>JAVTVY010007140.1:0-397940 GCA_036873755.1 Hanleya hanleyi
TGACAAACCCACTTCAGCCATTTTTTGTTGTAACTGTGCGTGTGTGTGTTCTTGATAGTTATAGACACCGAATCACTGAAAGACATCAAACAACGACTACGCTTGGAAAAGCAAAATCTGAAGAGTATGTACCGGCCTAGAATTTTGAAAATTGGCTAAAGATAAATTTAAAGTATGCTTGATAAAATAAATTCAGCATGATTGGATGGTATAATGGGCTACAATGAAACGCGTCCCCGTCACCCCTTCCCACCTCGCCTCCTTACCCCTCTCTAATTCTCCTACTTTTGCCACTGGGCAGAAAGAATCTCTTCCCCCTCCGCCAATTTATAAGCGTCGTAAATATTCAGTAGGCCATGCCGTACTCCACCTCAGGTTTGCGCTGCTATTTCAAGTTAAATGAAATTATTTCGTCTTAGCACAGCTTTACTCAGCAAATGAGATACAATCCAGACCGTATCTGTACTTACGAACCCTTCTTGCTGATTTCCACTCATATTTGGTGATTAGCAGCAGATATGGATAGTTAAACCCCGCTGTCGTCTGCGCGTCACCGATAATACGGATAAGTGACACACCCATCCTGCCTCACGAACATTAATCTCTACCACTGCCTCGGGCCTTGACATCAAAGATCAACCGCCCAGATATAATCGGTCATTTCTTTATTTGTCACCACTAGCGGAAACACATTTGGGGCATCTAAACGCTGATTTTTACAAACGTCACCAGTATAATCAGTTTAAGGGAACGATAACACTGGTGACATTAAGGAAAATCAGCAGTATGGGTTAGTGCCAAAACGGAACGCACAATACCGCTAGTGGTGACATTTTCTTGAAATCATCGATTGCGTCGAAACAAGATCAGTAGGAAAAGGGACCAAGTTACTGGTGATTTTTTGGCACTTTGTCACCACAGCTTGTTCACAGTGTCAAAAGGATGAAAACTTGAATCAAGCCCTTCTCTATTATTCTCTCTAGGAAGAACAACGAGAGTGGATTTCTGTGTTTGTGGACCTTGAGGGGTCATTTGATGCGGTGTGGCGAAGGGGCATACTCTATAAACTATTCAACGCCGGTTTGAGAGACAGGTTGTTTCTCTATGTAGCCTCTTTTCTGCAGGACAGGAAGGTCACCTGTACGATCAACGGTCATGTAGCGGCCCTCATAGCGTCTGAAATTGAGGTGCCACAGAGCAGTGTGATAACATAAATCCTTTTATTTTTACACCTGATATGACTGGAAAATTAACATGTCACATTCCGTATGCTGATGATCCGATCCTGGGGATCAGCCATGTGGACATTAACACAACCGGTATTAGGATCACTGACGAATTGGCACACCTACTGAAGTGATGCAAAAATGGCGTATTAGTGTGCAGCATACTAACACAGAGGCTATGTGCCACACGACAGTGGGAACACCAACATCTATGAATGCTAAGTCGCTAGCATCTTCGACAGACAAGATGTATTTCAATGAAAATTTGAAAGTGGTATGCGGAACTGCCTTGCGCACCCTTCATGTAGTGTCCAATCCCCTAGCAGGTTTTACATCGAAACCTCTGTTATGCTGTGTTCTGCACTAGTTCTCCCACACTTGGAGTAGGCCTACCCTGTATGGTGCACGACCTTCTCAAATAACCACAAGAAAATCGAACGAATCAACAGAATTGCTCTTCTCAAAGTAAGTGGACAATTTAACAGTATTCCCAATATTACTCACACTACTCTTATCACACTCAGACTACAAACTGTATTTACTTAGTTCCCTGTAAGAAGTGTGGTCAACAGTATGTTGGCAAGACCACCCAAAGACTTCGGGTGAACGGTCACAGAAAATCCGTTAGGAAGAAGCAATTGCTTATAGGTAGGCATTTTTCTGGACCCGACCATGGCTGGGATAACTTTAGTATTCAGATCATAGACGTCGTCTATCCATCTACTGAGGATTCCCCCTTTGGATTTGAGAGAAAAATTCGAGAGCGGGAATTATTCTGGATGCTAGAACATGGGTCGGTGTTTCCGTTTGGTTTAAATGATAATGTCAGTGTGTTCGGCAATGCTAAAAACCGCCGTTCAAATATATCCAACATTACCCAGCTATTTAAACCCCATCAACGGAGACAACGCAGCCATGGTTGGCGAAAGTTTAATAGTTCGATGATTCACGATCATATCACTTTAAATTACTTAGTGGGTTTAACTAACGCACCCAATAGTATACATAGTTTACGTACAGTTCTGTATGCGTTACCTGTATGAGCTTTAAATCAAATAGCCAGAGATATACAGCAATCTGCGTCTTCAGAAAATATAATACCATCAAAAATCAGTAAAGTATGTCAAGATATAGCCTATTTTCGGTTGTATCGTCCAGTGAACATAATCGAAACATCTCAAGATCGGCTTTTCTTGAAACTCAACTACTTAGATAAAGGACTGGACATCATTAATTTACCTCGAATCCTGGATGATCCAGAGGTACGCAACGCTGTACCAAAATATTTCAAGTTCACAGAACCTCCTTGCATTTCATATAAGTATACTAAATCTATAGCCACCAAAATATTCAATTACTCCAATGCTGTCAAGGAGTTCGACTGAAACTTATACACGTCAGGAGGCTATAGTTGTGATTGTGAATTGTCGAACTTTATCTATACACCATGCAAACATATTGTGACTGGTGACCTTGATGTGGTGAGTGATAAGGATCTGAAATTACTCCTGATGAGAGGACCTAAATATAGAGAGCCAAGAATAATATATCTAAAGGCGGACCAGAAGATAGTCCTGACTGCATTAGAACAGTACGTTATTGATTGGTCTAAGCGAAAAAAAGTTGAACCTACAGTACTCGCTGATTGGCTGGACCTCACCAAGAGCAAGGTCGTTGAATCAATCCGCCATATTGACAGAAGTACTCTTCCCCAAGAAAAACAAGTACTGAGAAACCTCAATTCGCAAGTAGTTCTAGCAAATCTCCAGAGTAAATTCGTCATAGTCCCAGCAGACAAAGCTCCGAATAATATAATATTCATATGTAAATATTACTATTACCAGGTGCTGGTTAAAGAATTGAGTGTAGACATATCTTCATCAAATACATCTACTTACTCCCAAACTGCATTTACTCTGGGTGATTTATTCAACAATCACAAAAAGTTTCTCAGGGAAAGAGGTATTTGTCTTCCAACCAATCATAGCGACATACCAAAAATATACTGGACTCCCAAAATGCATAAATCACCATACAAAACTAGATTTATAGCTGGTTCTAGAAGCTGCACCACCGAGCTTCTTTCAACCCTGTTGACGAGGGCCCTTCAGGAGGTAAAAGCATTTTGGGAAAGGTATTGCGCCACTATTTTCAAGAACTCTGGCGTTGAATGTATGTGGATATTAAAAAACTCAAAATGTCTTACGGAAGAACTTGATGCTAAAGGTCACATACCGTACTGACATGTATTCACATGGGATTTCTCTACTCTCTATACTACAATCCCTCATCAGGACCTTATTGACCGTATAAGTTCATTAATAGTATCTGTGTTCAAGAAAACTGATCGTAGATATATTAATGTCGGAAGCCATAAAGCATTCTTTAGCTAGACTACATACAAGAGATATCATTCATGGGATGTTTCTTTGTTTATAGAGTTGCTTGAATTTCTCATTAAAAATATCTATGTGAAATTTGGCAACACAATATATCAGCAGCATATAGGTATTCCAATGGGTACTAATTGTGCACCCCTGTTGGCTGACCTGTATCTGTTCTCTTATGAATATGACTATATGCAGGCGCTTTCAAAAACCGATCCATTCAAAGCCCGTTCCTTCTCATTCACCAAACGCTATATAGACGATCTTCTTGCTGTGGATAATCGCTATATAAATGACGCAGTGAAGGATATATATCCACCTTCACTGGATTCGAAGGAAACTACAAATAGCCCTACAGGCACATCTTATTTAGATCTCTACCTCTATAAAAATGGAGCGGGCATTCTCTCTCGTCGACTTTATGACAAAAGAGATGATTACAATTTCGACATCGTAAACTATCCCTTTCTGGATAGTAATATTCCAGTGGGACCTGCATATGGCGTATACATATCTCGCTTAGTAGCATTTGCTAGTTCCTGTGTTAAATGTGATGATTTTAATCAACGTCACAAAACATTGCTGCAGAAACTTATAAAACAGGGCTATTCCACCAAGCGCCTCCACTCAAAGTTTCTCAAATTTGGCGATACATATCGCATGCTGATAGCAAAATACGAACGTAGCGTGCAAGATCTATGGCGCTACGTTTCGTAACATATGTCTATTCCGCTTAACCCGGGGCTAGGGGCCGTATGAGCCCATGTACTTCAAAATCCTCATGGTACTCATATGAACAGTCACAATCAAAGCGTGACTGAGGTACATCATTTTTAGATGACGACTCTATAACGAATATTATGGATCAAGAATACTGATCAGCGATACGGATTTGATATTTTGGAACATCATGATGTCTTGCCGGCATCATTGAAAACTGGTGACCGCTTCTCTCTTGCAGGAAACAAGCCTACGTTTATGTATACTTTTGTCTTTTTGAATTTGGCGCTAATACTGTTATATGGAAATGGAATAGGTCTTTGGATTATGGACGCGGATATTCTCTAATGGACGACGGCTGGATTATGAATGACGGACTAGACGCCTGTAATCTCATCCAGAAGTTCTGTCGCATACAGAAAAAGCCAATTGATGCTCCCCTTCCCAGGCTAATTGAGAAACTGCAAGATGACAGATCATTCATGGATCACAAGATCATGTCGCCACACTACACAAGCTCATATGTACATGAAAAATGTGAATCGTCTTGAAGTGTTAGGGAACATCGAGCCAAGATATATACCGATATCCCCAATAAGTGGCAACCTTGTACCAACTCATCACCAGCTCAACTGTCACCTAGGATAATCTAATAACCGCACTAAGGAACAGGCAATGAAGGCCAAGGCATATGTGCATTCTTTATTAAATGCGTTGCTTGTGAACACTTCCATCCTCTTAACTGATTGACCATCTCTCATGAATCCTGGCTCGAGTGATGCTGCGTTGTGTGTTTCTCACAGGGCACCCAGTTGCAGCCACTCATGGAGGTACAGCTTGTGTCTTAACTCAGTAATAGTTGCCATGGTGAACTGTACGCATTTCGTCTCGCCTCTAAGATGATTCTCAGTGCCCGCCGTTTTTACCAGTTCGGCGACTGTCAGTCTGCAATCCAGAGCACGTGCGGCATCACTTTGCATGATGCACATCAGGACTTGATCGATGAATTCCAAGGTGACCTTACTGTTCGTAAACATCAGGGTGTTTCCGTAGGCCTGTATTGGATTGTTGAACTGGTCAATCCAATCGATAATGACTCTCGAACATCAGCACAGTCAAGGGAATTATTAAGTGAGACATACGGCAACGATGGCAGAAATGCTGGGAATACGTGGATAGAGGAAGGGATTATCCCCATCTGCAATCTAAAGTGCCCACGTGCAGATAGAGGCCGAGTGCTCCACGGTATGAAGAAGAAAGATACTTAAAACTAACCACAGGTCACTGCAGACTCAATCTCAAAGCAAACCTGTAAGCTATGAATGTATGACACAGATCAGCATAGATGATGAACATTATATTAATTGTAAATAAGCTTTGAGTTTATTTTGATACTGCACACACTGGCACAATGGGGTTCCGGAACTGGAATTGTTAATAAGTTGAGGAAATTCATAGTGTTCTTTTACCTGTGGGATACCTGAAACTACCCAGTAAGCTGATTAGGCTATAGCCTCTAGTAAGACAACAAGAACAACTGACAATTGGTTTGGGACGAAGTCATAAAACATAAAGGCAATTCAGTTTTACCATCCATTATCTTAGCGGTTAGAGGATGGAAAACTATTTCTATTCTAATGCATCATTTACAAATGTTAATGATGCTAAGGCATCTGTCTCCGTTAATCGGTTTTCCTTGAATGGAGAATTTTCTTTGGTTTTCTCGAAGAAATCCCGATCATATCGGGAATTCTTCGCGACAATGTAGAGAAAAAAATATGAAAACATCGTTTTCAAAATTCTCGATCGATTTTCTTGATATCATTTCTTATTCGTCTGTTTTGACCCATCGAGAATCAATGGTTTTATGTTGATCGAGCGAATGTCGAGAAATCTTGATCGAGGAAGCTTCGAGAAAATTTCGCGAAACCACCGAGAGGCGAATGAATACAATTACGGCACAGTTTAACAGCTGTTACTCCGCTATGTGTGAGGGTGCTACGTGAAGTATATGCCAGTTAAAATTTGGCTGTATCTGCCACTTTAACAATGTAATGCTAACCTACCAGGTTACCGCGATTTTGAAAGAGACTGCATTGAAGTATCACATTTTCATCAGCTTTATTTCATTATACCTAATAAATGTTACTTATTCCAGCGATTATAAGCCCGGTTGAACATCTGACCACCCAAACGACCCATCTCCGGTCTCAGCTATTTAAAATCGAACAGGGAATATCGTCGGCATTATATTTTGCTTTTATAAATGTTCTATCTAAAATAACGGACATATAAATTGGGAATACACATTTGTGAATTGATGTATTACGGGTCTATCATTGGGGACGAGCACATGCATGGAATATTTAGTTGTGCATAGATCCAGTAACCTGGTTCCCGGTTCCCTAGGTATATGTCAGCAATGTAACATGCTGGACAGGGTACCAGGTAAGAAGAAGACAAAGCTGCACTACTTTCAATCGTTTTTTAATCGTTTTTCTTGACGGGAACAAATTGTCGAAGGATCCTCGACTGATTCGCGATATCGTTTTTCTTTCGAGAAAAATCTCGAGAAAGAAAACCGATCAATAAAGCGAAAGAAAACCGATTTCGCGAATCATTCGGTTTTTTGTGAAAAAAATTATCGATTCTTTCCCATCTTTGGAATTTGCGATATCGAGAAAAGATCACAGATTTCTCGACGAAAAACGGAATGATATTTGGAGAGCATGTGGTCATCATATTCTTTTGAAATTCAGTTACTCGGGACAACAAACTGTCATGGTATTGCAGTAAAAAATTAGACACCGAAGATAGTTCTAGAATAATAGAGTCACGTATTATGCGAGTCATCCATCTGGAATTTTCTCGAAGCTGTCGTGACCGATTTATCATAATTAAAATGGCCGAATTACCCGTATTACGCTGGTAATATTACGAAGAGACCCGTATTACGATGATAATATTGTCACAGCGCCATCTGCACATCTATACGCCTGTATACATACTGTTGTGGGTTAATCATTTCCGAGCTTACTGGAAGTTGTTGTAATCGTAACTGGGTTGAAATCATACGTCATTGCTGTGCCGGTGGAAGTTTCTTGATTTGATAGAATAATCTCGAATGCTCGATAGAGTATGAATTGCCGGACGTTCAGTGGTCGGGAAGAGATTTAAAAGGCTTCTATGTGGGTGCTTTAGATTATGCTACTGACATTACCTTTGCCTGAAATTACTGACTGCTGGATCGGAATCTGGACAACAGCTGAGCGGAATTGGACTATCGAAATACAGGAACGAGATTTCTGCACGTCGGCACGGACTGTATAGATATTTGCACGTTGATACGGACTCTGAGAGATACACCGGTACATCATTGAACAGTAAGACTATATTTCTCATTTATTTGCTGTATTAACCTTACTTAATTTGTATATGATTTTAGAATTGTGAATAAATATTTGATTGTTATTCCTTCATTTCCCAAAATCTTTCTGTTGCGTTTTTCTATTATCATTTAGACGTAACCAAACTCTGATATATCCGTCCAGATTATGTGATCAGGCTTTCCACTTGGGCCGGTCCGTTCTCTCAGGCGAGGATAGTAATAAAACTCAGGGAACGATATTCCGGTATCTCAGTGCAGAGAATGTTTTACTGAGGTTTCAAAAATCACAGACTTCGTATATATGCGTTTCAATAAAGATAAAGAATAAATGATACCAGGTTCATTTAATTATCTCATTCCGAGTACGGCGTTGATCTATGCGAGCTTGAGAGATTTGCCTTCAAAGTTTTTCTGACTACTCCCTCAAATAGCTGGAATTTTCTGTCGAGTCTCCATGCAATCTGCAGTCCTATATATCAAAATAACTTAGCTAACACAGCGTCGTGTAAACATCGTGGAGTGTGTATGAGTGACAGCTGTCGCCATTGCAATGTTGCAATTTCAGCACGCACTCTATTCATAAATTCACTACGATTGCCACGTCCTCAAACATACAGACTCAGCAAGACGACAAGAATCATACGAAATGCTTCGCATATGAAAGCGTTTCCAGTCGCAAAACCAAGATGAAAACAGTTACTGAAGTAAATAATCTAGTGAAAGTCAAAGTCGCGAGTAATTATCATATATAGCCATTTGCGATGGTGTTAAACTATCCTCCCCGTCCAAATCGTATTTGGAATAAGTCGATTTTGGAATATAATCCCGGAGAAACGGTAGTATATCGTCCAAAATAGGAGAGAAATCTTCCCATGCTTTCGATGCTAAATAACAGACAGATGCTTCAGAATTTCACATAAGCAAACATTAATTCACCCCAAAAAAATGATCTCACCTGGAATAAGAACAGATATAATACTGAAGGAATGTTTCGTAACGTTTTATTTCGTGAATTTGGACACACATCATTGTGTGTCATTAATAAATTACTACTACCGCCATTCGCTAAATTCTAAGGTGGATATCAAAATAACTCTGCATGTCCATAACTGGCAAAATGAAAGTTCTTCATTGCTCGCTCGGGAAATTCCCGAAAACTGGTTTGTTAAATTGCAGAAAATCCACATAATCATTGTGTTAATCAACTATTAAATGTCTCGATAAAGTGCCACCAACCTTTTGGGAGTTCAGATGACGTCCTGTAACTGGATGCCGTTGTAGTTCCCAAATTCTACTGTGGAACTCCGAAGTTATTTTATCCCCAGGCTTTGTCTCTTCAAGAAGATCGATCGACTGATCGTGAACAAAAACGTAGTTGGATTTCCATGCTCGCTTATCCAGTGCCTGTTTCGATAAAGCAGTATTTGAGAGCCATCCATTAAATTAAATGTCTATGAAATGTTAAAATATTCCAAATTTGAAGACCTGATATTACCAATGTAAACAAATTACGTTGAATAAAACTAATACGACAAAGTTGTCAAACAAAAACTCAGAATTATGTTAGAAAAATTGACATGTGAATTTTTATTCTATAACGTTTCAATAAGCAAATTCATCGGATTTGGCTTGGTAGGTGCACTTATGGAGGAAGACGATTATTCATGGAGGATATGTCAGATTTAGCGAACTATATTCCAGCAATGGTTTCTTTGGAAGACTCTACCGTCTTAGTGATATTTCTTGGATATAAACTTGTAATCCAACGTTCGATTGGCAATTTGTTTTAGTTCAAACTTACGGTTTTGAAGTCTTTCGTGGTATTGAGAGGGTCGCACAAGAAGAGTCTCACACTGCAGTATGCTTGTATTATTTTGTTCCTTCTCCGGATATAAGCATATGCCCTCAACTCATAATCCATGTTTGACTGGTTTGTAAACGCGGCAAACCGTGAAAAATGGAACGTGGATATTCGGATGGCCATTTCCTCAATTACATATATATAATTCGTCAGTTGTTTCTGACTTGTATCATGTCGTGGAATGAGAACTGTGGTGCCATCGTCGTTTTGGCGATAAACTGTGATGTCCCTTGCTGGCAGTTTCTTGCATATTGGTAGGATAATCGTTACTGGTAATGTAAAATATTTGGAACAGGACAGTTCTACAATTGCACTGATAAATATCTCGTCGTGACGTAGACCGAATGCTTCCCTATGGCTGGAAACATTACAAATGATTCTTTGGTCGATCTCTACAGAACTGGAACCGGTAACAGCCCCCACTGGGACAACGATCTGGATATCTGATCCAGGGGAGGTAAAGATGCCTCCAGCAGAATTAATGATGTGTGTCACACAATTCAGGGATGTTACACAGGCAGCTACTTGCTTTTCGGGAAGTTGCATCTTTTCATATAAAGAATTAGCAGGTTCATCTAGAAATTAGAGAATGTTATTCACTAATCAGTTATTCGAAAAACGACGAAAATCTATCATGTACGAAAACAGGGCATGGCACGGAGAATTCCGAACATATCTAATTCACACCAAATGAAGCATGACATCACGAGTGACTGAATCTCTAACTACTCTAACAGCTCATATCTATAAAAACAAACAATAATCAATTGTTAAACATAGTAAGATACCCATACGGGTAACTGACCCAACCCTTTGTTTACCGCTGTAAGAAATATGTGGAGTGCGCGGAAATCCTTCATGGACCAAATCACAAATGGGGTAACTAGAAAAAATTTGTGATTTTTGGTGGGAGCAACAGTGGTTACCATAGCAACTCAGTTGTTGGGACTTAAAAGTCCCGACGGTCAATATCGGACGGGCCAAAAATCGTCATTTTTGATGCTTTTTGTGTAAATCCATAGCAAATTAGACATGAATAATGTAACAAAATACATTATTTCAATATATAACATCAAGGATTTGTCTGTCGAACCACCCTTTCAACAAAGATACATAATTGAAACTAGGAAATGATTGAAACAAGTAATATTGTCCAGAAAGTGCTCATTCATGTTTGCAATTACAGTTTCCCATGAGCATACGTTTTCATTTAGGTTCCCCTGTAAGTCAAATATCAACAGCGATCACAGAGGAATTTGGTGAATAACATATTTGCGATGGATATTTAGCGGTCATACATGTAGCAACGAGCTGTCCGACATATGGAAATCTAGATAAAGTCAGATGAAAGTAGCACAATTACCAATATGGTGTTTGTATAGCATGTTTGTATGGCATAAATCAGCTTGAGAAAGCAAGAATAAATAAACTATTGGCGGGATTTGAACCTTCAACCCTTCATACATGCGGATATAAGGTGCATTATGCATTACAATATGCCTCAACATCCAATTGAAATTTTATTAGTTTCATAACTTACACGAACTGGTGATTGATACATCAAATATTACCATTGGGACTTTCTTGTCCCGTTTCAAAAGGGTCTGATATTACCCAACGGGACTAAAAAGTCCCAAAACTAATTAACCTAATTTCGATAGGAAACTGAGCTGTTTTCCCAAAAATGAAACTAGCATTATGTTCTTGATGTTAGAAATCATTCATAAAAAAATTCCCAGTTAGATTGACTAAAAACTTCCTCAAACTAGAGTGCAACAATTTTCTTCTGAAATCCACTACGTTTTGCTGAGTGGGTTATCCGCGTGTCTGATGACGGCACCGTTGGTTGTTCATCACAGCTCCCTATAGTTTGTTTCATATAATCGGGGACAACCTTCCGTGTGTACCTAAATGTCCCGAAGGCAGGTTTGTGGAATTGACTGTGAGCTCAGTCACTTAAGAGGGGGTGGGACTTTCAAGTCCCGTCGGTAAACAAAGGGCTAAACTGACTTATTGTCATAGAACATCGTGTGTAAAGATAAAACTACCCCTAGACAGATTCATGCCGGAAAATTCCAGGAAAAGGTTTGTTCCCGACATCAAAATTATAGCATGAATTTGTGTAGAAAGTGTATCACATCAATGATATAATCTATATATCTGAAGGCGAATGGGTGCATGTGATAGACATGTTCCATATAACAACATGACAGTCTGTATGGATAACAGATGAATTTAGAGCAATGACTTACGGGATAGATGAATTGACCGATGAGGCAGAGAACGAAAACGATCCCAAATTGTGGGAAGATTATTGGAAGTTTGCAGTAAAATTAATAATCACACCGACAGTGTTAAAAAGATGATTATTTTGACGTGCCGCGATATTTGAATATGGAGCGACTCGGAAACCGAAAAAGGTAATCATAGAAAATATCATTGCTCAAGGTCGGCTATTTGTCAGCTAACAGGCTTCGGAATTGTCGTTACGGTTGCCTATTTGACATGTATGGAAGGCCAAATGTCCAAATAGTCAGAATCTCACAGTTACTGAATCGAAAACCTAAGTTTTCAAACAAAAAACTTAAGTTATCAAAGAGAAAACCATGGTTTTCGAATCGAAAACTTAACTTTACGGTCGAAAACCTAGGTTATCTCCCACATAGCCCCGAGTTTCTCTTTTCTTAACCTCGAGTTTCTATTTCTCAACACCGAAAATCACAGTTGTCACTAGAAAACTTAAGTTATCAAACCGAAAACATAGGTTTTCGAATTGATAACTTAAGTTTACGTTTGAAAAACTAGGTTATCCAGCAGACAACCCCGAGTTTCTCTTTCAATTTCGAGTTTCTCTTTTATTTTTGGACATTCGTGTAGAAAACTTGAGTTATCAATCGATAACAACTTAGGTTTTCGAATTTTCGAATCCCGCAAGCTGACTGATGAAAACGTCAGACAGAACCACAAAATCAACATGTATTCAACAAAAGGATAACTGAAATTATTTATTCAATGTTGACTATCCTGTATGACCGAGCGTAGTTTATACAAGCATTATCAAAGACTGGGTATTGATACTCAGAACTAGTCCTTGAATCAGTATAATAGCTATATATATATGTTGCAGACTGAATTGGGGGAAATAATCTAGTTGAAATTCAGCTATCCAGTCAAGCTGACTGACCGACATAAGACAGGTCAATGAAAGTCACACCAGCAAAGCACATTCAGTGATATGTAGATAGCTACGTTGGCAAATACTTCGGGGAAACACAAACTGTCTCTGGGTCAACAACGATTACTACAGGCATGGGTTAATGTTATATCTGTGTGAGCAGTTTGATTCCGTATAATTAATTTCGCCACCTGGTTCTCTCTGCATTTCTGTTTAGTCAACAATCGGAAAAGGCGCCAAACCCAAAGTACCCGGATATCGGAACTTAGAAGTTAGAAAGTCGAGTTTCACTTCACGACAACCATCAATTTGAAAACATAGGTTATCGATTAGGGAGCGTTCCCAATTATGGTTTTTGCTTCGTTCGTTTAAATTACCGGAAAAAAACCAAGTCGTTCTACACCCATCGTTTTGATTTTCGTGGAAAACCATTGAAAAAAAAACATTCAACGCATTGGTTCATTCGCCAGTGAACGAAGTCGTTCGTTTTACAGAAAACTATTGCGTTTTTTTCCTTCTTTGTTTGCCATCGTTCGATCGTTCGCTGGAAAACGATGGCGCAATAATACAATCACGTGGTGTTCGCATTATCCAGCCTGATAACACAATCTCCGTGGGCACGGAAAAAAGAATCCGTTAATTCAAAGCAGAATTCTCTGACGTTTGGATAGGCAGTAAATTAATTTTACGTGTAACCAGATGTTGAAGTTCAGCTACATAATTAGACGACAGAAGTAATTAATGCACGTTTTTTCCCCGACTTGAGTAGACACCCTCGCGTCAAACCCTGCATGGTTATTCGGTTCGTTCTGAAGGCTATCTCCTTGCCAATCCTCGACCGCATTATTCATTGTT
Organism: Hanleya hanleyi; assembly: GCA_036873755.1. Taxonomy (NCBI): domain Eukaryota; kingdom Metazoa; phylum Mollusca; class Polyplacophora; order Lepidopleurida; family Hanleyidae; genus Hanleya; species Hanleya hanleyi. Next base: position 13,613 of record JAVTVY010007140.1, read on the forward strand.
ATCTGAATTTGTATTATATCTAGTCTATTATATTGATGGCTATATGTACGTGTAGTAAACAAACGCCAGCCCCGAATTCCACAAGCACCGCGATATCATTTATTGAATATCAATCTTTCCATGGTAATTCATAAGCTCCGTAATTCCTTCAACGCCCCATCCCAAAAAGAAATCTTCATTTTTTTCATTTTTAAAATTAATTTCTTTCTCGGTCAACAATTTGTAAATATAAGTTTTAGCAAGAACAATGATTTTTGTTGACATATGACAAATAATTAAAAGCAGCATTGTGTTAGCTTTCAAATGTCCGAATCTTTATTGATGTGTGTTCATTGTGATTAATACTTTTAACTATATTTAAGGGTGCAGATTTGGGTCAAGTTTGTTTAATGCTACCGTAACTTTAACCAAATGTGATATATTTTATGTGGTCAAGCGGTCTTATTTGAATTCTTGAAGTAAATACGTTCAGAATGGCGCGTGAATTATAAGGCCCCAGAAGGTCGGTTGGAACTAAGCATACACAGTTCCCGGAACCAATTTTCCAAAAATAACTTCCGAATCCGAAGTAAATTAAAATAAGAAATTTCTTACAAGGATTAATTGTATGTAATGTTCAATTATAATGGAATATCTACAGATAGTATCAATAGATAATCATAGACGTGTTGTTTTAACATAGAAATAGCAGCTTATAATTACAAAAATATCAACAGATTTAAATAAATACATGTAATATTTATATATATGTTTTATTGCACAGCAATCTTAGCCCATGTATATCATAACCTGACATCACAATTATAACCCAAGGCACCCACGAGAACGCTAAATCATCAGTGATGTATTCAATGTATTTTGTTGTCTTTGTTTGATATTGTCTGTGATGTTTTCACATTGCTTTTATGTTTCTTGTATGATGTTTCTTTTAATGTCCTATTGTTTTAGTGTCTTAATTGTTCTGTCTTAATGTACTCGTGTTATATTTGTTTTAATGTATGTCTTAATGTATATGCATTTTAGTCCTATGGACAAAACTGAGCAATAAATCTATATATCTGTAAATTAGATACATAGCAATATATTCTTTGTGACACTTATCATCTGATAGCAAGCTGCGGGATATAATATCCAAAAGTTCTTCAACCGTAGTAAGCTCTAATCCGGACCGTATATAATACCATGGAGCCTAATATAGTAGGCTCCATCCGATAATACCGAAGCCATTTTGATAATAACGTCCCAGTGTTGAGAATTGTCGTAACTAAAATTCTATCATTTTCTGAATTGCTATTCAATAAATAAAAACAACGGCAATACACGGACTGTAACGGAGACCGTGAATCGAAATTTCTGTTGATCTAAGGTTAAATAAACACATTTGAGTTGTAGACGGTATCGAGGAGACCACCGTTGTGTGTCCAGGTGTGAAGTGTGGCCGCGAACATCACAAGAATGCTTTGCTGCCAGACACGTAATGGCGCCAAGAAACTTTCAAAACAAAACAAAATGTAGAAATTGTACGCACGATGAAAGGAACACGTGGAGAGAGACACATGGGTATATTGCAATAAAAGGATATACTATTTCTAACCTGCTCAATTAATTGTTTTTCGTCGCACAAGTCGTATCTATTACAGTATCCTACCACATGATCGTTTATCGTCGCATTGTACTTTCCTGCTAATCCTGATAAGTAGTCGTTCGATTTTTGTGACCGACTGTTTGTTTACAAGGAAGGAATTTACCCCCCAGCATAGCAAGCGAGTCAGGCGAGTAATTATTTTCTATGGAACCGTTATGTGTGGTCTATGGAAGTCCGATGTGGTGAGGGCGGGGTTTTATGGTCATCAGGGTCAGTGTTGGTTGACGGAGGAGGGGGGGGGGAGGGGGAGATTAGGTCGCCCAACCAGTAATCCCATCCCAGTTCATCCAAACGAGTTTATTACCCGACATGGTAAAGCCCCTGTACAATACATGTAATATGTAATCGATGATATTTTGTACATTAGGCCCATTAAACTTAATAGTTCGTTGATAAGCATTGATAAATATTGCTTCGGAAATGAAGTGGAGAACAGTAATATATTTGTGTATTTTGCCAGTTGAATTAACAATGACTAATTGTTCCCAACTAAAAATAGAAATAATAAAAATAAAATCCGCCTGTCCCACTTTTCTGGCAAACAGATAATAATAAACAAACTACTAAGTTTAATGAGCCTGACCAAGAGTTTTTACTTGATGCAATCAGCTGGGAAAGCATAAATCAACATGCGGTCTGTTCAGGCCGAAGGTTATCCTGGCCACAGTTCATGGCTAGATTTATTAACTAGGAAAACTACATTTTTGAAGATCATCAAAAAGTCAATTCCATCAGAAGTAAGAGTAACATTTGAAAAAATATCAACAATAACAATACTTTCATGTCTCAATTATTTTAATAATTCAAATAATTGTTTCGAATGGATGACAACAAATACATGTATACAAATCATGACATACTGGAAACTACCATCCTGGACATTATCCATGTTAAGCCGAGTTCATCCAAAGAGCAATATTTGTGGAACAGAACACAAATTATTGTCGTAAAGGAAGTTCAACCTGCGACTAGCGATTTGTTGCATACATGTATAACGACAGCCTTTGATCTTATTAATAATTCATATCTAAAAGAAATAAAATGTTATTAGACAATATCATATAGTGACATATGATATTATAATATATAATGCGACAAAATCTAATTCAGCATCACAAGCGACCATCGTTTGAGATATGTTTAATAATGTGCCTTGAATTACAGTATCACAACTGGATAGCTTTACCAGATTATATAATAAAATACTCATAGCACTGGGCCGACTATTTTGATTAAAAATATTGACTGAAAAAAAAATACAACAAAAAGAGTAATTCTTCAAATGAAACTGAATGTTGCACTCCATTTAGAAATAACAATGGTTCTTACACTAAATAACCATTTTAGAAGCATTATTTTGACGCATATAAATGTACAAGCAAAAACAACACTAAATTGTATAACCCAATCACAGTATTATGCCAAGAACTTCGACTTGTAGGAGTCATGTATTATAACAAGTTTCATATCTCTGGCATACATATCTAATTTCCTTGAGAAATATCATGAAGGCAACATTCTTACTTCTTGTAAATTGTTCAATGTGAATAATGCATATCAATAATGTATCTAGCATGCCTTGTTCAATTCGAATGCCAGATCACAGATATTACATCAGACCACATCCACATAAATAGACTAGGCTTTCCCCATGTCAGTGTATCATCAGCATTATTCTCTGTCATTATTTCCTGTACCTTTTCGGCCTGATCGGATTTTGCTGCCTCATAAACTAAACACAAAATTACTTTGGCGATTAAACACTGGATGTACCAAAAATGCACTCGTCACTTTGGCGATTTACTCTATTTTTCTATCGACACATGGGCGAGTAACTGAACAATTCAGTCGCCAGTTGTCATTTTTTAGTCACCATTGGCGAGTTGTTAACAGTGTTTCGTGAGCCCTGGTTCCAGAGTATTTTAATCGAACTATGATAGAGATATCAAACATAATACACAGTAATAAATATATCACAAAGATCACGGTGAAGCGGTCCGCCATTTTGGATCTTCGTAAAAATCAGCATAACATATAATTCGAACACAAGCGTTTTTCTGGACTTCGCTCGACAAATAATTCGAAAGTAGCCAATTTTTGGAGTTGCGTGTTTCATCACTGCATCGCAAATTATTAGGGAAATTACTGTATTAATATTTGGCTCCAGAACAAATTGATATACCGTAAGCTTATATGTACTTCAACTTGCATTGTACAACTGCAATATGTGATGTTCAGTCCACAAGCAACAGGACTTATCTGATGTAGACAAGCAATCAGCATTTATCAGATGTACATGTAGACATCAATATTATCAAAATAAACCCAAAATGACAAAAAATAAAATTAAATAAGCCCACATAGATCTGACTTATCAAAATATACCTCTGACTATTCTACCCAACTATAGAAAATGAATGAAAAACATGGGCACATATTTAGTATTCAGTTTCATCACCCTCGTATACGAGCGATGGGCCTGATCTAAACATGTACCTCGCTAGCTCAGAAATTGGGCTTTTGATTCATGCAAATAATACCTCTGGGTGCGGGGGTGTAGACTTGCATCGACATTTGACCAACAAAATTTCAGGGAATGATTGCATACAAACAGTGCTGTCCGGAGTATATCGGCTCAGTTTTTAACCCAGATACTCTCAAAACACATTTTTCACCCAATGGGTTCAGTTAGACAAATACAATTTTAGACAATTTTGTTCAAACTTTCAATGCCGGTTTTTGCCGTTGTGGCTAGAGGTAATATTTGCATGAATTAAAAAAGGCAGTTTGCACCCCAGTTAAATAATGTAATGTGAAAGTACATGATTGGAGTAAATCTCGTACACGTCATTCCCCCCCCCCCCGCCCACCATGGTCTCCTCTTCAGTCAGACTGCGGGCAGGTCATACAACATCAGTTTAACCATGGAGTTAAATATATTACTTGCACAGGCCAGATAGACAAAGTTTGCCGGAAAATTCAAGCCACGCTTATTTAAACTCTTATATCATTTAGTATGTATCGCAAAATACATGACATGATGGCATTTCAAATGATTAATAACTTTGAAACGAAAATGTTTATTTCAAGAATAACACTAAATTGTGTTGACATGGAAATTTAGGCATTCTTCACAAAAGCGCTGCGTATGTTTTTAAATGAATTTAAATAAAAAATAATATCAATCATTCAACATTACAAGAAATTTTTGGTGTCTTATTCCTGAAAAAATGTGAGATGTGAATCTTGGCTGGGCGTCGAAAGCAAATTGAATAGTGGTACGGCCTCACGAGGCAAGGGGGGGGGGACTACTATCATAGCACTTCAGGGGAGTCTCGAGGGGACGCCTGGGTCCCGGAAGCTCCTGGGGTCTAGATCCCCGGGAAAGCGTTCAGAGCGATTTCCGGTGAATAAAATCACTCTACAATGAAGAGTATTTTTAGTTATTTTCTAATCCTTTTACCATGAAAACGCAATCGATAGGGGCTTTCTGCGATTCTGGATTAGAAAATAATAGAGTAAAGTTAAAGCTAGACATATTCGTGGCCGATATAATTATTATGGGCAGTGGTGTTAATCAATTCATTGTACAAGTAGCGCAATCTAAATTCATAATTCAAATGTAGAGATACCGCTAGCTATACTTCTGCGATAATATTATCAGATGGCGCTCGTAGTTTTTCACAACGGGTAGTAAATGCAAACATTGACTTATTTCGTGGACAAGGACGCAAAAAGAAGCAGAAGAAAAAGAAAAAAACCCAACACTGAATACTTCATGATAGATTATATTTATAAATTCTCGTCAGAATGCACACACACCGTGGTCAGTTTAATACGGTGCCGGGTGTATACCGGTAGGCCTGTTATCGACGGCTTAACAGCCTACACGTTTGAGCTAGGCTACCATCATTCGAGCAGTGTGTGGGCGTGTCTTAGTGTGACGTCACTCAGGCGGAACTAATTTTAATCGTTTTTTCTGCAGCAAGTCACAGCCTTGGAAACTCTGTAGAAAGCCATCGAACGAACGCAATGGTTTTTTCGTCGTTCGTTTTTTCAATGGTTTTTTTGAAAAAACGAACCAACGATACACCCATCGTTCGTGGCATGGTTTAAACGAAATGGTTTAAACCATGAAAACACGAACGTTAAATGGGAACGCTCCCTTAGAAAGTGTCCAAGTTATCAATTCGAAAACCCAGGTTTTCGGTTCGATAACTTAAGTTTTCTAATCACAGCTGTGAGTTCCGGTATTGAGAAATAGAAACTCGAAGTTAAGGAAAGAAAAACTCGGGGTTGTGTGGTAGATAACCTAGGTTTTCGACCATAAACCTAAGTTATCGATTCGACAACCATGGTTTTCTGTTTGATAACTTAAGTTTTCTGTTTGAAAACTCAGGTTTTCGATCAATAACTGTGAGTCTCTGAGTATTTGGACATTTGGCCTTCCATAGACATGTGGCACGATGGTCTAAATCGACTCAACATGGTGGCGAACTGGGTGTAGTCAGAGAATTCTCCAATGGGCTGAAGTTTCGGGAGGAAGGAAGTGGTATCTTGTACGTAGCTCGGGGGTACTGGTGGCAATGGGTCTCAGACTTTCGTCCACATAACCCAAGACCCGTTACCCCTGGGTAATGGTACATACACTGGACACAATGGAATATCTGATTTGTATTTTCCGTAGCAGATAGATCCTATATTCAAGTAGAGCATCCTCCATGCCGTGTTTTATAGTTTCAGAATAATCTTTTACGCAAAACAGTGTGAAATCTAGACACACGAAAGGTATTGAAAGAAGCAAAATTTAAGATTGTTTTCAAAGTTACCTTTATTTTGTACAATGTTTTAGTAAATCAGGTTTAACCCAATTAAGCATAAGAACCCCAAAACCAACCGTCAAATTGATCTGCAAGTGTTAATCAATACAGCCATAAAGTCGAATTCACCGGAGATATACAAGAAAATGAAATGAAAAATCAATATTTAAACAGTTTTGATTAATAGTTTAACTCGTACGTATTACATGACAAAAATAGTTCTCCAGTACTATTGCTTGAGACTTTCAGATCAACTTGATCCTGCGTTTTGGCTGCGTTTGGGGTCCCTCGTTCCTAGATTGACAAGTGGGTGTATTTTCATGACCATACTCAAAACCACTTAGAAGAAATCGCCAAAGACTGGCAAAGGCAGGGAACATTTGGTTTGTCAGATTTTCTGATAACATCTCACTTAACTTGGAAAAATATAAATTTCTTCTTCTTTCTTTGAAAGACTGTTAATCCGTGTGTCACACTTCGTATGAAAGAGGTGGTAGAGCAGCTGCACTATCATTGAGTGCTGGTACTGAAGCCAGGTACCATTATTTAGAAAAGTGAGACCATTAGCATTTCCATCTGTACTATTCTGGTAGTCCAGTGATGATATATCTGTTGCTGATGTACAGTTCATGAAGGCTTTCAGCGTTTACCGTTATAATTTGTGATAATTTTTTTTGGATTCCCTAAGTGTATTTCCTAGGTTGTTTAATTAGTTAGTTAAAATTTTGTTATATTGTTAACTCTTCTTCGTGTAGTCTTGTGCTTGTTCCAGTCAGTTTCACGGTCGGTTTGTTCATTATATCACATTTCCCCATTTTTTTTCTTAATCCTACCTGACCTATCTCCGCTATCTCTGGAACGACAACAAGTTGAAAGCCATTTTTTTTTTCAAATTGTAGTCATTTACATATCCCCCTCTCCCACCCCTCCCCCGAATAGACGATCATGGGTAAATTCAAGATGAAGGGCATTCAGAAAGGTGATCTTTTCATCATTGTCTTCAAATGTCCTGCTTTTTGTCGAGGAAAATTGGGCGAAAACTATTTCTCTTCACATTAGACTGTTTACTAATCTATCATGTAGTTTTTTGGGAAGAACACACATAAATGAAAAAAAAATCGGAAAATCTGACCGCAAAATCGACCAAAGAATGCCTGTTTTTAAGATGACGTCACTATAAAATATTTTCCGGTAAAGCATTACCCAAGGGTATAGTGTGGTAAGTTCATAAAATATTTATTTTGAATTTCAAAATGGCCATCATCAAAAATCATTTTTTAAACATAATTGCCAATTATTCATTCAAATATCATCCAATATTTGTTTCATTTTATCTAAACTCTTATAAATGGGCCAACCATTCATTGGACACAAAATAAGAACACTATAAATACTCTAAATTAGCAAAAATCCAAGATGGTCACCAGATTTCAGGATTTGTTTACGTAGCCCCATATAGACCCATATAGTCCCATACTAGGGGTATAGGACCAATGTTTGTACCACTGGGAAACGTACTTCTAGACATTTGCGGTATGGTTGTTTTGATTTGTTTTGTCTCGTCAAGACAAACATGATAGGAAGTGTCCCGGCACGAAACGGCGAAATTTTTGAAAAAAGTTTGAGGTCTGTCTATAGCCCCATATAGACCCATATACTGGGGTATAAGCCCAATGTATGTATAAATCCATACTGGGTGGACGTGTTGGAGTCTAGGTGAGTCCCTGGTGGTCCAATGGTGTCGTATGAGGTCTTATTTTGAAGCTCTCATGCAGGAGCACTTGACTACACTAATAATTCGTACGTTGTCAATAATCGGCGCATGCGCAGCCTGGCCGTAGTATAGAAAGCAGGCATTTTTGGGGGCGTGTGTGGGTGTGTTTGGGTTAGAGATGGGCTATTCACGGTTCGAATGGGTCGTGTGAGGTATCCATGTGAAGCCTATGTAATGGAGCATCTGGTGGCGTGGATGTGGAGTAGAAATATGGTCATTCTGCGCATGCGCAGCCTGGCCGTAGTATAGAAAGCAGGCATTTTGGGGGGGTATATGGGTGTGTGTTTGGGGTAGAGATGACCGCTATGGGTCCGAATGGGTCGTGGAAGGTGTCAAAGTGAAGCTTGTGTGGGTTAGAGTCAGAATGGTGTGTTTTCAAATGCAAGTCGCGTCAATCTGCGCATGCGCAGTTGGTTGTAGTAAGTAAGGTGGCCATTTTGGGGCAGTGAAGGAAGGTATTTGGTGTAGAGAGGGACCATCCTTGGTCCGAATGCGTCGTGTGAGGTGTCATTTTGTAGCTCTTGGGATGTAGACCCCAATTTGAGGGATGTTCACGTCATCTGTGACGTCATTGGTCACGTCATCAGTACGAGTAGTAGCCAAAGTGGACATTTTGAGGCAGTGAAAGGAAGGTGTTTGGTGTAGAGAGGGACCATCCTTGGTCCGAATGCGTCGTATGAGGTGTCATATTGTAGCAACGCCCGCCAACACCAAGCTTAATGCTTCAACGCCCTGGTGAAATAGCTCAGAAATTCTGATTTTCTAGATATTCCATGTAATTGTCACTAATTCTTCGAAATGCAGTGACGCCCGTCAACGCTTGTAGATATGCCTTAACGCTCTAACATAGCGCATTGACGCCATGATATAGACCAGAGAGAGAACAACAACAACAAAAACAAGGATGACACATGAGAGAACAACAACAAGAAGAAGTTTTTTCATATAGTTTATTTTCCCCAATGTTACATCATACTCACGCTGGGGGAGCCGCGTTGGTATGTTTACAACTCAAGAAGACTCTTGCCCAATCAGAGGCCTCCATTTGCATCTATCATATTCGTTCCTGTCCGTTAGATGTAGTCTTGTCCAATCAGAAGTCGCCATTTCAGCAAGTTCCATCTTCGGCCATGTTCGCTCTGAACCGTTTATTCTAATCATCGTCGGACAGGCCTGGATATTCTTCGGGCAGCATGTCCTGAAACAGTTGTTTGCGCATTCTGATCGCATTTTCCAAGTGACGCTTGACCTTCATGATGGACCTGTTCGTGGGGTCGCCTTTCATTTCAAGCGGTAGTAAGGTATACTGTTCATAGATCGCCATGGCTATTTTCCTGATGCGGGGGCGCATTTGGGTGTACGTCTGTTGTAAATTATCCTCTCCGGCATCCTCGATCGCTGCAGCGTAAGTATTGATAGCTGCTGTCGCAATACGATCCCAGAAGGTAGGTTCTGCCTCACTTTCCACGGACGTATGCTGACTATCTGAGGTCAAGCTCTCCGTATCACTAGATAGACTCTCAGCAATCTCTGTTTCGGTATCAGTCGATACACTCTCAGCAGTCTCTGTATCAGCATCCCCCTCAACGGACTCCTCGGAGTCTTCAATCCCATGTATATTGTTCTGGTGTCGCATCATATCGTAATGTCTGGTGAACGTGCGTTCGCACTCAGAGCAAGTAAAAGTCATGTTGACGGTTGAACGTCGACTGTGCGTGTTTTTGGAAATACGCTCGCTTTTATAGAGAGTAACGCCCGTCAACGCTTAGCTTAACGCTTCAACGCCCTGGTGAATTAGCTCAGAAGCTCTGATTTCCATGGAATGGACACCAATTCATCGAAATGCAGCGACGCCCGTCAAAGCCCGTCGTTACGCCTTAACGCCCGTCTCAACGCCCGTCTCCGCCCAGCTTAACGCTTCAACGCCCTGGTGAACTAGCTCAGAAGCTCTGACTTTCATGGAATTTATTTGGTTCACATTGGATATGCATTATTACATACTGTGAGCAGAAAATATTTGTCATATACCAGTAGGCCGTGAGCTACTGGGGCTCACCTTGCAGCCCCCCCCCCCCACTACAGACCGAAACTATGTTTTTAATGTGCTTTAGGACATGTCAAATAAGAAACAATTTGTTAACAGTCGATAAACTGTGACTCACTACCCTTTCAATCACTTTGAAATTACTCCTGTGTTAATAAGTACAATTTTTGTGACAATAGGGGGTAGGGTTACAAGAATAGTCTTATCTTCCATAATTATTATCCAATCTTTATAATGTTGGCCACATATTATTCAGCATTGATTGCTGCATCGAATATTTACAAGATAATATCACTATTTGTTGGGTATGACATCACACAGGGACCATACATACAAAAATAGCAGTAGTAGCGAAAGCGGGCGTTTTGGGGTGCGTGAGGGTGTGCTTGAGCGATTGAGGGACCATTCTTGGTTCGAATGCGTCGGGTGAGGTGTCAAAGTGAAGCCCTCGTTATGTAGACCACGGCTTGAGGGATCTCCACATGATCTGTGATGTCATTGGTGACGTCATCAGTAGGAGTAGTAGACAAAGTAGGCATTTTGAGGATGCGGAGGAAGGTTTTTGGGGTAGAGATGGACCATCCGTGGTCTAAATGGACCGTGTGGGTTGTCCCTCTGCATCTACATGCAGAGAGTTACAAGATGACACCCAACACGGTCCATTTAGACCACAGATGGTCTATCTCTACCCCAAAAACCTTCCTCCGCATCCTCAAAATGCCTACTTTGTCTACTACTCCTACTGATGACGTCACCAATGACATCACAGATCATGTGGAGACCCCTTAAGCCGTGGTCTACATACCGAGGGCTTCACTTTGACACCTCACCCGACGCATTCGAACCAAGAATGGTTCCTCAATCGCTCAAGCACACCCTCACGCACCCCAAAACGCCAGCTTTCGCTACTACTCTTACTTTTGTATGTATGGTCCCTGTGTGACGTCATACCCAACAAATAGTGATATTATCTTGTAAATATTCGATGCAGCAATCAATGCTGAATAATATGCGGCCAACATTATAAAGATTGGATAATAATTATGGAAGATAAGACTATTCTTGTAACCCTACCCCCTATTGTCACAAAAATTGTACTTATTAACACAGGAGTAATTTCGAAGTGATTAAAAGGGTAGTGAGTCCCAGTTTATCGACTGTTAACAAATTGTTTCTTATTTGACATGTCCTAAAGCACATAAAAAACATAGTTTCGGTCTGTAGTGGGGGTGCAAGGTGAGCCCTAGTAGCTCACGGACTACAGTAAGAAGTTGCACATTCATACCAATATTTCTTGATAATAACGTCGAAAACAGGTTAATATCCATGCAAACGAGTTCAGATGAACAGTTGTTTCAACTGTAATGCATTTCAAACCCAAACTGTTTGCGCACATTTCGATTACATGTTTAAAATAATGTTGAATAGCAAAAAAATCATACAGATCGGCTAAAGAAATGCGGCCATTTTGAAATTCAAAATGGAGGCCCTAAATATTAATGCAAAAACTGGCATCCATTTTTTTCTTGATCAGTGATGTTTCTAGGTGTGCTTAAACATTGGTGCCAAGAATCTACCCAAAATTTTGTTTTTTTTACATAAGCCCACAGACTAATCGGGAAAAACGGGGACAATCTTAAAAGTCTTAGTAAATGAAATCAGCCAATATACAATTTGTGTTCAGGAAACATTTCTAAAGTAAGGAAAAAATTAATTTGCACTAAACGGATATAAGCCGTATAGATCAGACAGACTTACAGGTGCACTAGGAGGAAACCTCATATTAATAAAAGAGGATCTGATTCACATAGAACTAGATAAAATCCCTATCAGTGACGATCTCGAATGGCACGCTATTCAGGTTTTCTTCAGTAACAAACCTATTAACATCATTAATTTATATGCCCCAAGAAGACCAAAGAAAATCTCCCCAAAAGAACTGGACAACATCACAAAGAACTCCCCTATTATCACTTTTGGTGATTACAACAGTCATAACCCCATTTGAGACGACAACTGCATCAAGGTAGACGTAAAAGGCCAAGTAGTGGAAAAATGGCTTGACCAAAACAACCTATGCTATTTAAATAATGGCCACGGGACGCGAAAAGACATGAACGCCGGCAAACTATCTGAAATAGATTTAACTATTGTCTCCTCAGATCTAACTGTTAAATCCGAATGGGAAGTGATTCCTGACACGCTTGACAGCGACCACTTCGCCATTCTGATTATTCAAATTAGTATAAAACCGGACTCTGAAAGGACAGGCCCCCTTCCAAAATTTCAGTACTCCAAAGCAGACTAGAAAATCTTCCAGAAAGACTGTGAAAGCCTAAATGATGACGAGATAGTCAATTCTGATCCAGAGATGTTCAATGGAAACATTACAAATTCACTACTAAACATAGCACAGAAATATATTCGGATATCACAACAGCGCCACAACAAAAACCCGGTACCCTGGTGGAACCCAGAGTGTGCAAAGAATATTGCGGCCAAAAAGAAGGCACTGGGGAAACTTTTGCAACTGGGAAGACTTTTGCAACACTATATAAACCAAAACCAATTCAAAAAAGGATGGAACAAAATAAAAAATATACGAGGAAAATTAACAAACACAGTCCCTGTACTGAACAAAACTAAAAAACGAACAAAGAAAAGGCAGAACACCTCGCCGAATCTTTCGCTTCAAACAGTAAAGATAGCCTTCTGAAACAATAATTCAGTAAAATTAAGGAAGATACAACGATAGAAAATGATTTGGACGATCATTTAGAAAACTATGCCAATGCAGACTTCAACATTAATGAATACCGCTAAGCTATACACTGTAAAAAAGAGCTCACCTGGTCAAGACAAACTAGGATACACGATCCTTAAACACCTACCAAATGAAACACAAAAACTAATTTTGAAACTAATTATTTTCAGCTGGCAGACTAAACAACTTTCAAGTAAATGGATCGTTATCCCAATCCCAAAACCAAGTAAAGATCCATCAGACAGCAACTCTTACCGTCCAATTTCTCTCACTTCAAATCTATGCAAAATAATGGAAACCATGATGAAGAATAGACTGAAATTTCATATGGAAAACAACAACTTATTAAACAAAACTCAAAGCAGCTTTCGTAAGAACAGAAATACGTTAGACCATATAGCCAGATTACAACACTCAATAAAAAAAGGGAATGTAAAACAGCAGTACACACTAGGTATCTTCCTAGACATAGAAAATTTGACCTTGTATGGCAGGACGGCATAATTATCCAATTAAGCAAACTTGGAATTAAGGGAAGAATGTAACACTGGATAAAAAACTTCCTAAACACAAATTTTAAAGTTCGCCTAGGAAACACTCTATCCACCGACCATCAACTAGACAACGGTACCCCTCAGCTCACGGAAGCGTCATTAGCCCTACCCTTTTCAACATCCTCATCAATGGCCTAGCCGATGAAATTGACACGAAACATCCAGAAGTAGAGGAGTCCCTATTTGCTGGCGATTCTGCCCTCTGGAAAACCGCACGTTCCATAAAAAACGTACAGGTATAATGCAAAAAACACTAGATACAATTAGCGACTGAGCGGACAAATGGGGCTTCAAGTTTTTCGCTCTCAAAACAACGGGTCTTATATTCTCGAACAATAAACACATTGACGTTAAACTAATACTAAGTCAAAATTTAAATTCAAAAATAGTGTTAAATATCTAGGTGTGACCACATCGATCAACCAGTTCTTCGGTGCAATAAAGACCTGAACCTCCTGAGGTGCGTGTCTGGAACAAACTGGGGAGCGAGCAAATATAGTTTGATAAAATTATACCAAACTCTTATTAGGACAAAACAAAGATTACGGGCCCATCGCCTAACACTCAGCATGTAAGACACACAACTGAAAAGAATAGACAGCATTCAATATTTTGATATGCAGGAAAAACTAGAGCTAAGAGCGATAATCATCCATGCCACAAAATTGTTTAAGATAAAAATGAATATGAATATTTGAAGAAAAACTGATAAAAAGACTCCGCTTCCCCCCCTTCGGCTACACCTTGAATTACCTATTCCAAGAACACGAAATACTCATCGCACACATCTGCGACACAGACAAAATCAGTAGGCTACCCTGGGAATTAGAGTCGCCCCACGTGGACACAAGTATACACGCCTACCTCACAAAGAAGGACAACCCAGAATTTATAAGAGCCACCACCCCTGAAAATATCAACCAAAACTGGAAAAAAACTACTTAAAAATCTATAGAGACGGATCAAAAACACAAGTAATAACACACGATCAGCCTTTGTTATACCTGAGCGCAACATATAAAATGGTTTCAAACTTCCGGACAATATGTCTGTATACACTAGTGAACTGATTGCTATAATTAAGGCTCTCGAATGGATCATCGAGCACAAACCAATCCGTGCGGTGATACCCAGTGGCTCCCTTAGTGGACTACATTGAAAATTCTATATCTGACAGTAGACCTGATCTCATACACAAAATAGAATGTATCTGTACACAAATACACAACGAGGGTATAGACGCCATTTTAGCATGGGTCCCCGCGCATGTCAACATCAGAGGCAACGAAACAGCCGATACAGCTGCCAAAGACAGCCTTGCTAAAACTGCACACGATGTCCCAATAGAAGTAGGATGTAAAGAACTCAAAGCTATCATTAGACATAAATAGATAGCAAGTGGCAAAAGGAATGGAACGAAGAAGAACGTGGACGATGGTTACATAAAATTCTTGATGGAGAGAAAAGTCCAAGGATTCCAGCTAGACAATAAACGTGATGACCACATCATCACAAGATTGAGGCTAGGCAAAACCGGACTTAAATCACATCTGTCCATGCTTCTGAAAAACACCTCAACACTCTGTACCGCATGCAACAATGTAGAAGAAACAATAGAACATGCCCTACTTGAATGGCCAAAACACTACCCACAACGCGAGGCACTTAGAAAAGAATTTAAAAAATTCAACACTCCCTTTAACATAACCAGCTATATTAAACCCTAAACCTCCCATTAGAAAACAGGTATTCAAGTCCATAATAAATTTTATCAAAACTGCTGGCTATCATTCCAGTATATAACACTACCCCCGTGCATACGGATTGAACTTCTTTTCATAGTCAAGTACTATGACACGATGTGATAAGGGCCAAATCATTCTTTCGACTTCAACAAAGGGTATGGCTGCAGAGTTACCTTGATACTGAGGGCCGTGTGCACCATAGCCATTCAAAACATTATGGCCTCAATAAACTATCCATATATATCATCCGGCCAAAATGTCAGACACTTTTAGAAATAAAATAGGCATGGCCACAACGGAGTTACCTTGATACTGAGGGACGTCTGTTCCACAGTCCTACAAAACAAACGATGGCCAAATCTAATTGAATGCATGGCAACAATAGCACGGCCAAAACGCATGTTGCGAGCAGTATTCAGCATAAAATACAGGAAATGGTGATGGCGGAGTTACCTTGATACTGAGGGCCGTCTATCCCATTGTCTTACAAACACGTTATGCCCATCAAACGATACTGTATACGGAAATAATACCGAACTGCTTATTTGTATATTCACCAAGTATTGAACTTGTCCAAATGTTTAGTTACTTGTTCATTTGTTTTATCTATTTATTCACTTGATTATATATTGCTATTTATATTATGTGACTGACGCTCGGGAGTGCCTGTTGTGGGAGAAATATATATCAATGCATTGCATTAAAAAAACAACAGAAAACACGGAAAACAAACCTCCTATTTCGTATGATACAGGCACTGTACACCGAAGACCACAGACGGGATGGACAAGACTTGAAACAGGAGACGGATGACGAACACAAGAATATCAACAGCGCCTTGAGTGACAACGCCGCATAACAAGAACGTCCAGAGTAAGAATACTCGACCCTATATCACGCCAGACACGCTACCCCATAGATGTCACCGAACTGACGCCTCAACACAGACTATGATCATTTGACTTTCAAACAATATAGGACGTAGACCTGCCGTTCTGTACCTCCATACACACTCCAATCAATTGTTACAGGCACAGATTTCTGAAATAACCTACCCTGTTCCCAAGGGCGTCGTTAGGGAAGTCACCTCGACAAATCCTGAAGACGCTCTGGTTCTCCCAGTTTTTTTTCTGGGCGGCTTTGTGTGTACGAAGGGGTACCAAGACAAAGGAATCATCCACGCGATTACAACACATATTTATCAGCATAGCCTGACCAATAACAGACTTACCAACTTGTACATAGCGACTTTTTACTTGTATTTATATCTCCCTCTGCTCTCTCATTGTTATTTATTATTTATTTTAATATCTAGTGCTGTAAAAGATCTTAAATTAACGACAAAATGTACCGTGAAAGTCAAATAAATCATTGAATTGATGGACCGCGAAATCCGTATGGGAAGCGGCCCTTGAACTACAATTTCAATCAATGTATTTCATTAGCTTTGAAAAAGTTGGAAGTATCTCCAACGAAACGTCAGCTCCACAGCAACAAAGAAATTATCCATAGAATAGCCTTCTGTGATCAATCATGTCAATAAATGAAAAGAGAAAATAGAGTTCATCGGGCATATTATGGAAGTTGTTTATTTTCATTGGTTGAAACTCTAACACGTGGAATATCGTAATTCTCGATGTTCCATGGTTATGCACCAGGCAGTCTGACAATAGTGATGTATCTTGCCAATCTCTCTTGCCAATGTCTCATGGCTGAGATAATTCCCATCGGTCTGGTGCGTATCTCGTGGGTTTGCTTACTCGCGGCGACGGATGCTAGGGGAAGAGCTCGCGCTCTTTTGAAAGAATTTCGGCAATTTGAATGAGAGATTCCTGGCATATTTTATGCCCCATCCTTTCTTATACGCCAAAGATGTTGCAAGAATAGATTTATTACTTCGGAAACTGGTTCTACAACCAAAGAGAAAGGTTAAGATTCGTACCGGAGATGTCAGATTGTTGTTGAAGTTTTTGTTCAAATTGTATCGCGAGTGAAATAATTGTACAATCCCTAATCTTTCGTTACAACCAGTGTCTAAATGTAAACGAACCTTTATATTTAGTATTTGTTTAGAACTACTCCAATTTAGAGCTATTCGGTATAAGAAAACAGATATTGCACGAGGTGTATCCGCACTCGTTGAATATCGCCTTCTCGAACTGACAAATACTGATGTCACACCCCACAGCGTGCAATATCTGTATAACATTAGTACATCACTATGCCGAGTTGGGGTTAGTATGTAATGGATGGTTAAAATGACTTTTTCCTGTTTACTCATGCATCCATTGTTAAACGGATAGTCTTCATATATAGTTCAGGGGCCATATCTGTCCCATCTTTGCTTTCCATAATTTTGATGTGTTTAGAAACGTTATGTATCCAAATTGATCGAAGATCTTCGTTTATTAAGTATAAGTATGTCATTATTCAAGAAAGTACAAACGCACAATCTTGAAGAAAAAGGATACCTTGGGTTGAATAATATAAAAGTGTCTCAAAATCTTTTGATTCTCGTGAGCTGGAAGCAAACATAGTATGTGATTGAGGTACTATAATGCTAGCATATCATTTTCTCTTCTGGCGACTGCTCTATTTCCGTTGATGACGTCACCTTTTCCGCCTTCTCTACTTTGAACCTTGAACTGTGCGTGTTGTCATTATACTTATGTCAGGAGGATGACAAAAGGCATTATGCAAAACTCACTTCATATTCTTTCCTTCAGGAACAAATTACGCAGAAAGATCAATCTTTTCGGGTTCATATTCTACAGGGCAATCGTAAATTTGAGATTAGTGAGAGAAATGTTCTGTAGTTAAGAAGCGTACGTACCTTCGTTATCCGCCGTCCAAATAGGTTTCATCTCGTGGACTTGGGCTGCAATGGACACAGCTATTAATATTTAATTTGCTAATATAGATATTCGGTGAAGCATTGACCATGAGATCAATAATCGTCACTGTAACATTACATCGAAGAATCGGCTCATTGTTATTCCGTGTGTTAGGCCAAATTTACAAAGCACGAACTTCTTCAGGCAGTTAAATCGATACTCGCACGAAGAGGATATTGTGTTTACACAAACCGGTGCAAAATGTGAAAAAAACGTTAAAAGTAACGATTTCGACATCGCAAATATGCCTGCGATGTTAAGGACCGTCATGTCGTCCCTCAACATCGCAAAGCCCAAAAGGGCCGTCGTATCGTCATGGTCGACCCTTACATCGCAAGGACAATTGCGATGTTAAGAGCCGTCATGCCGACCGTTTACATCGCATTGCGACGTTAAGCGTCGATGTGATGCTAAGGGTTTTTACGAGGCCTCCAGAAAAAGTTCAGGTTCAGTGCGAATAATCGGAAGCGACGTGATCACCGGAAGTTATGGCATGATGGGAAAGTTATGGAATCACCACAACTGACGTACAGTGACATGATCACCAGACGTGATGTGATCAGCGGACGTGACGTCATCATCGAAAGTGATTAACCGTTTCACAGAATAATTAACAGGTTTTGAGCGGAGATGGAGATCAGGGAACTGGGAGCAAGTGAGAGGATCAAAAGGTAAGAAAAAGAAGAAGCAAAATCGGGACAAGATCACTTGAAGTAACTTGAAGGGGGAGATGGTGAAGTAGGAGCAGGGTCAGGAGGACAGGCCTAATGGAGGCGAAAATGTTCACATTAAAGATAAAAATGGCACGATTTGTGTGATGGGATGATAATACGTACCAGTACACACTTAAGCTCCTAACTGAAATCACATGCAGTTTCGTCTTAAAATATACCATGCCTCAATTTACTATTACTAATGAACTCCAAAAGAAATAATATACTGCACTTCATTCCCCAATGCATCAGCCACCAATAGAAATGTATCATAATTTATTGCTTTGGGGTGCTGCATAAGACCTAATGTATAGAGCGATGAGCTATAGTCAAATATGTTAATCGCCTTATATATGAGCTTCAACCGCCTGTGTAAATGCCTAAGATAAACGGAACATGGGCGGATTTTTTTTTGGATAGTAGGCCTATTGTTTGACAAAAAGCAGACGAGGCTGTTTGATCGAGAGCAACGTCATCACCGGAAGTTATGTATTCATAAAATGTATGAAATTGGAGTCAGGATGCGGAACTTAGAAACTGATTCTGGCAATAAGGGTTAGTTAAACTCTCCGAGCAGAACGGATATAATATCTTAAGTATATATTCCACATTTCATGAACAACCTTGTTGATATATTGACAACATATCCAAATAATCATCCAATTTTTTTTAACTGCTTCCTTGGTGATATGTGTCATATGAATACAAGTCAGTGCCATGAAATTAGTATTTTAACAATTCAAATGACTGCACTGATGTCAGAATTTGAACATTTTGAGACTATGGCGAAAACTATATACTCTTGTATGATTAATGCTACGTCGGTGAATATTAGTCGAATTGCATAGTATGAAGTAATCACACGACCCTAATACCAGCTTAAGCGGAATTAGATAGGCCAGCTCGGGGGCTGTGATGACAATTTAGCTCAAATAATTAAATCCTCTGGGAGCTTATGGTGGAGTAAACGAATCAAGGTAGGGTAAACATGGTAAACGCAATAATATCCGGAAAAAGAACTAATCTTTAATGCCTTACGTCGTGCGGTAGAATATGCAGCGCCCATCAGAGTATTAACGGCGAACGGACACTACCAGTTACATCAAATACGCTTCGTTGGGTTGTTGGAATCTCTTCTGGTTAATCTCCATTATCGTAAACTGTGTATAAAATATATCAAATGGCAAAGTCAGGGGATATAACTGACAAAAGACCCTATAAATAAGGGTTAGTTCAACTCTCCATGCAGAAATTATATACCGTCATAAATATATATCCTATACTTTATAACACACCATGTTGCCATATTGAAAGTACATGTAGGTCAAAAGATCAATTTGAGGCAAATATAGTAAATATCTGAACATTGTATGAATATGGCGAATAATACTTTTGTCACGTTAGTGCTACTGAGTGATATATGATTTTATATGAATGCTAGTGGAATTGTATCGAATTTGGTTTGTATTTAGATAAACATATATTGCGTTTAGATCAATGGTAAAAGCAAGCAATTTATGGTCAAATCTTAGGGTGGAATAGAGCTGCAAATAGACAAAACCGGTTTCGCGGATTTATACCATATGATATGAATCTATGTCTACTGGCCAGAACGTTGGTTTACAACCAGCAGGATAACAAGATTAGTATGCATAAATTGCACGTACGGGGTGAGTAAAACAATGTCCACATGTGCGTTTATTAATTTATTTATCTGAAGATATGTCATTGTGTATCCGAATACAACACATGGAAGGGTGCTCCTCCTCTGTACTATAGCCAACCATTGTATGTTTTATTATGGATAAAAATATACATATAATGTTTATATACCAAAGACGCTCATGAATAGAAAGTGCACTGAGTTTTTCCTCCCCAACTCCACTCTGATCAAGTGGATAAATTGAATGAAATCTAGCCAAAATAACATTAGTCTCACCCGCAGAAGACTGCATATTTTCCAGTCTACACTTTGTTACATACACTACGATGCCACATTTTACTATGCTATACTTTGTAAAGCTATAATAACTTTGTAAAAGTATAGCATCGTTGTATAACGCATTTCTGCATTCTGGAGAGAATGCACTTTCCTTTCACGAGCGCCATCGGTATGAACATAATATATGTGTATTCTGGTCAATAAATAATACATACCATGAGAAATATAGGACAGAGACGTAGTGCCCTTACATATGCTATATTCATATAAACAAGAAATTATAACTTCACATGAATAAATTAAGAAAACCGCAAATGGACTCAGCCTTTACTACACACAACACAAGGTCTAATCATTCTAATAGAAATATATCGAGAGAGATTGTTACACAGCATTAACACATCAATCTCAGTATAGAAGAGCCAAGAGGCGACAGTACTCCAACAAAATCGATCAGAGAATGCTTCCCACTTCCCTTAATGTGTTGTAATCAAATTATCTGATAATAAACTCGCATGCCAGATCAAGAAACAGTGCAAAAGGTCAGTTAGAGATTAGGGTAGTTATGGATTCAAATCATCGTTTTCATCTTGAACGCTTCGATTTGTTATTTAACTTCATTCGATTACAAACTGAGGTGTTTTGACACCGTTCATTTCTTGTTTTAATTTCAGTATTTATTCATCATGATAATAGAGTATAGTTAGGAAAAAAATCAGAAGGTTAATTGGAAATCAAATGCCGGAAAACTGTTTTTTTTTATATGAACAAAGAATTTTACGCGAATACAAGTAAAATGTTTGTTCACAACATCACTTACACATCTTCGAATTTTTTCTGTACATGTAGTCAGGAGGCAGCATTTAAATTACCTGTATGCTATGTATACTATATATATTTTCTTTAAAATGCTTTCAAATTGAAACTGCTAATTATAATAGTAACACAGATTCATAATTGATTGTGGACGTTACCAAAATTGATTGATTGCAGGAGTTATCTCCTTTCGTTAAATTCTACCCTTAAGTGTTTTGGAGATTTTCGATCTCAAACGAAGGATTTCTTTACTCCAAAAAGGTTATCACGTGAGGCTTGAAATATTGATCCTTACGTAAGAAATAATTAAACCTATCTGAAGTTTTTCAATTATTTTTATTAGCCAAATTCCTCGATAATCCATGAAATGTTAAACAGGAAATTATATGTATAAGTTCATTTGTCTTCTAGTTGTGTAAAGACTAAAAAGATAGGTTATTGCTAACAATAATACGCAATAGTCTATCATCCCAAACAGAAAAAGGGCTTATTTTAAGATGAACCTCAACCCACGATATAGAAAAATTTCATTGTGAATTATTGTTAGACCAGACATAGACGCATCCTTCTAAGGTGGGTGGCCAGTCTGGAACATGGGTGGGTAGTGTGCTAGAGACAGTTATAGCGGATCAGGATACTTGTAAAAAAAATCGAAAAGTAGAGAGTAGGGTAACATATGACAATATATTTTCACTTCTGTTGCTTTTTATGTTACATTTTAGGTACCATTATGAAGATATGTGTATGGGCTATCAGCTGATGAAAGATTGATTTTGATTAATCAAAGCCCGAATGTTATATAGATCAGTAGGTCATAACCGTTATATTAGAATGCAAAGTAGTGTATGTGTTCAATATCGTAGCTGTGGAAAAGAGTTAGGGGTTAGGATAGGATTCACAGATCGAACTAATTTTAAATAATAAACATTAAATTTAGGGAGGATGGTCACATTGAACGTGTATCGAACTATATTGACCAAATAGTGCAATTGGGATATCGCTGTGAAGGTATGTGGATGGGTAATGGTCTATATGGTTCCGAAACGTTTAATATTACGGCCAGGCATCTTTCTGTCTAAAAATCAAAATTAATTACAGGCGTTAATTTTGCTAGATAATAGGCAGATGAAAGGACATCTGTGACTGATGTACTGTTCTGTCGAATTGTTTTTATGATTAGTTAAGGATGATCCATTGAATGGGACAAAAGTTCACAGAATCACTTTGATACGAACATAAGGTACATGGCATGGTTAGACATAACACATTTCATGATATTCCACTTTCTAAACTGCCTCGGCTGTTACAAATAAGGCAGCATTGGGAAGGTAGCTTATGCTTAACGATCGCTTAAGTACCGTCCGTTATTTTTGTCAATATGTCACCGAATTTAATTTAAAGCAAGAATTAGGGTAGGTGTGTAGATGTCTTAGTCTGTGTCCTGAAAGGGAAAATATATGATCAGTTTATCCACAAGTATTTGGTAAAATAATTTCATCATATTCCTAGACCTAGTCCATCTCCAGATCATTATAACTCATAGAGGTTCGTAATTGATGCGCTGGGGTCAATTTATCTAGTACCGATAGGTCATCAACCCAATCTTCAAAATATGCGTTTATTTTTGTTAGTTATGGCATCTGCATATAATAAATACGTCTGTTAGTCATGTGCCAGTATGTGGTCCTCTTGGAGAGGGGATATGGTTTAATACCACACTTAAGGATACTTCACTCATATGATTTATTCAGACAGCCCTCCTGGAAAATTATTTATTTTTCAGATGCAAACCGCTGCGTTATGGCGCATTATGATGGTAAGTTTATCACATTTGTTATTCTCTCCGAGAAATCGTTAAGACTAGATCTATATATCTACTGTTTACTATATTTTTTTCTTTTGAAATTATTCCACCCCTGTTTCACCGTCCCTGTAATGGCCCACATTCGATCTCCGGAATGATCAGTCTCCAAGATCATAGGAGCTGTGGACACTCGTATTCTGGCACATGTAGGCACCGTCGTGATATGACTGGAAAAAAATGCTGAAAAAAAACGTTAAATTCTACTCATTCACCCTACCGTCTCCTAGTTTCCTACAATAAAGCTACTGTAGATGGGCTGCACATCCCTGAACACATTCGAAGCCATCCCTTGTACTAATAGTTTTCCGATTATCACCAACTAATTCATATACATGGCCTACCTGTATGTACATATAAAGTGTTGGTCGCTACACTCAGTGCCCGATACCACACCATCATCCTGTGAATTCAAATTCTTTGTATGGGGGGATTTGGTTTAATGTCACACTCAAGGTTGTTTCACTCACATGGTGAGAGTCAGTTTGTTTGGTGGAGGAAGTCGGAGAACCCGGAGGGAACCACCACCCGTCGACAAGTAACTGGCAAACTTCCAAACAAGGACCAGCTGGGCTGGAACACGTGCCGGTTAGAGGTCACCAGCGAAGCGCCTTAGGCCACTCGGCCACGGAGGGCCACTCCTTTGCATGCGCACCATATCTCACGCGTATATGGAATACCATCACATGACTTTCGGCCGAAACCCTCTTATAATCCATCCGGAGCAACTTCATACCCAACGAGCCAATATATCCTGAACCTTCATCACAGACCATGTTTTCAGATCTAATGTGCATATGTATAAATTTCCAGAGAAGGGAAGATGATGAGTTGATCCAGTTGATTATGCCTTCGTTTCCAAGAAATTCTCCCTGATTGTCAAATTGACAAACTTAGAAGGAGCTAATGACTGGATATTCCTAGCAAGACACGACGACAATCCAGGAAGTCACTTTGACTACATTTACGTTCAGGTGATCCAGCAGAACGCCGTCAAGGATGCTCTTGGAGTCAATGTGACTCGTACCTGTAAATGGCCCGACAGTAATACCCCATAACAAATAATATATTGAAAATCAACCTTCACATAATTAGTAATGTACAGATTTGACAAGAATCATTAAAATTTCGATCACGGATATAACACCTCATAACACCGCCAAGAAAAACACATTCAGACCAAAGATACATTTTGCAGATAGGTTAACCTATCGAAAGACTGTTTATATGATGTAACATCTGGCTAAAGTGCTGAAATATGTCTTCAGTGTATTTATTTATGAATTGTAGCACTCACTTCAGAGAGGCTTGTAAGGGACCTTCGCAAGTTGCGAATACGGATTTGTCCTTGACATTACACAGTGGGCTAAACAGTTTTGACCATTTTCTTGTGGAACACAAAATACCACAAATGACCAAATGTCTTATTATCAAGTCGAAACATACCTATTGGTAACAAACTGCACACTTCTTTTAGATTTTTGCAAAAACAGAACCCAGCAGCCATTTTATAGTTAGTGTGGATGTTAACTGGCACAGTCGACTATAAACAGGCTACTTTCGACCATTGCAATTAACGGCTTGAAACAGATGATATAATGCGGCATATCTGACGTGGAATGCAATGTAGGTCAATGTAATTAACCGCTTGTGTCAAAGCATTTTAGCAAGAATGGCAAGCCAGCACAATTTGCTGATACATGAAATGCTAGAACACTGCAAAACTCGCATTTTCCAATACTGCAAGCCTCTCCATCCTTGCCGGAATCCCTCCTTACCCGCCTTCTAAAGTTGGTTATCATTTGATCCCAAACCATAAAATTTCATTGTAAATCCAGTGATAATATGAACTTCTGACACATTCAAAGGATTATCCTTGACACGCGAGAATGGCTTTTCCCATTAGAAAACAATTCCACAGAACAGTAAATGAGCCACAAATGTCCTTTCATCTGCGTATTATTGTAAAAATTAACTCATATCGTTAATTGGGCTTTGTAGACTGAATGGTGACATACTATTAGTATAAACATACATAACTGACACCTGTCTGCAGTATCAAACGTTTTTGAACCATGTATACCATAGTCCATGCACAGACCTTCACAATGATGTCTTAATTGCTATGTATGGTCAATACATTTCAGTACACGTCTGGTATGGTTACCATCCCCCTAAATTTCATGTTTATACAAAATTAGTTCGATATATGAACAATCTTGGGAAGAAGTAGTTGAAAGCAGATGACGAAATTATCTCGTCAAAAACTAGCACATGGTCTGTAGGGAATCTCCAGTTGTAAACTTTTATATTGGTGTCTTCAGTCTACACAGCTGACAATAGGGAACACATGCATCTAAAATCGAGGTAATGACCTACTGACCTACATAACAGACATGCTTTGACCAATTGAAATAAATTTTTCATCACTTGGTAGTCCATACACATACCCTCATAATGATACATTACATGTACCACAAAATGCAGTAGAAGTGGACATATGGTGTCATATGTTACCTCTACCCCCTAATTTGGGGGGTTTGTCAAGTCCCTTGATACGCTATAATTACCTTTAGCTCATTACCAAACCGTGTTTCAGACTGGCCACCCACTCTAGAAGGATGCGTCTATGTATGGTCTTGGGATGATGGATTATAAACGTCTGTATGGGCACATAATATTTTTTAGTTTGAGTGGTCGTTAGAATAACTGGAACGCTCACCAGCAATGCCTAAGATAAACGAGACAATGATGGGTTTTGTTGGATAGTATGCCTATTGTTTAATAAAAGCAGGCGAGACTGCGTTATTATCTTTCGTCCTTCGGCAACTTACGACATTCGCGTTTGTGGGCTTGTGATGACTGAGCTACATCATACTCTAGATATCACACGGACAATGAATACCGATCAGCGGGAAATTAGCCTAGTTTTATGCATACCATGATTGATCCTTTTAATTCGATGCTAATGTTATTATATGATTTAGGACTTTGGATTATGGACGCGGAAATGCCTTAATGGGCGACGGCTGAATAGTTGAATGGCATTTGCTAAAGTGGTTAATCACTAAATTGAACACGAACACAGTTATGAATTGCTCATGACGTGTACGCGAAGACACAATTTTATTAGAATAACATAATAATCAAGGATCTAAGTATCACAGGAAAGAAGACACTTATTTTGTCTACCTACTGATCTCTGTTTCAACCTGTGACGTTATCAAAGCTCCTCTGTGTACCAGTTTTGCATCAAGACAATATTCTTTCAAATTCAAACCATTAGAACAATTCAACTAAATTGACGTCAAACTGCATTGACATCCGTATCTTGGTACCCCACATTCAGACTAGGATACGGAGGATTCTGAGACGTAGCCGAGTTTTTAATGCTGGTGTTCGTGAACAGACGATGAATTAACCACACGGCCCCTAGCACCGGCTTAAGCGGAATTAAATACAGTAGCTCGGGAGCTGCGATAATAATTTAGCTAAAATAATTAACTCATCTGATGTTAATGGATGAGCATCGAGCGGGCATTGCCCTACGTCGTGCGGTAAATATTTTGGAATGATATAATTTGCAGAGCATCTAAGGTTGTATTGGAGATACGTCACTTGATTAATCCATCATATGCAATTTACCTGCCCAATTTAGAATGTGAACTTTCTGTTTAAGACATTTTTATTTTTCCTATAACATTTTTTCTTAATGGCTTCTGCTTCTCCCATACTTAAAGTCTATAGAAAATATGCAGCACCAATCAGAGTATTAAAGGAGAATTGACAAAAACGTTCCAGTTTTAGCAAATGGCTTTGTTGGGTTGTTGAAATCTCTTCTGGTTCATCTCTAGTATCGTAAATTGTGTATAAAAGATTTCAAATGGCAAAGTCAGGAGATATAATTCAGAAAAGGCCATATAAAGAAGGGTTAGTTAAACTCTAAGAGCATAAATGATATACCATCATAACTATATATCATACACTTCGTGAAATACCATGTTGCTATATGGAAAAATAGACCCAACTAGTCATTTTCTTTTGTTTGGACTGCTTTCTGGGTGACATTGGTTATATGAATACTAGTCAGTGTATTGAATAGAGTTTGCATTTAAAACTAAAAGAACTGCACTAAAAAAGGTCAAAGGTTAATTTGATATTGCGGGAATATGGCGAATACAACTCTTGTCTTATCGCTACGTCCGTGACATGAATTTACATGAATAGTAGTCGAATTCCATGACTTTGGCTTGTATTTGGCCTGTATTTATACGAACACAGATAAATCAATTATCAGAAACGAACAAGTTATGGTCGAAAGTTATTGACGACTTCTGAGGATTAAAAGGCAACCATATGACTCAACAGGAAAGCCCCCATCGGCACTTCAAATTCAGAATAGAATAGCATTGATATCTTAGTCGCACTATTATTGCTTCTATACATGTGCACGTGTGCACGGCCCCCGGCACCGACGTGTGTAATTTTACCTGCCCACTTAGAATGTGAACTATCTGTATAGGACATTTTCCTTCTCTCATATAACTTTTCTTAATTGCTTCAGCAAATACGCTTTGCTGGGCGGTTGAAAGCTCTGTTGACCGTCTCCAATATCGTTAACTGTATATTATATATCAAATGGCATAGTCAGAGGGCAGAACTCAGAAAATGCCCCAGAAATAAGGGTTAGATAAACCCTTGGGGCAAAAGTGATATACTACAGGCACATCATATTTAGATCTCTATCTCTATAAAAATGAAGCAGGCATTCTCTCTCGTCGACTTTATGACAATAGAGATGATTACAATGTCGACATCGTAAACTATCCCTTTCTGGACAGTAATATTCCAGTTGGACCTGCATATAGCGTATGCATATCTCGCTTAGTAGCATTTGCTAGATCCTGTATTAATGGTGACGATTTTAATCAACGTCACAAAACATTGTTGCAGAAACTTATAAAATAGGGCTATTTCACCAAGCGCCTCCACTCAAAGTTTCTCAAATTTGGCGATACATATCGCGTGCTGATAGCAAAATACAAACGTAGCGTGCAAGATCTATGGCGCTACGTTTCGTAACTTTTGTCTAATTCCGCTTAACCCGGGGCTAGCGGCCGTATGAACCATGTACTTATAGATCCTCATGGTACTCATATGAACAGGCACAATCAAAGCGTGACTGAGATACATCATTCTTTAGATGGCGACTTTACAACAAATATTATGGATTAAGAATACTGATCAGCCATACGGATTTGATATTTTTGGAACATCATGATGTCTTGCTGGCATCATTGAAAACGGTTGACCGCTTCTCGCTTGCAGGAAACAAGCCTATGTTTATGCATACTATGATTGTCTTTTTGAATTTGGTGCTAATACTGTTATATGGAATGTGGAATAAGTCTTTGTATTATGGACGCGGATAGTCTCTAATGGACGACGGCTAGATTATGAATGACGAACTAGACGCTTGTAACCTATATATATACTATACTTCAGGACAAATACATGTTGCTATATTGAACAATGGACCACAATTGAATAATTTGAGGTCCAAAATTCGTATATGATGTGAATAGACCCCAATAATATTTCTTTTTGTGTTGTATTGCTTCTCACGAAATACGTGTTATATGAATACTAGTCAGCGTCTTGAATAAGGTTCGTATAAAAAAATGCATTGAAATAATAGGTCAATGGTCAACAGGATACCAAAGTTACTCTAGTCTCATTAATGCTACATCGGTGATATCATTTTACACGAATAGTAGACGAATTGTATCAACTTGGCTTATATTTATACGAATACAGAAAATGCGTCTAAAACGAGCAAGTTACGGTCAAAACTTATGTCTGGTGGTTTAGACATGCCGAATTATCATTTCCTCTTCAAAAAAACGTTTTTCAAATCTGCTCTCCAGGGTTCAAATATCAGGATCTGTTTCTGGATGAAGAGATCTGGAAAGTGAGATCATACACATGTCAACAAATCAAATCTTCATTTAAAGTCAGTTCTAAGGTGTTGCTCAACATTTGTTTACAAACGTCTGGTCCGTCATTCATAATTCAGCCGTCGTCCATTAGAGAATATCCGCGTCCATAATCCAAAGGCCTATTCCATATAACAGTATTAGCACCAAATTCAAAAAGACAATCATAGTATACATAAAAATAGGCTTGTTTCCTGCAAGAGAGAAGCGGTCAACAGTTTTCAGTGATGCCGACAAGACATCATGATGTTCCAAAAATATCAAATCCGTATCGCTGATCTGTATTCTTAACCCATAATATTCGTTGTAAAGTTGTCGTCATCTAAAGAATGATATATCTCAGTCACGCTTTGACTGTGACTGTTCATATGAGTACCATGAGGATCTTGAATTATCCAAGATGAATAAGAATGTATGTAATGTAGAATTTAAGGTAGTTAAAGATAACAAGTTAATCATTAGTATTACCGTCATCTCATGGTCATTTGTGAGGTCAAATGAGGTCAAAAATTGATAAAGACAAATCGGCTATAAATTAATAGTCATAGTACTAATTGCTACGAATGGGTATCCAAGTGTTTGTAACCAAACTGAATTAGTTGCGGGTAGTGTACAGTTTAAGGTAGTCATAGATGACAAGTCATGTATTAAAATTAAAGTCGTTTTAGGATCATTTTCGGGTCAAATGAGGTCAATATTGGTAAAAATCGGTTATAACTTAATATGCACAGTATTAATTGTTACGAATGGGTATCCAAGCTGAATTAGTTGAATGTGGTATAAGGTGTAAGGTAGTCATTGATAAGTTAATTATCAGAAGTAAAAGATCATTCAGGGTCACATTTGAGTCAAACGACATCAACGATGTGCAAAAATGTGTTATGAATTAATATCCACAGAACTAATTGTTACGGATGGGTGTATAGGTTGAATTAATTGTAGGGTTTAAGATAGGCATAGTAACCATTATGTTGTCTGTAGAGTATTATGCAAATAGTATAGACTAAAAAATGACATAAGATGGCAGCTATAGTATGAAACAGCTCAGTTTTAGCCATGTCTGCTTCGAGCTAGAATGACATGTCACGACCTGATCTGGCCTGTGCTCGATTTGTCCCAGAGAGAGGGCATAATGTTTGCTTAAAGGCCATAAAGTCCGCAGGAGTTCAAAAATAAATTAGCTGAGATGTCCAGTGCCATCTATCAAAAGTCTTATTAAGAAGTAGTTCCATCAGGTTAAGCAACAAAGTGTCGCCAAATGACATTACTATCTAATATTTGCAGTATAGAGTGTGTTGGTTTAATTTAAATCTTATTCAATATCTTTCATTCATTAACTGTATAGACATGTGTTTATTTCTTTATCGTACTTGTAATTTAGTCCTTTTGTATCAGGTCAACCCAGCAGGCATGGAAGGTGACTGTGTAGGCATGTAGTTCTTGTTTATCGCCTTATTTATAGTAGTAACATGTATGTCTGTCACTTCAGATCTCATTCATTTACATTACATGCAATACATTTGTAAATTTCTGTATTGTATAGTTATATTCTGGACTACCAGTGTGAAGTAAATATTTATAAAGTTCGGTTGTATGTAACTTAAAGTGGACTACGACTCCCTTATTTATGTCTTAGTGCCGTTTTACCTATTCTCTCCAGTTAATTGACATAACGGGCGGCTACAGATGGTGGAGGACGAATTGAAATAACTTCTTAGTTATTCCCTTCGACCCATACCTCTCAAGCGACGCTTCCTACTGAGAAAATCAACTCACTAAGTTATGGATATCACGATGCTGTTCCCATCCACCATGTCCACGGCTCTGAACATAATCAAATGCCTGAATCAACTACCTGTGTCATGGAATCTTCGTCAGGACATCAACTCCACAGAGGTCTGTTTAAACGGTGCAGTAAAAGCTTTTCCTCAGATGAACCATAGAAGAGACGCCGGTCGTTAGACGGCTACACAAGGATCAGGTAAGAGGTTATGATCTACACTTGGAGAGGACCAGCTAAAGCCAGCTAGATATAGGATATAGGCCAGTCACCACAGCCGCTCTCAGAATCTACATGTGTTACCAATTCGCTTGCTTGAATTTCAAATATGGATTATAGAAATGCAGCTAGCATTGTTAAAACTGAAATGTATGGAGGAAGAATAATAAGTTCATGGCATGCTAGTGCTCAATGTTGAGAAGTATATAAAAGAACTGTGAATAAAATATTGATGTCAAAATACACTAAACAAGTGATATCAATAAAATTAGCACATTCAACGCTTCCTCTATGTAAACTTCTAGTGCCAGCTGTGTACTAATGTTTGTGAGAGGTTCAGTTTGGTTTAACTTTATCGGGGTTCAACAGTGTTGGATAGCAGCTGTTTTCTTGAACACTTGCATACCAAAGTTCTAAATTATTTTGATCTTGTCTAAAATACTGTAACTGACTGTGTAGCTTATACATGTATGTATTGAGCATCATGTAGTCTTGTCTGGTATACACTTCAATCAAGTACCAAGTATTATCAGGTAGTGGCAAACCTGTCCTTTTTATTCGTTTTTAACAAAATGTAAATACACTCACCCTCATATGCTCACGGTGTATCTTATATTATTCTTAATTTTATCGGAACCAAAATTTATTTCATGGGTGACATACACATACCGGTAGCAAATTCCAAATGTTATTGTTATGGTAAATCTGTTTGTATCAGTGCACTCATCATATCCCCGAGATGAAGGGTTTTTTGTGAAATATCCAGATGTTCCTCATATTTTCGTGTGTATGTTATTAGTTATTCAGGTTTTTCCCAGGGCGTATGAGTTTCACGGAGGGTCATAACTTTTCATACACCCTGGGAAAAACTTGAATAACGAATTTATTATCCCGAAAGAATTTTTCAATTAACATATCGAATTATAGAGTTAAAAAGGCAATTTCTCTGAAACTTTACCACGGAAACTCAGCATATATGTGTCTGTCCATTTACGAAACTTTGACAAAACGTGTTGTCTACGCGAGTAATGTAGACGCGCAACACGGACGCAGAGCTGTGACAGTGTTCAATTTTGACCCTAAATATAACCATTTACGAGGTATGTGTGTCTAAAAGACTGATTGAACGTGATGCAGCAAGACTTCCTTTCCTCGAATATGAACGGTTGTGTATAATATTGTGTGTTGATTTCGGAGAATGATCTTAGAAAGCGCACAACACGCCGAACTTGGTTCGGTAGCGATTGTGCATGATTTTCGCGTGGCCAGAAAACGCTTCATGTTCGTTATATTAATATTCTCGACATGCGAGAAGTAGAATACTCCGACTATGATGGTATTCTGGTCAATATTAGGTATCTCCCGCCAGAAATAGTTGAAAATTTAAGTTGGAAGTCTTGAAGTGGAGATTCGCCATGTCTGTTTTCGCACGTGAACCGTGAATTTTTAACCCCTGGGAGCCCTTCCGCTAGAGAGCCGTTCGACCACACCGTATAGTCCGTGGGCTGAGTAGGCCCACCTTGCACCCCCCCCCGCCCACCACTCTCCGAAACTATGATTTTTTAGTACTTTGGAATGTGCCGAAGAAGAAAATATATGTTAACACGCGAGAGATTGGGGTGAACTGGCAGATCAGAGAAGTTAAGAATTGCACCTAACGCCTTTATTTTGTACTCACGGAAAGGGGATGGGGTTGCTCAAATGTTCCTAACTTTTTTATTTGTTGTCCAATCGATTGAAATGAGGTATCTTTTTGTTCAGCATAAATGGAAGAATCACTACAAAACAGCAAACATTCTAATATTTCAACTTTATGACGTCAGTAGGGGGCCATCTCCAAATTTCACGAAAAAAATGTCAAAATTGACTAACTACAAGCAATACTGATAACTAGTCCTATTTCTGCAACATTATCTATGTAACCTGGTTTAATATGTTGTTTTCATTTGTATTTTGTGCTTCAATACATTGAAATATTTCCAATGTTGTAAACTAGCACTAACATGGATAAATAACTTAGCACTATGTTACTTATGCAATGAATAATAGGGGTGAGGTTGCTAAAATGTTCTTAACCTTTTTATTTGCTGTCCAATTGATTGCAATGAGGTATCTTTTTATTCAGCATAAACGGAGGAATTAGTCCAAAACAGCAAACGTTCTAATATTTCAATATTATGACGTCAGTAGGGGGCCATCTCCAAATTTCACGAAAAAAATGTCAAAATTGACTAACTACAAGGAATATTGGTAACTAGTCATATTTCTACAACATTATCTATGTAACCTTTATTATTTGTTGTCCAATGGATTGAAATGAAGTATATTTTTATTCAACATGAGCCGGAGAATCAGGCCAATATAGTAAACTTCTAATATTCACTTATTGTGACGTCACTAAGGGGTCATCTACAATTTTCATATGAAATCGTATTTTTACCAAAATTGTTACCTAAAATGGTTCAAATGATTCTTTTTTGGTTAGCCGAACACATGCAGGATACCGTACAAATATATTTGTTAGCAAGCGCTGAAGTAACATTCAACATAAATATGCGAAGTAGAATATCAAGATTTATTTATTTAAAAAGTTTGTTCGTTTTCTGTGTGGGCGAAGTTATCTAAATGGTTATAACTTTTTTATTCCTTGTCCAATTGATTGAAATGATGTATTATATATGCAACATAAACTGCGATACCGGATATTAACAATGTTGCGCAGGGGTCAAAGGACACTTCCGGTCACGTGACCGGAACTGGAAGTTGTCACAAGACAGGTGGCGCCCCTTGTCGGAAGTAGGTCAATAAGAACCAATTTAGCCTGGCAATGGTCAAAAGAGTCAATTTAGCCTTTACATCATGTCAATGGTTAAAGATCATTTCCAGTCACGTGACAGTAAACATGGAAAAACCCGGATGTAAGATGAGGACCCGGATGTAAAACCACAGTACCCGGATGGAAGACAGGAACGACGGGAAAAACCCAGTGGGAAACCCGGATGTTGACAAGGTCCGGAGTGTAAAATCCACTGCACACACACACACACACACACGCAATGCGGCTCAGTCGTACACCGTACATCTCGGTTCTCGACTTGGGGGTAGTTGAACTGAGTGTGCTAAAAATAGATCACCAGCTAGCGTGCTATAAAAGGGAAACGGCCTGGCCGTTTCATCAGACACTCTCAGAGAGCGGGAACTCCCACCCATCTCACGAGGGCCGATAATGATGATGAAGTCGCCCTAATTCAATAGGCAAATTCCGACGACAAGACCTTGGGCCAGATTTTGTATGACATGGAGAGCAAAGTACACTTCGCGGACGAGCCTATAAATGTTCCTAGCGATCTCTTATAGGACGCCCATCCAGTGAGTGACATCTATCAGTGCCATTGGCCCATTTCCACCGTCATCGCCCTATTCAAGATATCTACAATTTCCGAGTGACCGACCTCGCCCGTCTACGCAGGAAGCCATCTTCTATGACCAACGTACAGCCTTCAAAATAAATGTCGCTTCCGGGTAAATCTTATACGTCATAAGATGATGGATCATCAACTGCGCTATTTCTATTCCAGTGCTAACAACCAAGTGTACGACCATCCTTTCATCATCATTTGCCGGGCGTCGCTAGAGACGATGCTGGAGAAACTGGACACCGTGGATCCCCTGGAATGGGCACAACGCCCCAACACCAAGAGGACAGTGGAGATGGTTACCAATGTTACATTCTTCGGGGAGAGAACTGGTCAACTCTCTCGGCAGAATGCATCACCCGTGCACTGATGAATAGCCTAACATGCCGTATATACTCTCTACGTCTACATGCTTATCATTAACTTGAGCTCAGTAAACACTTGTACCTAATGTGATGGTGCGTTAAATAATAAAACATGGTGTTTGATATTTCAATTTGTTTTGTTGTGAACATACTAAACATTCCCAGGGCGGCTCCCCCATCCTGGGTATGATGTAACATTGGGGATGATAAACTGTATAAACATTGCTGAAATTGTTGTCATTCAGGACAACCGCTATCCGCTATACTTGGATGAAATATATACCCCGATGTGATATAGTGCTGTTGCACATTTCCGCAACTTCCCTTTTACTGCTACTCCACAACTGCACATGTGCAGAATGATGTCATTTCCACGATCCAGCCCCTCCAATCGGAGCCACGAGTGCTTCACATTGATACCTCTCCGATTATAATACATCAAAGATATGGTATGATGCATGACAGTCCAGTTATAGTCCGTGGGCTGAGTAAGCGATGGGTGGGAGTTCCCGCTGTCTTAGAGTGTCTGATGAAACGGCCAGGCCGCTTCCCTTTTATGGCACGCTAGCTGGTAATCTATTTTTAGCACACTCAGTTCAACTACCCTCAAGTCGAGGACTGAGATTTACTGGTGTACGACTGAGCCATATTGCGCGCGCGCGCGCGCGTGTGTGTGTGTGTGTGTATGCGTGGGCAG
Organism: Hanleya hanleyi; assembly: GCA_036873755.1. Taxonomy (NCBI): domain Eukaryota; kingdom Metazoa; phylum Mollusca; class Polyplacophora; order Lepidopleurida; family Hanleyidae; genus Hanleya; species Hanleya hanleyi. The sequence goes on from JAVTVY010007140.1 coordinate 49,658, forward strand.
TGGATTTTACATCTCGGACCTTGTCAACATCCGGGTTTCCCAGTGGGTTTTTCTCGTCGTTCCTCTGTCTTCCATCCGGGTACTGTGGACTTACATCCGGATCCTCATCTTGCATCCGGGGTTTTCATGATTACTGTCACGTGACAGGAAATGACCTTTAATCATTGACATGATGTAAAGGCTAAATTTGCTCTTTTCACCATCGACAGGCTAATTTGGTTCTTATTGACCTATTTCCGACAAGGGGCGCTACCGGTCTTGCGACAACTTCCGGTTCCGCGACCGGAAGTGTTCTTTGACCCCTGCGCACCATTGTTAATATCCAGTATTGCAGTTTATGTCACATATATAATACTTCATTTCACTCATTTGGACAAGGAATAAAAAAGTTATAACCATTTAGATAACTTCACCCCCACAAAGAAAACGAACAAACTTTTCAAATACATGTGAATACATCTTGATATTCTACTTTGCATATTTATGTTGAATGTTACTTCAGCGCTTACTAGCAAATATATTTGTATCCCGCATGTGTTCGGCTAACCAAAAAGAATCATTTGAACCATTTTAGGTAACAATTTTGGTAAAAATACGATTTCATATGAAAATTGTAGATGACCCCTTAATGACGTCACAATAAGTAAATATTAGAAGTTTACTATATTGGCCTGATTCTCCGGCTCATTTTGAATAAAAAGATACCTCATTTCAATCAATTGGACAACAAATAAAAAAGGTTACATATATAATGTTGCAGAAATATGACTAGTTACCAGTATTGCTTGTACATGTAGTTAGTCAATTTTGACATTTTTTTCGTGAAATTTGGAGATGGCCCCCTACTGACGTCAAAAAATTGAAATATTAGAGCGTTTGCTGTTTTAGACTAATTCCTCCGTTTATGCTGAATAAAAAGATACCTCATTGCAATCAATTGGACAACAAATATAAAAGTTAAGAACATTTTAGCAACATCACCCCTGCTATTCATTGCATAAGTAACATAGTGCTAAGTTAGTTATCCATATTAGTGCTATTTTACAACATTGGAAATATTTCAATGTATTGTAGCACAAAATACAAATGAAAACAACATATTAAACCAGGTTACATAGATAATGTTGCAGAAATATGACTAGTTACTAGTATTGCTTGTAGTTAGTCAATTTTGACATTTTTTCGTGAAATTTGGAGATGGCCCCCTACTGACGTCATAATATTGAAATATTAGAACGTTTGCTGTTTTGGACTAATTCCCCCATTTATGCTGAGCAAAAAGATACCTCATTTCAATCAATTGGACAACAAATAAAAAAGTTAGGAACATTTTGGCAACGCCACCCCCTTACCGTGAGCGCAAAGTAAAGGCGTTAGGTGCAATTTTTAACTTCTCTGATCTGGCAGTTCATCCCAATATCTCGCGTGTTAACATATATTTTCTTCTTCGGCACATTCCAAAGTACTTAAAAATCATAGTTTCGGAGAGTGGTGGGGGGGGGGGCGGTGCAAGGTGGGCCTACTCAGCCCACGGACTAGTACAATCTGTTTCAGTATACAGCATTAAGATGATTGGTCACTTGATCGGTCAGGCCGGTCGGACGTTGACATGGAAAGATCCCCGGGGTGTACGAATTTTTACACCCTGGTAAATTGACCAATGGAAATGCTACGATTTAGGTTGAGGGATAATAATGAAAGATATAGCTGTCTTTACCGTTACGCCGACATTTCCATTCATATATATTTTTTATTATTTAGTCACAGTAGTTATCAGCATTTTAGACTAAGATCTTTGACCGCTATTTTTAGCGTGTGTGGAATGTATACCTATAATATATTTCAGATTTGTTCCTATTTGTCTTTACCGTTATGCGAAATCAGGACTTCTTGTAACGGTAAAGACAGTAAAAGATACTTAGCAATCTTTAACTGTTTTTAAATGGCATCTTGCTTTTTGCACCCACTGATACTATCGATTGTATTATTGATCCTCCGATCATCATGCCATTTCTGCATGAAACGGGTTTGCATATTACACATGAACGGTAACGACAATTTAAAGGTATACATACAGACGAATACATCAAATACAACCGGGAATCTTGTAATCGACGTTCTCTTATATACGCTGAAACCTTCTCCGATCAATAATGGAAAACATTATTTGCTAACTAATCACGTGATTGACGCGCCAGGGTCTCCTCCTTTCAATGTGTCTTCAACACCAATAGAACGTAACGGTAACGGCAACATTAATGGGACAGGTTAAGAACAAAAAATAATCTTCATATATTTTTGGTTTTAAAGTAAATATTAAACATAGTGTTATTTATAAGATAAATTGTGTACATACAGGCCAAAATTCTTGCTGGTATGCGCTATTTCGGCAAACGAAATTTCACTAAAAGTATTCAATCTTGTAATTAGGACACCATATAAAATTGACAGTTTATCGGGGTAAATCATAGGAAAGATTAAATCAAACATTATAGTAAACTAAAGTCTGTTAGGGAGCGTTCCCATTTAACGTTCGTGTTTTCATGGTTTAAACCATTTCGTTTAAACCATGCCACGAACGATGGGTGTATCGCTGGTTCGTTTTTTCAAAAAAACCATTGAAAAAACGAACGACGAAAAAACCATTGCGTTCGTTCGATGGTTTTCTATAGAGTTTCCAAGGCTGTGACTTGCTGCAGAAAAAACGATTAAAAGTAGTTCTGCCTGAGTGACGTCACACTAAGACACGCCCACACACTGCTCGAATGATGGTAGCTCAAACGTGTAGGCTGTCAAGCCGTCGATAACAGGCCTACCGGTATATACCCGGCACCGTATTAAACTGACCACGGTATGTGTGTGCATTCTGACGAGAATTTATAAATATAATCTATCATGAACTATTCAGTGTTGGATTTTTTCTTTTTCTTCTGCTTCTTTTTGCGTCCTTGTCCACGAAATAAGTCAATGTTTGCATTTACTACCCGTTGTGAAAAACTACGAGCGCCATCTGATCATATTATCGCAGAAGTATAGCTAGCGGTATCTCTACATTTGTACAATGAATTTATTAACACCACTGCCCATAATAATTATATCGGCCACGAATATGTCTAGCTTTAACTTTACTCTATTATTTTCTAATCCAGAATCGCAGAAAGCCCCTATCGATTGCGTTTTCATGGTAAAAGGATTAGAAAATAACTAAAAATACTCTTCATTGTAGAGTGATTTTATTCACCGGAAATCGCTCTGAACGCTTCCCCGGGGATCTAGACCCCAGGAGCTTCCGGGACCCAGGCGTCCCCTCGACACTCCCCTGAAGTGATATGATAGCAGTCCCCCCCACCCACTTGCTTCGTGAGGCTGTACCACTATTCAATTTGCTTTCGACGCCCAGCCAAGACTCACATCTCACATTTTTTCAGGAATAAGACATCAAATTTTGTCAAAGTGAGTACTGTATTTATTTATACCCGGCCGGTTGTTTAGGCCTAAATAAATCTCCGCTTACTGCAGGTCCACAGGGGCTTGTAGCTGGTCGGTTATTAATTATGATATTAATATTTATATATACTCTCCTCCTAATCTGTATATAGAGTAGGAGGAGAGGATATATAAATATTAATATCATATTTAATAACCGACTAGATATACAAGCCCCTGTGTGCAGGTCCGGAAATAGGGGTGATTCTACTATTCCACGGAAAGTATCTTGAATATGACGGAAAGGGTACTTCACCGATGATAACTTGTTGTTGTTGTTGTTGTGGATATGAAGGTATGAATGTGAGCGAAATCTTTTTTACATCGAAAAACTTATAAACGGGAAAGGGGTCGCACTAAATACAGACTGCTACAGACCGCATGTTGATTTATGCTTTCCCAGCTGATTGCATCGAGTAAAAACTCTTGGTCAGGCTCATTAAACTTAGTAGTTTGTTTATTATTATCTGTTTGCCAGAAAAGTGGGACAGGCGGATTTTATTTTTATTATTTCTATTTTTAGTTGGGAACAATTAGTCATTGTTAATTCAACTGGCAAAATACACAAATATATTACTGTTCTCCAATTCATTTCCGAAGCATGTGGAACCTTCCCAATATTTATCAATGCTTATCAACGAACTATTAAGTTTAATGGGCCTAATGTACAAAATATCATCGATTACATATTGCATGTATTGTACAGGGGCTTTACCATGTCGGGTAATAAACTCGTTTGGATGAACTGGGATGAGATTACTGGTTGGGCGACCTAACCTCCCCCTCCCCCCCCACTCCTCCGTCAACCAACACTGACCCTGATGACCATAAAACCCCGCCCTCACCACATCGGACTTCCATAGACCACACATAACGGTTCCATAGAAAATAATTACTCACCTGACTCGCTTGCCATGCTGGGGGGTAAATTCCTTCCTTGTAAACAAACAGTCGGTCACAAAAATCGAACGACTACTTATCAGGATTAGCAGGAAAGTACAATGCGACGATAAACGATCATGTGGTAGGATACTGTGATAGATACTTGTGCGACGAAAAACAATTAATTGAGCAGGTTAGAAATAGTATGTCCTTTTATTGCAATATACCCGTGTGTCTCTCTCCATGTGTTCCTTTCATCGTGCGTACAATTTCTACATTTTGTTTGTTTTGAAAGTTTCTTGACGCCATTACGTGTCTGGCAGCAAAGCATTCTTGTGATGTTCGCGGCCACACTTCACACCTGGACACACAACGGTGGTCTCCTCGATACCGTTTACAACTCAAATGTGTTTATTTAACCTCAGATCAACACAAATTTCGATTCACGGTCTCCGTTACAGTCCGTATATTGCCGTTGTTTTTATTTATTGAATAGCAATTCAGTAAATGATAGAATTTTAGTTACAACAATTCTCAACACTGGGACGTTATTATCAAAATGGCTTCGGTATTATCATGGAGTCTACTATAGTAGGCTCCATGGTATTACATACGGTCCGGATTAGAGCTTACTACGGTTGAAGAACTTTTGGATATTATATCCCACAGCTTGCTATCAGATGATAAGTGTCACAAAGAATATATTAATTTACAGATAGATAAGATTTATTGCTCAGTTTTGTCCATAGGACTAAAATGCATATACATTAAGACATACATTAAAACAAATATAACATGAGTATATTAAGACAGAACAATTAAGACACTAAAACAATAGGACATTAAAAGAAACATCATACAAGAAACATAAAAACAATGTGAAAACATCACAGACAATATCAAAGACAACGAAATACATTGAATACATCACTGATGATTTAGCGTTCTCGTGGGTGCCTTGGGTTATACTTGTGATGTCAGGTTAGGATATACATGGGCTAAGACTGCTGTGCAATAAAACATATATATAAATATTACATGTATTTATTTAAATCTGTTGATCTTTTTGTAATTATAAGCTGCTATTTCTATGTTAAAACAACACGTCTATGATTATCTATTGATACTATCTGTAGATATTCCATTATAATTGAACATTACATACAATTAATCCTTGTAAGAAATTTCTTATTTTAATTTACTTCGGATTCGGAAGTTATTTTTGGAAAATTGGTTCCGGTAACTGTGTATGCTTAGTTCCAACCGACCTTCTGGGGCCTTATAATTCACGCGCTATTCTGAACGTATTTACTTCAAGAATTCAAATAAGACCGCTGTTACATGCAACACATAAAATATATCACATTTGGTTAAAGTTACGGTAGCATTAAACAAACTTGATCCAAATCTGCACCCTTAAATATAGTTAAAAGTATTAATCACAATGAACACACATTATTTGTCATATGTCAAAAAAAAATCATTGTTCTTGCTAAAACTTATATTTACAAATTGTTAATCGAGAAAGAAATAAATTTTAAAAATGAAAAAAATGAAGATTTCTTTTTGGGATGGGGCGTTGAAGGAATTACGGAGCTTATGAATTACCATGGAAAGATTGATATTCAATAAATGATATCGCGGTGCTTGTGGAATTCGAGGCTGGCGTTTGTTTACTACACGTACATATAGCCGTCAATATAATAGACTAGATATAATACAAATTCAGATAACAATGAATAATGCGGTCGAGGATAGCCTTCAGAACGAACCGAATAACCATGCAGGGTTTGACGCGAGGGTGTCTACTCAAGTCGGGGGAAAAACGTGCATTAATTACTTCTGTCGTCTAATTATGTAGCTGAACTTCAACATCTAGTTACACGTAAAATTAATTTACTGCCTATCCAAACGTCAGAGAATTCTGCTTTGAATTAACGGATTCTTTTCTCCGTGCCCACGGAGATTGTGTTATCAGGCTGGGTAATGCGAACATCACGTGATTGTATTATTGCGCCATCGTTTTCCAGCGAACGATCGAACGATGGCAAACAAAGAAGGAAAAAAACGCAATGGTTTTCTGTAAAACGAACGACTTCGTTCTCTGGCGAACGAACCAATGCGTTGAATGGTTTTTTCAATGGTTTTCCACGAAAATCAAAACGATGGGTGTAGAACGACTTGTTTTTTTTTCGGTAATTTAATCGAACGAAGCAAAAACCATAATTGGGAACGCTCCCTAATATTGACATTGATAAAGGTATTCAAGCTGTTAAAGATGCTTTTCAAAGATTTCCCGACCCTAATCGCCCAGACAAAGAACTTTTGGAATTATTAGAAATTAGTCTACTAGGTAATGACTTCGAATTCAATGGAGAGTTCTATCAACAAATTAGTGGTTGTGCAATGGGTAAAAAGTTCAGTCCAAATTTTGCCACTATCTATGTAGCTCATTGGGAAGAGCAGGCTTTAAGAAAATTAGATAAACAGCCTCTCTTATACCTCAGATATTTAGATGACATTTTTGTACTTTATAACCATTCCAAGGAAGATTTCGGAGTATTTTTCGAAACTCTAAATAACCATGACCCAAATATCAAACTCGAAGTAGTTATTCATGACTCTTCTGTGGATTTTTTGGACCTCACAGTTTTTAAGGGACCTGGGTTTCAGAACACTGGATATTTAGATTACAAGGTCTTTTTTAAACCAACTGATACCCACGAACTCCTACATGCCAAATCTTTTCACCCGACCCATATATTTAAGGGCATAGTCAAATCTCAAATCATTCGATTCCATAGAAATTCGAGCGATATACAGTATTTTCACCACTCATGTGCAATCCTGTTTCGGGCATTGAAACCTAGAGGCTATTCCGCCCGGTTTTTACGGCATCTTAAATCAGAAACACTTCGCCAAATCACAAACTGCCAAATAAATGACGTTCGTGAGTCAGAACCCGTAAGGATAAAACATAAACGCCCTAATCATGGCAATGGTAAGACCCCCAAATGTCTAAAACCTCAGTGTAAACTGGACGAAGTAATTGCTACACAATCAACTTTCAAAAGCGAACAGACCAAAAATGAATACAAACTTAAGGATCAACTAAACTGTGACACGGAGAATGTAATTTATTTAATTACGTGCCGAAAATGCCTGAAACAGTATGTGGGCGAAACTAAGAATAAACTTCGATATCGTGCCAACAGACATAAATCAGACATCAGTCTAGACAATGACGGCCCGGTCAATGAGCATTTTAATCTACCGGAACATTCATTTCAGCACCATTTTCAAATTATGCCAATGGAAAGAATTCCTACATTTCCAACACAGGAAGAAACTGACAATCACCGCGCACTTCGTGAATCCTTTTGGATCAAAACACTTCAAACACGGCAACCCTTTGGTATGAACATAGACCCATGTAAAGTTGCTAACAAAGAGTTTATTCCCTTCGTTCTCCAATATAGCCGTAGGAATGTTGAAGCGGCCCATATACTGAAGGAGGAATACGAAACACTCCAAACAAAACTCCGCTTGCCATTTAATCTGAGACCTATCATAGCGTACTCAAAAAATCGGAGCTTACGCGATTTATTGGTAAAGAGTAAACTTCATCCCATATCGTGATCATTATCACGTGGAATCCTACATGGCAAAAGCTAATATATAGCGGCCATATTTGAACTCTATACGAAACTTGTCTCTAGGAACATTTTTAAGATAAGAGATTTATAAATCCCTGTGCCCGTGCTTTCCACTTTTGGAAAATGCATATATATGGTTGTTCCATGCTTCTATAACAGGTCTATATGGACCAGTCCCCCCGTGGATGTAACTGTACACACATATATAGAGTTATACTATGCTTCTAAAACAGGACTATATGGACCAGTCCCCCCGTGGATGTAACTGTACATGCATATGTATGGTTGTATCATGCTGCTTCTAAAACAGGTCTATATGGACCAGTCCCCCCGTGGATGTAACTGTACATGCATATGTATGGTTGTACCATGCTTCTAAAACAGGTCTATATTGACCAGTCCCCCCGTGGATGTAACTGTACACACATATATAGTGTTATACTATGCTTCTAAAACAGGTCTATATGGACCAGTCCCCCCGTGGATGTAACTGTACATGCATATGTATGGTTGTACCATGCTTCTAAAACAGGTCTATATGGACCAGTACCCCCGTGGATGTAACTGTACATGCATATGCATGGTTGTACCATGCTTCTAAAACAGGTCTATATGGACCAGTCCCCCTGTGGATGTAACTGTACACACATATATAGAGTTATACTATGCTTCTAAAACAGGTCTATATGGACCAGTCCCCCCGTGGATGTAACTGTACATGCATATGTATGGTTGTACCATGCTTCTTAAACAGGTCTATATGGACCAGTCCCCCCGTGGATGTAACTGTACATGCATATGTATGGTTGTACCATGCTTCTAAAACAGGTCTATTTGGACCAGTCCCCCCGTGGATGTAACTGTACACACATATATAGAGTTATACTATGCTTCTAAAACAGGTCTATATGGACCAGTCCCCCCGTGGATGTAACTGTACATGCATATGTATGGTTGTACCATGCTTCTAAAGCAGGTCTATATGGACCAGTCCCCACGTGGATGTAACTGTACATGCATATGTATGGTTGTACCATGCTTCTAAAACAGGTCTATATGGACCAGTCCCCCCGTGGATGTAACTGTACACACATATATAGAGTTATACTATGCTTCTAAAACAGGTCTATATGGACCAGTCCCCCCGTGGATGTAACTGTACATGCATATATATGGTTGTACCATGCTTCTATAACAGGTCTATATGGACCAATCCCCCCGTGGATGTAACTGTACACACATATATAGAGTTATACTATGCTTCTAAAACAGGTCTATATGGACCAGTCCCCCCGTGGATGTAACTGTACATGCATATGTATGGTTGTACCATGCTTCTAAAACAGATCTATATGGACCAGTCCCCCCGTGGATGTAACTGTACACACATATATACAGTTATACTATGTTTCTAAAACAGGTCTATATGGGCCAGTCCCCCCGTGGATGTGACTGTACATGCATATGTATGGTTGTATCATGCTTCTAAAACAGATCTATATGGACCAGTCCCCCCGTGGATGTAACTGTACATGCATATATATGTTTGTACCATGCTTCTTAAACAGGTCTATATGGACCAGTCCCCCCGTGGATGTAACTGTACACACATATATAGAGTTATACTATGCTTCTAAAACAGGTCTATATGGACCAGTCCCCCCGTGGATGTAACTGTACACACATATATAGAGTTATACTATGCTTCTAAAACAGATCTATATGGACCAATCCCCCCGTGGATGTAACTGTACATGCATATGTATGGTTGTACCATGCTTCTAAAACAGATCTATATGGACCAGTCCCCCCGTGGATGTAACTGTACATGCATATATATGGTTGTACCATGCTTCTATAACAGGTCTGTATGGACCAGTCCCCCCGTGGATGTAACTGTACACACACATATAGAGTTATACCATGCTTCTAAAACAGGTCTATATGGACCAGTCCCCCCGTGGATGTAACTCTACATGCATATGTATGGTTGTACCATGCTTCTAAAACAGGTCTATATGGACCAGTCCCCCGTGGATGTAACTGTACATGCATATGTATGGTTGTACCATGCTTCTAAAACAGGTCTATATGGACCAGTCCCCCCGTGGATGTAACTGTACACACATATATAGAGTTATACCATGCTTCTAAAACAGGTCTATATGGACCAGTCCCCCCGTGGATGTAACTCTACATGCATATGTATGGTTGTACCATGCTTCTAAAACAGGTCTATATGGACCAGTCCCCCCGTGGATGTAACTGTACATGCATATGTATGGTTGTACCATGCTTCTAAAACAGGTCTATATGGACCAGTCCCCCCGTGGATGTAACTGCACGCACATATATAGAGTTATACTATGCTTCTAAAACAGGTCTATATGGACCAGTCCCCCCGTGGATGTAACTGTACATGCATGTGTATGGTTGTACCATGCTTCTAAAACAGGTCTATTGGACCAGTCCCCCCGTGGATGTAACTGTACATGCATATGTATGGTTGTACCATGCTTCTAAAACAGGTCTATATGGACCAGTCCCCCCGTGGATGTAACTGTACACACATATATAGAGTTATACTATGCTTCTAAAACAGGTCTATATGGACCAGTCCCCCGGTGGATGTAACTGTACATGCATATGTATGGTTGTATCATGCTTCTAAAACAGATCTATATGGACCAGTCCCCCCGTGGATGTAACTGTACATGCATATATATGGTTGTACCATGCTTCTATAACAGGTCTATATGGACCAATCCCCCCGTGGATGTAACTGTACACACATATATAGAGTTATACTATGCTTCTAAAACAGGTCTATATGGACCAGTCCCCCCGTGGATGTAACTGTACATGCATATGTATGGTTGTACCATGCTTCTAAAACAGGTCTATATGGACCAGTCCCCCCGTGGATGTAACTGCACGCACATATATAGAGTTATACTATGCTTCTAAAACAGGTCTATATGGACCAGTCCCCCCGTGGATGTAACTGTACATGCATGTGTATGGTTGTACCATGCTTCTAAAACAGGTCTATTGGACCAGTCCCCCCGTGGATGTAACTGTACATGCATATGTATGGTTGTACCATGCTTCTAAAACAGGTCTATATGGACCAGTCCCCCCGTGGATGTAACTGTACACACATATATAGATTTATACTATGCTTCTAAAACAGGTCTATATGGACCAGTCCCCCGGTGGATGTAACTGTACATGCATATGTATGGTTGTATCATGCTTCTAAAACAGATCTATATGGACCAGTCCCCCCGTGGATGTAACTGTACATGCATATATATGGTTGTACCATGCTTCTATAACAGGTCTATATGGACCAATCCCCCCGTGGATGTAACTGTACACACATATATAGAGTTATACTATGCTTCTAAAACAGGTCTATATGGACCAGTCCCCCCGTGGATGTAACTGTACATGCATATGTATGGTTGTACCATGCTTCTTAAACAGGTCTATATGGACCAGTCCCCCCGTGGATGTAACTGTACATGCATATGTATGGTTGTACCATGCTTCTAAAACAGGTCTATTTGGACCAGTCCCCCCGTGGATGTAACTGTACACACATATATAGAGTTATACTATGCTTCTAAAACAGGTCTATATGGACCAGTCCCCCCGTGGATGTAACTGTACATGCATATGTATGGTTGTACCATGCTTCTAAAGCAGGTCTATATGGACCAGTCCCCACGTGGATGTAACTGTACATGCATATGTATGGTTGTACCATGCTTCTAAAACAGGTCTATATGGACCAGTCCCCCCGTGGATGTAACTGTACACACATATATAGAGTTATACTATGCTTCTAAAACAGGTCTATATGGACCAGTCCCCCCGTGGATGTAACTGTACATGCATATATAGAGTTATACTATGCTTCTAAAACAGATCTATACGGACCAGTCCCCCCGTGGATGTAACTGTACACACATATATAGAGTTATACTATGCTTCTAAAACAGGTCTATATGGACCAGTCCCCCCGTGGATGTAACTGTACATGCATATGTATGGTTGTACCATGCTTCTAAAACAGATCTATATGGACCAGTCCCCCCGTGGATGTAACTGTACACACATATATACAGTTATACTATGTTTCTAAAACAGGTCTATATGGGCCAGTCCCCCCGTGGATGTGACTGTACATGCATATGTATGGTTGTATCATGCTTCTAAAACAGATCTATATGGACCAGTCCCCCCGTGGATGTAACTGTACATGCATATATATGTTTGTACCATGCTTCTTAAACAGGTCTATATGGACCAGTCCCCCCGTGGATGTAACTGTACACACATATATAGAGTTATACTATGCTTCTAAAACAGGTCTATATGGACCAGTCCCCCCGTGGATGTAACTGTACACACATATATAGAGTTATACTATGCTTCTAAAACAGATCTATATGGACCAATCCCCCCGTGGATGTAACTGTACATGCATATGTATGGTTGTACCATGCTTCTAAAACAGATCTATATGGACCAGTCCCCCCGTGGATGTAACTGTACATGCATATATATGGTTGTACCATGCTTCTATAACAGGTCTGTATGGACCAGTCCCCCCGTGGATGTAACTGTACACACACATATAGAGTTATACCATGCTTCTAAAACAGGTCTATATGGACCAGTCCCCCCGTGGATGTAACTCTACATGCATATGTATGGTTGTACCATGCTTCTAAAACAGGTCTATATGGACCAGTCCCCCCGTGGATGTAACTGTACACACATATATAGAGTTATACTATGCTTCTAAAACAGGTCTATATGGACCAGTCCCCCCATGGATGTAACTGTACATGCATATGTATGGTTGTACCATGCTTCTAAAACAGGTCTATATGGACCAGTCCCCCCGTGGATGTAACTGTACACACATATATAGAGTTATACCATGCTTCTAAAACAGGTCTATATGGACCAGTCCCCCCGTGGATGTAACTGTACATGCATATGTATGGTTGTACCATGCTTCTAAAACAGGTCTATATGGACCAGTCCCCCCGTGGATGTAACTGTACATGCATATGTATGGTTGTACCATGCTTCTAAAACAGGCCTATATGGACCAGTCCCCCGTGGATGTAACTGTACACACATATATAGAGTTATACTATGCTTCTAAAACAGGTCTATATGGACCAGTCCCCCCGTGGATGTAACTGTACATGCATATGTATGGTTGTACCATGCTTCTAAAACAGGTCTATATGGACCAGTCCCCCCGTGGATGTAGCTGTACATGCATATGTATGGTTGTACCATGCTTCTAAAACAGGTCTATATGGACCAGTCCCCCCGTGGATGTAACTGTACACACATATATAGAGTTATACTATGCTTCTAAACCAGGTCTATATGGACCAGTCACCCGGTGGATGTAACTGTACATGCATATGTATGGTTGTATCATGCTTCTAAAACAGATCTATATGGACCAGTCCCCCCGTGGATGTAACTGTACATGCATATATATGGTTGTACCATGCTTCTATAACAGGTCTATATGGACCAGTCCCCCCGTGGATGTAACTGTACACACATATATAGAGTTATACTATGCTTCTAAAACAGGTCTATATGGACCAGTCCCCCCGTGGATGTAACGGTACACACATATATAGAGTTATACTATGCTTCTAAAACAGGTCTATACGGACCAGTCCCCCCGTGGATGTAACTGTACATGCATATATATGGTTATACCATGCTTCTATAACAGGTCTATATGGACCAGTCCCCCCGTGGATGTAACTGTACATGCATATATATGGTTATACCATGCTTCTATAACAGGTCTATATGGACCAGTCCCCCGTGGATGTAACTGTACACACATATATAGAGTTATACTATGCTTCTAAAACAGGTCTATATGGACCAGTCCCCCCGTGGATGTAACTGTACATGCATATGTATGGTTGTATCATGCTTCTAAAAGAGATCTATATGGACCAGTCCCCCCGTGGATGTAACTATACATGCATATATATGGTTGTACCATGCTTCTATAACAGGTCTATATGGACCAGTCCCCCCGTGGATGTAACTGTACACACATATATAGAGTTATACTATGCTTCTAAAACAGGTCTATATGGACCAGTCCCCCGTGGATGTAACTGTACACACATATATAGAGTTATACTATGCTTCTAAAACAGGTCTATATGGACCAGTCCCCCCGTGGATGTAACTGTACATGCATATATAGAGTTATACTATGCTTCTAAAACAGGTCTATACGGACCAGTCCCCCCGTGGATGCAACTGTACACACATATATAGAGTTATACTATGCTTCTAAAACAGGTTTATATGGACCAGTCCCCCCGTGGATGTAACTGTACATGCATATGTATGGTTGTACCATGCTTCTAAAACAGATCTATATGGACCAGTCCCCCCGTGGATGTAACTGTACATGCATATATATGGTTGTTCCATGCTTCTATAACAGGTCTATATGGACCAGTCCCCCCGTGGATGTAACTGTACACACATATATAGAGTTATACTATGCTTCTAAAACAGGACTATATGGACCAGTGTCCCCGTGGATGTAACTGTACATGCATATGTATGGTTGTACCATGCTTCTAAAGCAGGTCTATATGGACCAGTCCCCCCGTGGATGTAACTGTACATGCATATGTATGGTTGTACCATGCTTCTAAAACAGGTCTATATGGACCAGTCCCCCCGCGGATGTAACTGTACACACATATATAGAGTTATACTATGCTTCTAAAACAGGTCTATATGAACCAGTCCCCCCGTGGATGTAACTGTACATGCATATGTATGGTTGTACCATGCTTCTAAAACAGGTCTATATGGACCAGTCCCCCCGTGGATGTAACTGTACATGCATATGTATGGTTGTACCATGCTTCTAAAACAGGTCTATATGGACCAGTCCCCCCGTGGATGTAACTGTACACACATATATAGAGTTATACTATGCTTCTAAAACAGGTCTATATGGACCAGTCCCCCCGTGGATGTAACTGTACATGCATATATAGAGTTATACTATGCTTCTAAAACAGGTCTATACGGACCAGTCCCCCCGTGGATGTAACTGTACACACATATATAGAGTTATACTATGCTTCTAAATCAGGTCTATATGGACCAGTCCCCCCGTGGATGTAACTGTACATGCATATGTAGAGTTATACTATGCTTCTAAAACAGGTCTATATGGACCAGCCCCCCCGTGGATGTAACTGTACATGCATATATAGAGTTATACTATGCTTCTAAAACAGGTCAATACGGACCAGTCCCCCAGTGGATGTAACTGTACACACATATATAGAGTTATACTATGCTTCTAAAACAGGTCTATATGGACCAGTCTCCCCGTGGATGTAACTGTACATGCATATGTATGGTTGTACCATGCTTCTAAAACAGATCTATATGGACCAGTCCCCCCGTGGATGTAACTGTACATGCATATATATGGTTGTTCCATGCTTCTATAACAGGTCTATATGGACCAGTCCCCCCGTGGATGTAACTGTACACACATATATAGAGTTATACTATGCTTCTAAAACAGGACTATATGGACCAGTCCCCCCGTGGATGTAACTGTACATGCATATGTATGGTTGTACCATGCTTCTAAAGCAGGTCTATATGGACCAGTCCCCCCGTGGATGTAACTGTACATGCATATGTATGGTTGTACCATGCTTCTAAAACAGGTCTATATGGACCAGTCCCCCGTGGATGTAACTGTACACACATATATAGAGTTATACTATGCTTCTAAAACAGGTCTATATGGACCAGTCCCCCCGTGGATGTAACTGTACATGCATATGTATGGTTGAACCATGCTTCTAAAACAGGTCTATATGGACCAGTCCCCCCGTGGATGTAACTGTACATGCATATGTATGGTTGTACCATGCTTCTAAAACAGGTCTATATGGACCAGTCCCCCGTGGATGTAACTGTACACACATATATAGAGTTATACTATGCTTCTAAAACAGGTCTATATGGACCAGTCCCCCCGTGGATGTAACTGTACACACATATATAGAGTTATACTATGCTTCTAAAACAGGTCTATATGGACCAGTCCCCCCGTGGATGTAACTGTACATGCATATGTATGGTTGTACCATGCTTCTAAAACAGATCTATATGGACCAGTCCCCCCGTGGATGTAACTGTACATGCATATATATGGTTGTACCATGCTTCTATAACAGGTCTATATGGACCAATCCCCCCGTGGATGTAACTGTACACCCATATATAGAGTTATACTATGCTTCTAAAAACAGGTCTATATGGATCAGTCCCCCTGTGGATGTAACTGGTACACACATATATAGAGTTATACTATGCTTCTAAAACAGGTCTATATGGACCAGTCCCCCGTGGATGTAACTGCATGCATATGTATGGTTGTACCATGCTTCTAAACAGATCTATATGGACCAGTCCTCAGATGTAATCTGTACATGCATATATGGTTGTACCATGCTTCTATAACAGGTCCACATGGACCAGTCCCCCATGGATGTAACTGGTACACACACATATGGAAATATACTATGCTTCTAAAACAGGTCTATACATGACCAGTCCCCTCGTGGATGCAACTGTACACACATACACAGAGTTATACTATGCTTCTAAAATGGTCTATATGGACCCTAGTCCCCTGGTGGATGTAACTGTACATGCATACGTATGGTTGTACCGTATGCTTCTAAAAAACAGATCTATATGGACCAGTCCCCCCGTGGATGTAACTGTACATGCATATATATGGTTGTTCCATGCTTCTATAACAGGTCTATATGGACCAGTCCCCCCGTGGATGTAACTGTACACACATATATAGAGTTATACTATGCTTCTAAAACAGGACTAGATGGACCAGTCGCCCCGTGGATGTAACTGTACATGCATATGTATGGTTGTACCATGCTTCTAAAGCAGGTCTATATGGACCAGTCCCCCCGTGGATGTAACTGTACATGCATATGTATGGTTGTACCATGCTTCTAAAACAGGTCTATATGGACCAGTCCCCCCGCGGATGTAACTGTACACACATATATAGAGTTATACTATGCTTCTAAAACAGGTCTATATGAACCAGTCCCCCCGTGGATGTAACTGTACATGCATATGTATGGTTGTACCATGCTTCTAAAACAGGTCTATATGGACCAGTCCCCCCGTGGATGTAACTGTACATGCATATATATGGTTGTACCATGCTTCTAAAACAGGTCTATATGGACCAGTCCCCCCGTGGATGTAACTGTACACACATATATAGAGTTATACTATGCTTCTAAAACAGGTCTATATGGACCAGTCCCCCCGTGGATGTAACTGTACACACATATATAGATTTATACTATGCTTCTAAAACAGGTCTATATGGACCAGTCCCCCCGTGGATGTAACTGTACATGCATATGTATGGTTGTATCATGCTTCTAAAACAGATCTATATGGACCAGTCCCCCCGTGGATGTAACTGTACATGCATATATATGGTTGTACCATGCTTCTATAACAGGTCTATATGGACCAATCCCCCCGTGGATGTAACTGTACACCCATATATAGAGTTATACTATGCTTCTAAAATGGTCTATATGGACCAGTCCCCCGTGGATGTAACTGTACATGCATATATATGGTTGTACCATGCTTCTATAACAGGTCTATATGGACCAATCCCCCCGTGGATGTAACTGTACACACATATATAGAGTTATACTATGCTTCTAAAACAGGTCTATATGGACCAGTCCCCCCGTGGATGTAACTGTACACACATATATAGAGTTATACTATGCTTCTAAAACAGGTCTATATGGACCAGTCCCCCCGTGGATGTAACTGTACATGCATATATAGAGTTATACTATGCTTCTAAAACAGGTCTATACGGACCAGTCCCCCCGTGGATGCAACTGTACACACATATATAGAGTTATACTATGCTTCTAAAACAGGTTTATATGGACCAGTCCCCCCGTGGATGTAACTGTACATGCATATGTATGGTTGTACCATGCTTCTAAAACAGATCTATATGGACCAGTCCCCCCGTGGATGTAACTGTACATGCATATATATGGTTGTTCCATGCTTCTATAACAGGTCTATATGGACCAGTCCCCCCGTGGATGTAACTGTACACACATATATAGAGTTATACTATGCTTCTAAAACAGGACTATATGGACCAGTGTCCCCGTGGATGTAACTGTACATGCATATGTATGGTTGTACCATGCTTCTAAAGCAGGTCTATATGGACCAGTCCCCCCGTGGATGTAACTGTACATGCATATGTATGGTTGTACCATGCTTCTAAAGCAGGTCTATATGGACCAGTCCCCCCGCGGATGTAACTGTACACACATATATAGAGTTATACTATGCTTCTAAAACAGGTCTATATGAACCAGTCCCCCCGTGGATGTAACTGTACATGCATAT
Source organism: Hanleya hanleyi (assembly GCA_036873755.1). Taxonomy (NCBI): domain Eukaryota; kingdom Metazoa; phylum Mollusca; class Polyplacophora; order Lepidopleurida; family Hanleyidae; genus Hanleya; species Hanleya hanleyi. The sequence continues at coordinate 68,239 of JAVTVY010007140.1, forward strand.
GTATGGTTGTACCATGCTTCTAAAACAGGTCTATATGGACCAGTCCCCCCGTGGATGTAACTGTACATGCATATGTATGGTTGTACCATGCTTCTAAAACAGGTCTATATGGACCAGTCCCCCCGTGGATGTAACTGTACACACATATATAGAGTTATACTATGCTTCTAAAACAGGTCTATATGGACCAGTCCCCGCGTGGATGTAACTGTACATGCATATATAGAGTTATACTATGCTTCTAAAACAGGTCTATACGGACCAGTCCCCCCGTGGATGTAACTGTACACACATATATAGAGTTATACTATGCTTCTAAAACAGGTCTATATGGACCAGTCCCCCCGTGGATGTAACTGTACATGCATATGTAGAGTTATACTATGCTTCTAAAACAGGTCTATATGGACCAGTCCCCCCGTGGATGTAACTGTACATGCATATATAGAGTTATACTATGCTTCTAAAACAGGTCTATACGGACCAGTCCCCCCGTGGATGTAACTGTACACACATATATAGAGTTATACTATGCTTCTAAAACAGGTCTATATGGACCAGTCCCCCCGTGGATGTAACTGTACATGCATATGTATGGTTGTACCATGCTTCTAAAACAGATCTATATGGACCAGTCCCCCCGTGGATGTAACTGTACATGCATATATATGGTTGTTCCATGCTTCTATAACAGGTCTATATGGACCAGTCCCCCCGTGGATGTAACTGTACACACATATATAGAGTTATACTATGCTTCTAAAACAGGACTATATGGACCAGTCCCCCCGTGGATGTAACTGTACATGCATATGTATGGTTGTACCATGCTTCTAAAGCAGGTCTATATGGACCAGTCCCCCCGTGGATGTAACTGTACATGCATATGTATGGTTGTACCATGCTTCTAAAACAGGTCTATATGGACCAGTCCCCCGTGGATGTAACTGTACACACATATATAGAGTTATACTATGCTTCTAAAACAGGTCTATATGGACCAGTCCCCCCGTGGATGTAACTGTACATGCATATTTATGGTTGAACCATGCTTCTAAAACAGGTCTATATGGACCAGTCCCCCCGTGGATGTAACTGTACATGCATATGTATGGTTGTACCATGCTTCTAAAACAGGTCTATATGGACCAGTCCCCCCGTGGATGTAACTGTACACACATATATAGAGTTATACTATGCTTCTAAAACAGGTCTATATGGACCAGTCCCCCCGTGGATGTAACTGTACACACATATATAGAGTTATACTATGCTTCTAAAACAGGTCTATATGGACCAGTCCCCCCGTGGATGTAACTGTACATGCATATGTATGGTTGTACCATGCTTCTAAAACAGATCTATATGGACCAGTCCCCCCGTGGATGTAACTGTACATGCATATATATGGTTGTACCATGCTTCTATAACAGGTCTATATGGACCAATCCCCCCGTGGATGTAACTGTACACACATATATAGAGTTATACTATGCTTCTAAAACAGGTCTATATGGACCAGTCCCCCGTGGATGTAACTGTACACACATATATAGAGTTATACTATGCTTCTAAAACAGGTCTATATGGACCAGTCCCCCCGTGGATGTAACTGTACATGCATATATATGGTTGTACCATGCTTCTATAACAGGTCTATATGGACCAATCCCCCCGTGGATGTAACTGTACACACATATATAGAGTTATACTATGCTTCTAAAACAGGTCTATATGGACCAGTCCCCCCGTGGATGTAACTGTACACACATATATAGAGTTATACTATGCTTCTAAAACAGGTCTATATGGACCAGTCCCCCCGTGGATGTAACTGTACATGCATATATAGAGTTATACTATGCTTCTAAAACAGGTCTATACGGACCAGTCCCCCCGTGGATGCAACTGTACACACATATATAGAGTTATACTATGCTTCTAAAACAGGTTTATATGGACCAGTCCCCCCGTGGATGTAACTGTACATGCATATGTATGGTTGTACCATGCTTCTAAAACAGATCTATATGGACCAGTCCCCCCGTGGATGTAACTGTACATGCATATATATGGTTGTTCCATGCTTCTATAACAGGTCTATATGGACCAGTCCCCCCGTGGATGTAACTGTACACACATATATAGAGTTATACTATGCTTCTAAAACAGGACTATATGGACCAGTGTCCCCGTGGATGTAACTGTACATGCATATGTATGGTTGTACCATGCTTCTAAAGCAGGTCTATATGGACCAGTCCCCCCGTGGATGTAACTGTACATGCATATGTATGGTTGTACCATGCTTCTAAAGCAGGTCTATATGGACCAGTCCCCCCGCGGATGTAACTGTACACACATATATAGAGTTATACTATGCTTCTAAAACAGGTCTATATGAACCAGTCCCCCCGTGGATGTAACTGTACATGCATATGTATGGTTGTACCATGCTTCTAAAACAGGTCTATATGGACCAGTCCCCCCGTGGATGTAACTGTACATGCATATGTATGGTTGTACCATGCTTCTAAAACAGGTCTATATGGACCAGTCCCCCCGTGGATGTAACTGTACACACATATATAGAGTTATACTATGCTTCTAAAACAGGTCTATATGGACCAGTCCCCGCGTGGATGTAACTGTACATGCATATATAGAGTTATACTATGCTTCTAAAACAGGTCTATACGGACCAGTCCCCCCGTGGATGTAACTGTACACACATATATAGAGTTATACTATGCTTCTAAAACAGGTCTATATGGACCAGTCCCCCCGTGGATGTAACTGTACATGCATATGTAGAGTTATACTATGCTTCTAAAACAGGTCTATATGGACCAGTCCCCCCGTGGATGTAACTGTACATGCATATATAGAGTTATACTATGCTTCTAAAACAGGTCTATACGGACCAGTCCCCCCGTGGATGTAACTGTACACACATATATAGAGTTATACTATGCTTCTAAAACAGGTCTATATGGACCAGTCCCCCCGTGGATGTAACTGTACATGCATATGTATGGTTGTACCATGCTTCTAAAACAGATCTATATGGACCAGTCCCCCCGTGGATGTAACTGTACATGCATATATATGGTTGTTCCATGCTTCTATAACAGGTCTATATGGACCAGTCCCCCCGTGGATGTAACTGTACACACATATATAGAGTTATACTATGCTTCTAAAACAGGACTATATGGACCAGTCCCCCCGTGGATGTAACTGTACATGCATATGTATGGTTGTACCATGCTTCTAAAGCAGGTCTATATGGACCAGTCCCCCCGTGGATGTAACTGTACATGCATATGTATGGTTGTACCATGCTTCTAAAACAGGTCTATATGGACCAGTCCCCCGTGGATGTAACTGTACACACATATATAGAGTTATACTATGCTTCTAAAACAGGTCTATATGGACCAGTCCCCCCGTGGATGTAACTGTACATGCATATGTATGGTTGTAACATGCTTCTAAAACAGGTCTATATGGACCAGTCCCCCCGTGGATGTAACTGTACATGCATATGTATGGTTGTACCATGCTTCTAAAACAGGTCTATATGGACCAGTCCCCCCGTGGATGTAACTGAACACACATATATAGAGTTATACTATGCTTCTAAAACAGGTCTATATGGACCAGTCCCCCCGTGGATGTAACTGTACACACATATATAGAGTTATACTATGCTTCTAAAACAGGTCTATATGGACCAGTCCCCCCGTGGATGTAACTGTACATGCATATGTATGGTTGTACCATGCTTCTAAAACAGATCTATATGGACCAGTCCCCCCGTGGATGTAACTGTACATGCATATATATGGTTGTACCATGCTTCTATAACAGGTCTATATGGACCAGTCCCCCCGTGGATGTAACTGTACACACATATATAGAGTTATACTATGCTTCTAAAACAGGTCTATATGGACCAGTCCCCCGTGGATGTAACTGTACACACATATATAGAGTTATACTATGCTTCTAAAACAGGTCTATATGGACCAGTCCCCCCGTGGATGTAACTGTACATGCATATGTATGGTTGTACCATGCTTCTAAAACAGATCTATATGGACCAGTCCCCCCGTGGATGTAACTGTACATGCATATATATGGTTGTACCATGCTTCTATAACAGGTCTATATGGACCAGTCCCCCCGTGGATGTAACTGTACACACATATATAGAGTTATACTATGCTTCTAAAACAGGTCTATATGGACCAGTCCCCCCGTGGATGTAACTGTACATGCATATGTATGGTTGTACCATGCTTCTAAAACAGCAGGTCTATATGGACCAGTCCCCCACCCCCCGTGGATGTAACTGTACACACATATATAGAGTTATACTATGCTTCTAAAACAGGTCTATATGGACCAGTCCCCCGTGGATGTAACTGTACACACATATATAGAGTTATACTATGCTTCTAAAACAGGTCTATATGGACCAGTCCTCCCGTGGATGTAACTGTACATGCATATATAGAGTTATACTATGCTTCTAAAACAGGTCTATACGGACCAGTCCCCCCCGTGGATGTAACTGTACACACATATATAGAGTTATACTATGCTTCTAAAACAGGTCTATATGGACCAGTCCCCCCGTGGATGTAACTGTACATGCATATGTATGGTTGTACCATGCTTCTAAAACAGATCTATATGGACCAGTCCCCCAGTGGATGTAACTGTACATGCATATGTATGGTTGTTCCATGCTTCTATAACAGGTCTATATGGACCAGTCCCCCCGTGGATGTAACTGTACACACATATATAGAGTTATACTATGCTTCTAAAACAGGACTATATGGACCAGTACCCCCGTGGATGTAACTGTACATGCATATGTATGGTTGTACCATGCTTCTAAAGCAGGTCTATATGGACCAGTCCCCCCGTGGATGTAAGGGAGCGTTCCCATTTAACGTTCGTGTTTTCATGGTTTAAACCATTTCGTTTAAACCATGCCACGAACGATGGGTGTATCGTTGGTTCGCTTTTTTCAAAAAAACCATTGAAAAAACGAACGACGAAAAAACCATTGCGTTCGTTCGATGGTTTTCTATAGAGTTTCCAAGGCTGTGACTTGCTGCAGAAAAAACGATTAAAAGTAGTTCTGCCTGAGTGACGTCACACTAAGACACGCCCACACACTGCTCGAATGATGGTAGCTCAAACGTGTAGGCTGTTAAGCCGTCGATAACAGGCCTACCGGTATATACCCGGCACCGTATTAAACTGATCACGGTATGTGTGTGCATTCTGACGAGAATTTATAAATATAATCTATCATGAACTATTCAGTGTTGGATTTTTTCTTTTTCTTCTGCTTCTTTTTGCGTCCTTGTCCACGAAATAAGTCAATGTTTGCATTTACTACCCGTTGTGAAAAACTACGAGCGCCATCTGATCATATTATCGCAGAAGTATAGCTAGCGGTATCTCTACATTTGTACAATGAATTTATTAACACCACTGCCCATAATAATTATATCGGCCACGAATATGTCTAGCTTTAACTTTACTCTATTATTTTCTAATCCAGAATCGCAGAAAGCCCCTATCGATTGCGTTTTCATGGTAAAAGGATTAGAAAATAACTAAAAATACTCTTCATTGTAGAGTGATTTTATTCACCGGAAATCGCTCTGAACGCTTCCCCGGGGATCTAGACCCCAGGAGCTTCCGGGACCCAGGCGTCCCCTCGACACTCCCCTGAAGTGATATGATAGCAGTCCCCCCCACCCACTTGCTTCGTGAGGCTGTACCACTATTCAATTTGCTTTCGACGCCCAGCCAAGACTCACATCTCACATTTTTTCAGGAATAAGACATCAAATTTTGTCAAAGTGAGTACTGTATTTATTTATACCCGGCCGGTTGTTTAGGCCTAAATAAATCTCCGCTTACTGCAGGTCCACAGGGGCTTGTAGCTGGTCGGTTATTAATTATGATATTAATATTTATATATACTCTCCTCCTAATCTGTATATAGAGTAGGAGGAGAGGATATATAAATATTAATATCATATTTAATAACCGACTAGATATACAAGCCCCTGTGTGCAGGTCCGGAAATAGGGGTGATTCTACTATTCCACGGAAAGTATCTTGAATATGACGGAAAGGGTACTTCACCGATGATAACTTGTTGTTGTTGTTGTTGTGGATATGAAGGTATGAATGTGAGCGAAATCTTTTTTACATCGAAAAACTTATAAACGGGAAAGGGGTCGCACTAAATACAGACTGCTACAGACCGCATGTTGATTTATGCTTTCCCAGCTGATTGCATCGAGTAAAAACTCTTGGTCAGGCTCATTAAACTTAGTAGTTTGTTTATTATTATCTGTTTGCCAGAAAAGTGGGACAGGCGGATTTTATTTTTATTATTTCTATTTTTAGTTGGGAACAATTAGTCATTGTTAATTCAACTGGCAAAATACACAAATATATTACTATTCTCCAATTCATTTCCGAAGCATGTGGAACCTTCCCAATATTTATCAATGCTTATCAACGAACTACTAAGTTTAATGGGCCTAATGTACAAAATATCATCGATTACATATTGCATGTATTGTACAGGGGCTTTACCATGTCGGGTAATAAACTCGTTTGGATGAACTGGGATGAGAATGAGATTACTGGTTGGGCGACCTAGCCTCCCCTCCCCCCCCCCACTCCTCCGTCAACCAACACTGACCCTGATGACCATAAAACCCCGCCCTCACCACATCGGACTTCCATAGACCACACATAACGGTTCCATAGAAAATAATTACTCACCTGACTCGCTTGCCATGCTGGGGGGTAAATTCCTTCCTTGTAAACAAACAGTCGGTCACAAAAATCGAACGACTGCTTATCAGGATTAGCAGGAAAGTACAATGCGACGATAAACGATCATGTGGTAGGATACTGTGATAGATACTTGTGCGACGAAAAACAATTAATTGAGCAGGTTAGAAATAGTATGTCCTTTTATTGCAATATACCCGTGTGTCTCTCTCCACGTGTTCCTTTCATCGTGCGTACAATTTCTACATTTTGTTTGTTTTGAAAGTTTCTTGACGCCATTACGTGTCTGGCAGCAAAGCATTCTTGTGATGTTCGCGGCCACACTTCACACCTGGACACACAACGGTGGTCTCCTCGATACCGTTTACAGCTCAAATGTGTTTATTTAACCTCAGATCAACAGAAATTTCGATTCACGGTCTCCGTTACAGTCCGTATATTGCCGTTGTTTTTATTTATTGAATAGCAATTCAGTAAATGATAGAATTTTAGTTACAACAATTCTCAACACTGGGACGTTATTATCAAAATGGCTTCGGTATTATCATGGAGTCTACTATAGTAGGCTCCATGGTATTACATACGGTCCGGATTAGAGCTTACTACGGTTGAAGAACTTTTGGATATTATATCCCACAGCTTGCTATCAGATGATAAGTGTCACAAAGAATATATTAATTTACAGATAGATAAGATTTATTGCTCAGTTTTGTCCATAGGACTAAAATGCATATACATTAAGACATACATTAAAACAAATATAACATGAGTATATTAAGACAGAACAATTAAGACACTAAAACAATAGGACATTAAAAGAAACATCATACAAGAAACATAAAAACAATGTGAAAACATCACAGACAATATCAAAGACAACGAAATACATTGAATACATCACTAATGATTTAGCGTTCTCGTGGGTGCCTTGGGTTATACTTGTGATGTCAGGTTAGGATATACATGGGCTAAGACTGCTGTGCAATAAAACATATATATAAATATTACATGTATTTATTTAAATCTGTTGATCTTTTTGTAATTATAAGCTGCTATTTCTATGTTAAAACAACACGTCTATGATTATCTATTGATACTATCTGTAGATATTCCATTATAATTGAACATTACATACAATTAATCCTTGTAAGAAATTTCTTATTTTAATTTACTTCGGATTCGGAAGTTATTTTTGGAAAATTGGTTCCGGTAACTGTGTATGCTTAGTTCCAACCGACCTTCTGGGGCCTTATAATTCACGCGCTATTCTGAACGTATTTACTTCAAGAATTCAAATAAGACCGCTGTTACATGCAACACATAAAATATATCACATTTGGTTAAAGTTACGGTAGCATTAAACAAACTTGATCCAAATCTGCACCCTTAAATATAGTTAAAAGTATTAATCACAATGAACACACATTATTTGTCATATGTCAAAAAAAAATCATTGTTCTTGCTAAAACTTATATTTACAAATTGTTAATCGAGAAAGAAATAAATTTTAAAAATGAAAAAAATGAAGATTTCTTTTTGGGATGGGGCGTTGAAGGAATTACGGAGCTTATGAATTACCATGGAAAGATTGATATTCAATAAATGATATCGCGGTGCTTGTGGAATTCGAAGCTGGCGTTTGTTTACTACACGTACATATAGCCGTCAATATAATAGACTAGATATAATACAAATTCAGATAACAATGAATAATGCGGTCGAGGATAGCCTTCAGAACGAACCGAATAACCATGCAGGGTTTGACGCGAGGGTGTCTACTCAAGTCGGGGAAAAAACGTGCATTAATTACTTCTGTCGTCTAATTATGTAGCTGAACTTCAACATCTAGTTACACGTAAAATTAATTTACTGCCTATCCAAACGTCAGAGAATTCTGCTTTGAATTAACGGATTCTTTTCTCCGTGCCCACGGAGATTGTGTTATCAGGCTGGGTAATGCGAACATCACGTGATTGTATTATTGCGCCATCGTTTTCCAGCGAACGATCGAACGATGGCAAACAAAGAAGGAAAAAAACGCAATGGTTTTCTGTAAAACGAACGACTTCGTTCTCTGGCGAACGAACCAATGCGTTGAATGGTTTTTTCAATGGTTTTCCACGAAAATCAAAACGATGGGTGTAGAACGACTTGGTTTTTTTTTCGGTAATTTAAACGAACGAAGCAAAAACCATAATTGGGAACGCTCCCTTATAAAACATAAAATACATTATTATTCTTTGCTCTATGCAAGAGAACTGTTCAAATCTGCGAGAAAGTGCGAATTTATCTTCTGAAAAAGACATAAATTTCGATAGAATTACCCAAAGACTCTAAGAGTGGAGTCATCTTCATGACCAATGCAGATTGCATATTTCACATCTAGTGACTCATACTGCTGCTGTATGCTAGTTAAACCGCCATGGTTGTGTGTAACACTTCAGTCACAATCATTGGGGGTGAAAGAAAGTGGTCCTCATGCTCCGAAACAGAGACAAAAAAGAGACCCGAATGTCAGATGAGTATTTACTAATTTATCGTGAAGCTTTTGTGAAGAAAATTACATAAATTAAAGATTTGAAAATTTGAAACGAAATATCGGCCCTAAAATAGCATTTGGAAACAGTGACGTCATCATTGTGGCCATCTTGGATTTGCATTTACACTTTTTGACAGAGCTTCACCCAAGTGATAAGTTTCAGCTTTATAGTCACGCTTAACAAAAATATATGAAAAAGAGGCTGCGGTTACACCCCAAGTCGCCCAGACAAGATAGGGTTGAAATCTTTACAGTTAAACTCCGAAAAAAATTGCACTTTCTGTTTCTCTCCATTTTAAAGTGTAACTGTGGCACTTGTGTAAGTGTATGTCATATTCAAGATGACGATGTGAAAAACGAAATATAGTAAAGTGTTTTCCCCCAACATTTTACTCTTATTTCGTCTCAGAGGATTCAAAGGCAGTTTTCTATATTGGAGAGGAATCTGCACTGTCCCTTTTGACGTCAGAGATGACGTTAACGACGTCATACTTCGAGCGTCCTGCACCGTCTGTGGAAAATTTCGGCAATGCAGAGAATGGAACAGCTTTGTAACAATGTTGCGTTGTGCCGTGGTTTATTGTTCAATAATAACGTCAGAAGTTCTGAAATGCATAATTGTTAAAATTAAAGTCGTAAAACAAGAAACAGGTTGTAAATTCTACAATTTGGAAGATGACAATCTTTGATATGACGTAAAATTACAAAAGTACCACAGTTACAATCGAAGTGGATAATCATGGTGCCGGTTAAGGTAAAGGCTGTTGGCGAACTAGACTCTGTTGTATATTACATGTATTTAATAGGAAGAGTGATGGTTCATTATTCAATTTGAATAATAAAACTGATATAATGATGTATTTTCTTGTTGATAAAATTAATGGGTAAAACTTAGGAGTTCTTATTTATGGATTTAATTTTGTTTGTTCTGGAAAATACTTGAAATATCGTTATATATCTGTTGAGATTTCATTTGACTTGAGCAGCGCAGATGATTTGCTATATACTGTACAATACAAAGAGATAAAAGTATACAAAATAGAGTGGGTGGGGCCTATAAAACTATTTGGAAGCGCTTGGCATGAACATTTCATCAGGCTACAGAGGGCCAAGATACACCATCCTCGATTAGACTAGAAGCCTCTTTGTCAAACCCATTCTGAATTAGCAATCTATTTTTAAATTGAATTGTTGGTCTGTAGAGTAGGAATTTCGATACAAGCTATATCTGTGGCCAGCTTCTGTGAAGTGAGTTCAATCTGGAGACTTCTATATCTCAAATATCATATCTGTCACTTGGACTAGAGCAAGAGTCTAGCTCAGATATCAACATCTGGCTATCATTTGTGTTGAAGCCTTAATAGTTGTAATGGCAATTTAACGCTATCATCTGCATGTGGAGAATCTCAGAATGGAATGGCCTTATCTGGTTTTTAAATCACCCGTCAGTTCCTTTGATCTCCAGGGTGTTGGAGGATTTCCAGAACAGGAAAGGCGACAGCAAGGATGATCCCTTTGAATTCGGCCAATAACATTTAGTGAGTTGAGCAAGAGTTTCGAGTGACACAGATGAGCCCACATGGTCACCATTTTGAAATAACAGTAAGGGATTCTTCCAAAAGAATAAAAATGGACATAATGTAATAACCTTTTGTAATAATAATAATGCAATAAGCTATACGATTGTCATAATCTGCTCAAAGTGTGTACCTAGAATAAAAAAAAAACAACATTTAACAGTAATATGAAAAACACGAATTTCCGCACGACGAATAATACCTTCAACTTTTCGAACAAAAGGAAAACGTATGATTTTCAGATGACTCCATATGGCCGCCATTTTCAATTTTACCATCAAATCTTGACCTTAGAGATATGTAAATCAATTCAAAATAAGGAATAAGCTGTTGAACTGTGCTTTGAGATCCCTCGGCTTAATTTTTGTTAATTTTACATAATGAGCTGAGAATGCCTTGAACTATAAGAGCAACAGCCAAAGGTGTGATTTCAGATTACCTTTTATGGCAGCCATTTCGAATTTAACCATAAAATATTAACCTTTGGCGCATGTAAATAGATTCAAAATGAGCATAAGATGTTAGGCTAGGCATAGAGATAACTCAGTATGGATACATTTGATCAGTGAGCGGAGAATAATGCCTTGAACTACACTTCGAACATGAAAAGTGGGATTATCAGATTATCCCACGTCTGCCATTTCGATCCAAACCAACATGTTTTAAGCTGAAAATTAAGCAGATTCAAAAGAGACATGAGCGGCTTTGGTAAGTGTGTAGAACACTTACATGATATCCGAGATATACATCATTAAAGATTTAGCATCAATTAAAGATGGTCGCCAAGGTTTTCACCGAATCAGGGAAACTGGTTTGGTTATTCCTTCGAAGCTTCTTGATGCATCGATGATCGATACCAAGTTTCACACTGAACAGTAATATGGTACCCGAGATACACGCAAGATGGCCGCCAAAGTTTCCATCCAATCGGATCCAAATTCAACAGGGTTCTGGGTCACATATGAATGTGCACTGCGACTTTGGTGTGGCTAGGGTAAGTCGTTCTAAAGATATCTTGGTAACGAGAAAGCTGTGACGGTTTCGCATAAATTAAAGATGACCGCCAAAGTTTCCAACCAATTGGGTTGAAATTCAATAGGCTTCTGGGTCACGAGAATATGGATATGCCCTGCAAGTTTGGTACGCCTAGCTTAAGTCGAAATCTTGGTAACGAGAAAGTTGTGACGGACAGACGGACATGACGACAGCAATACTCTTCGGCTACAATTTTGGCTTAGGTGTAAAAAACGGGCAATTGAACCCACACGAGCGCCATTTTGAATTGAAGGTCAATCATTACAATTATAGAAATGGGCTCGAAATTAGCCAAATATAATATTCCAAAAACGCGAAATGTCTTCGCTCTCGATTTTCAATCATTCTGTTCAAAATTGCTGAACCTTCTATCACCCAGACAAGAAAAGGTTAACTCAAACTACGACACAGTTGAGAATGAAAATTGACACCAACAGTTATCTTGAACGGGAAGGTTCAATCTTACCAAAATTCACAAACAAAAAATACTAAAATATCGGACTCTAAACTACTTCTCTTAACCCTACCTGGCCGGGGGTGGGTCCATTATGCCCCCCCCCCCCCCCACCAAACTTTCTGCACTATCTCCGGAACGGCAAAATACGGAGAGCTGAAACTCCGTGACTTTATAGTTTATCTTATTGGGGTCATTTTAAGCCTATTTGCATAACCCCCCGAGCAGAGGATCATGGGACAATTCAAGATGGCGGCCACGTGGGGTACCAGAAAAGTGATGTTTTTGTCATATTTCTTCATAATTTCTGCTTTTCCGCCATGAAAAGTGGGCAAAAACTATTTTATTTCATATCACATTAATATTTGCTAATTTTTCGTGCAGTTTTTGTGGAGAAATTGCAAAAATAAAAAATTTCGAAAATCCGACCGAAAAATCGATCAAAAGATGCCGTTTTTGAAAATGACGTCACTGTGACGTCATCAAAGCGGCCATCTTGGACTTTTTTACATTTTCTGGTAGAGCTTGACCCAAGGGTATAGTGTAATGAGTTTCAGCACCCTGGCTGGAGGGGTAAGAAAAAGAATTAGGCGAGGCCATTTCGCCCCCCCCCCCCCCCAGGCCGGGACAGGTCCCAAAAAGATCAGGCCAGATAGGGTTAAAATTTACCCATACAGTAGAACTAATTCATATTGCATACCCATCCCTTTTACAAATAATTTCATACAAAATGTTTTAAATTGTTCCAAGGTCCGCCATTTTGCGTTCTTTGGATCTTATTTGAATTCGAAATGAGCTCAAAATGACCTCATATTTTCAAAGGTGTCTTGCTATTCTATTCTACATTGAACCATACTGCATAAAAAAGTAATTAACAAACAGCACAAAATATAAGAAATTAAGCAGAATTTTCTCTCATTTTTGACCTTGTTTGACCCCCTAAAGTGGCCCTAAAATGACCTCAAATCCAATCATTATCGAGGTAACCATACCTGTGTTCAAGCCTTACAGTATATAAAAACAACTTAGCGTGGATACCCATCGGTAACAAACATCACAATGGAAATTAATTGTGACCTTATTTGACCCCAAAAGTGAACCCAAAATGACTTTTAATGCCCAAAATCCAGGTGGTATCCCCAACTTGAACTCGACGACGAAAATAACTAATTTAGCCTGGGTTATCGTTTGTGACAAACTATTCCATCAAAATTTGCATTTGGTGTCATTTGACGGTCGTCTGTAATTGAGCATCGAACCCAGTGCGCCATCAACATTAAGTAAATGGCAGTGACCTAAAAATGACGTTGAATGGCTTGGTATTCGCTTGGTATCCACCCTTATCTTGAACTTCACATCATAGAACTACTTCAGTTTGAATACCGGTACCAGTTTATTTACAAAGAATGCCACAGACAATCTTTTAAGGCCGTTTAAAGCCTTATCTTTTGGCCATCGTCGGACCTTATTTGACCTCGAAATGAGTGAGTGAATAGAATTTAACGTCACTTTCAACAACATTTCAGCTAAATCGCGACGAATCAACTACGCACCACCCAGCCAAGTTGCGTTTCTACTACTTCAAAGACGAAATCTTTGAAGCAGCATGGAACCAGACACCCTCCATCCACCCTATAGAACACCGAGGACAGCACACAAGACATAGAGAGGACGCTTACGTGGTGCAATAAAGACAAGTGATATTACAATGCTAGACATCAAATTATCAAGTTCCTGTTGCTTCTCAGTAAAATGCATTGAAACAACAGGAACCCGTGCCCACCCAGCCAGCCGCGACCTCAATCCGCCACAGCTGTTTTGGTATCCACCCACTACATTGACACACAGTGCACACTAAAGTAATTAGCGAACAACACAATATATATGAAATAAAAAAAGGATTTTCACTTATCTAGACCGTTCAAATAACGACCTCAATTCCAATAATTAAGCTACTATCCATAACTGCTTGACAGCCTTACACTACGTAATAGTCATTTAGCGTTGATACACATTGGTAACAAACATCACGATAAAAATTAAGCTGGGAACGATTTTTCCAATTTTGACCTTATTTGACCCCAAAAGCGACCCCCAAATGACCTCTAATGCCCAAAATCCGGGTGGTATCTCCTCTCACCTTGAACCCTACCATCCAAAGAAATAATTTACTGTGGATACACATTTGTAACAAACAATGCCATCAAAAGTTACAATTCATGTCCTTGGCCGGCGAACTGTCAGGTGAAATTGACTTTATATTGGTTCATTACAAGCGTCCGGTCCGTCATTCATTAATATCACTCCGGTTGTTTAGTTTGACACTTGTAGATCAACTTAAAAGCGAATTTGGAGTTCTTATACTTAAGTCGGTTAACCTCGATTGGCAGTTCCATTGACTAAAGTCTCGCATAAAATAAATGTAAATATGAAATTAGTATTTTAAGTTTTTCTTCTTTAAATATCTTCCTCGTTTCTAGGTTGAAAAGTGAGTGAATTCTCATCACCATACTCCAAGTCATTGGGAAAGAATCACCAAAAACTGAAAAGTGGTGGGAAAATTTGATTAATCAGATTTTCGGGTATAAATCGCCCGGTCAAATGGAACGCATATAACATTTTTTTTCTGATCAGTATCTGCTGATACGGCATTCTACTCATGACCCTGCCTATTAACATAACGACAATCTGGTTGCGTTTGCAGTGAACGAAAGTCGCACACTTTAGCAGAAAACCGCTCAAATGATGACGTCAACTGTAATGCTGTTTACGTCCTGTATCATTGATATATATAAGTATTCGCTGAAAAGACGATCCAGCTAGTACTAATACAGAGCTTTGAGTTACCAAATGATGGGATAATGCCCTAACGTGAGAGAGTGAGGCCAGAGTGTATATGTCTCAGTCTTAAGTAGAAGAGCACAACCCTCTCCAGAATGGGAAGACCATGCAAAAAAGTGAACAATTCCACGCTATAAGAATTCGACGATATCAACACCAAATCTGAAAGGAAAGCTAATCTGAAATATATAACTACGTCTATCCACGCTATCTCTTCCACGCGGAGTCCAGTCTGTTTGTTGGAACTCAAACCTTCAACTATGCCATCTGAAAAGGAGAGATCTGTGATAACGTTTATTCTGGTGGGCTCAACATGCAAAGCCAATTGAATATCAAAATCTGCATTTGCCCGTTTTTCAATACGATTTACGGCATGTTTAGGTTCCGGGATCTCCATCCATACGATTTTATTAATTTCTGCTCAATTAAATTGAATAAATAAACTCATTAAATCTATATATATATATATTATGAAAGATACATGTATTAGTTTAGTAATAATGTTATTCTTCTGTTTACTACAACTTAATTATTTACACCTAAATAATTTGTGAAAATATAGCCTTAAAATACACTCGCTAATAACTTCTAAAAGTATTTGAACTTTTAGATTCATACATTACACTACACTACACTACACTACACATACAAAGGGTGCCTCATTTTTCTGATAATTTTCGTCCTGCAAATGAAAGGAGGTGTTCGGTTTGACCGTATTTTTTTCCTTGGTGTGTTGCGTTTATAGACCGAAAATATTATTTCCTCTCGTTAACTTGAAAAGTTATTAGCTCGAGAGAGAAAATACTCAATTTTCATATTCTCAATTTTCAGCGAGAAGAGACTCATCAAAAAAATATTACGAATATTAGAAAATAAGCATTTGTTTGTTTTTGCAATTTTTGACGATATTCTTGAGGGGAATTCCTTTGATATATAAAATATGACACCTTTAACCAAAACGAGCCCTACATATCGAAATGCGGTGCGTTTGATTCAAAATGATACTGAAAAATCGTTTTAGTTAAAGGTGTCATATTTTCATAATACTGAAATATGTGAAGATGCTTGTAATGCTCTGAAAAGGTGCCGTTCACCGCCATTCAACACATGATTCATCAAGCCCATAGTTGTAAACAGCTGCTTGGCCGAATGGTTACAGTGTCGGACTACAGATTAAAAGAAGCGCAACGTTTTGGTTCGAATCCCCAAATCCCTGGAAAAATATTTTCATTTTTTCATTTTTTCTCCCATCTTCAGTTTGGACTTCAAATTTCAAAAGTGACGTGAAATGAAAGACAGTGAACCCCTAACGCACATAGTCCCTTATATTTCGTGAACAGAATTGCACACAAACAACTCCACACACACAGTCAGGCCACTTATTCAGTGTTTGAATATTCTGACGATCAAAAAATAATTGTTACACATACATAATTTCGTCTTCGGGCAGCGGAAAGTTGTAACTATGAATTGAAAAGTTATAATGTTGAACTTGTCCTGTATCAAGGCCTTTATTAAGTCAACAAGTGGTGACGCTTACTTTCCCAAGTGATAATGCATGTGTCAGTATGTTTTTTATTGTTCGCTGAACTTTTGGCAGAGATTATTTTATTTTTTAGTTTTCGAGTCGGTTTATGTATTAATATAACTGATTATTGTTCGTAAATATCTGGGTCGGTCAAGAAAATACTAATAGTAACCGTATGAGAATATGAACCAGAATTTCCCATTAGACTGGCCTCGCCTGTCTGACAAAGAGTTGGGGAACACCTGAGCATTACGTCACAATTTACCGATCGGCTCGGAGCGAGACAATAGAGCAACAGAGAGCGACTCTGGAGGGAAAAATATCCATCTAAAGCGAACACCTCCTTTCTGACAATTCAAATTTCGGAAATATCTATATAACTTCGAAACGGATACAAATTTAGAAAAATCTGAAGTAAAAATATTTAGTGCTACGTTTGTACAGCGTTGTGTCAATATCGTTTAACTTCGATGTGGCATGGGGGGGTTCTTAACCTGAAAAAAAAACTTTCTACAAAATTTACCGAGAAAGCATGCAAAAACTATGGACAGGTGATTTGTTTTCCAATTTATGAGTTTTTTGCGACCAAGCGATCTTTCTTAATTTTCAACAACATGCACAGGTCCCAGTCGATGAATAACTAACATTTCTTCCCGCCAATGTTTTCTCATTGGTTATGTCATCCTTAGCATATGCTCTTTAAATTTAACTGAGAAGCCACCATGGATTTGGACGCCAAAACCCGGAATGGCCGCCATTATCCATTGAATCTCATATTTTTTTTGCTCGAAATAAATTTTCTTTTTGAAATATCTGTTCACTTATGAATATAACTATGTGCAGGCGCTTTCAAAAAGCGATCAATTGAAAGCCCGTTTCTTCTCACTCACCAAAGGCTAGATATATATGATATTCTCGCTGTGGATAATCGCTATATAAATGACGCACTGAAGGATATATATCCACCTTCACTGGATTTGAAGAAAACTACAGAGTCCTACCGGCACATCTTTTTTACACTTATATCTCTATACAAATCAAGCGGGCCTTCACTCTCGTCGCCTTTATGAGAAAAGAGATGATTACGATTTTGACATCGTAAACTATCTTTTTCCGGACAGTAAAATTCCAGTGGGACCTGCATAGGCATATACATATCTCGCCTAGTAGCAATTGCTAGATCCTGTGTTAAATGCGACTATTTTAATCAACGTCACAAAACACAATTTGGCGATAGATATCACATGCTGATAGCAAAATACGAGCGTAGTGTGCAAGATCTATGGCGTTATGTTTCATATATTTATTAACGATACGTAAGCTCGAGTGAGTTACGTTCGTCCGACAGCCTGTAGTTGTAGGGTACATTCAGTTCTGGTTTGTGAGATCATCGGGTGGTTTTCAGTCGACTGTGTTTGTAAGTAGGTTTTGCGCGTGTTGTTATAGTTGTATTAACAAGGAATAGTGTTCAGCTTGGGATTACGCGGGGTATTGGGTTATTTAAGACGGTAAACGTGTGTGCTGGTCATTCGAGGTTTAGCATTGCATTCATGCTCGTATTTACTGCCGTATATTGCATCACCAAATCATTCAGCAAGACTGACCGGAACCGTGCTGATAAAATACCTAGAGAACCATTTCGACCGCAAGTTTCTGAACTGAGACATAATCTCCAGCTTTTCAATCGCCGAAATTTCAGCAGAATTAGAATATAAATTATTTGTGTCTAAATCCGACCCGGGGCTAGGGGCCGTATGAACCGGTGTACTTCAAGATCATCATTGTGCTCATGTGAACAGCCACAATCAAATCGTGAATGAGATACATCATTCTCTAGATGACGACTTTACAACGAATATCATATGGGTTAAGAATACTGATCAGCCATACGGATTTGATAATTTTGGAACATCATGATGCCTTGCCGGCATCATTGAAAACTGGTGACAGATTTTCTAGTGCAGGAAACCAGCCTATGTTTATGTATACCGTGATGGTCTTTTTTGAATTTGGTGCTAATGCTGTTATATAGAATATGGAATAAGTGTTTGGATTATGGAATGACAGACCAGACGCTTGTAATTAGCACCAAGTTAGAAGAATAAATCATAGTATACATAAAACTAGGATAATCTCTTGCAAGAGAAAAGCGGTCAACAGTTTTCAATGATGCCAGCAAGGCGACATGATGTCACAAAAATATCAAATCCGTGTCGCTGATCAGTATTCTTCATTCATATGATATACGTTGTAAAGTCGTTATCTAGAGTATGATGTATCTCATTCACGCTTTGATTGTGACTGTTCATTTTAACACTATGAGGATCTCGAAATATATAGGTTCGTACGGCCCCTAGCCGCGGGTTAAGCGGAATTAGTGACAATTTACGAAACGTACCTCCATAGATCTTGCACGCTGCGCTCGTATTTTTCTATCAGTCTGTCATATGTATCGACAAATTTGAGAAACTTTGAGTGGAGACGCTTGATGATATAGCCCTGTTTTACAAGTTTCTGCAATAATGTTTTGTGACGTCGATTAAAATCGTCACATTTGACACAGTATCTAGCAAATGCTACTACACGCCATATGCGGGTCTCTCTGGTATATTTCCAGATAGGAATAGTTCACGAAGTAGAAATTGTAATCCTCGACGATAGAGACGGCTCGCTTCATTTTTATAGAGATATAGGTCTAAATAAGATAAGTCACTAGGGCCATCTGTATTTTCCATCAAGTCCAGTGAAGGTAGGTATATATAGCCTTCACTAGGTCACTTATATAACTATTATCCACAGCCAGAATATCGTCTATTTAGTGTTTGGTAAAGGAGAAGGAACGGGCTTTGAAATTATCTGTTTTTGAAAGCGTCTGCATAGATATATGTCAGCCAAAAGGGATGCACAATTAGTATCCATCGGAATACCTATAGCCTGTTGATATATTGTATTGCCAAATTTCACATAGATATTTATTAACGAGAAAATCGAGCAACACTACAAACAAAGAAACATCTCAGGTGTAATATCCCTTGTATGCGGGAGAGCTAAAGAATGCTGCATGGCTTCTGACATATATATCGGCGATCAATTTTGTTGAACACCGATACTATTAATGAAGAAGGACAGACAGTAAGGTCAAGTTATTCCGATAGAGTTTGAGTTTTTCAATATCCACATGCATTCAATGCCAGAGTCCTTAGAAATAGTGACACAATACCTTTCTCAATATGCTTTTACCTCCTGAAGGGCCCTCGTCAATAGGGATGGAAGAAGCTTGGTGATGCAGCTTGTAGAACCAGCTATGGATCTAGCTTTGTATGGTGATTTATGCGTTTTGGGAATTTGGTATACTTTCGGTATAACGTTATGAGTGGTTGGAAGACAAATACCTTGAAACTGTTTGTGGTTGTTGAATAAATCTCCCAGAGTAAATGCTGGTTGGGAGTAAGTAGACGTATTTGGCGATGGTGTGCTTATACTCAATTCCTTAACAAGTGCATGGTAATAGTTACATATGATTATTATATTATGTGGAGCATTGTCTGATGGGACTATGACGAATTTACTCTGGAGATTTGGTAGAACTTCTCGCGAACTCCGGCTTCTCAGTACTTGGGGAAGGGTAGTATTGTCATACTGTCCATATCAGCGCAGTAATTCTAACGTTCTACGATCGTCGGCGAGCCTGTCTTTGTTAGAGTTGAATGTACAGCTATCTCACTCAAACTGAGGTCTTTCGAAACCAAATAAGAACAGAGACACCAAAGTGTAGTGTTACATATCCATGACGTCATCTCGAGTAAAGAGGATGGCTTGGGCTAGAATCGCGGGCCGCCTAGAATACACCAGTGGCCCTCAAATTTTTTACACTATCACCAAAACGACGAAACATTTATAGCTGAAACTCTTTGACTTGACAACCTATCATACTGGAGTCCTGTTTAGTCTACCTACATATCTCTAGCCGGGAATCAATGGTAAATTCAAAATAATGGATGTCAAGGAGCGATTTAAATGCTGCATTTTTGTCATTTTTCTTCAAGCCTTTCGCCCTTTTGTACATGAAATTGCTCACAATTAGAATGTTTGTGTATAGAATTGAGAGATACAGCCTAAACCAATGTAAAAGTGTAAATATTGTTTCTCATTTCAGGAAAGGTAGTAGTTACCATGTCCTAATCCATTATGCATTTTTTCTCTGCAAAATTGTATAAATGAAAAAAAATTGTCTGACGATAAATGGACCAAATGCCTTCTTTAACATGACATCACTGTGACGTAATTGAAGCAGCAATCTGGTACAAGCGTGGCAGAGCGACTTAAATATTAAGGCGGACAGACGGTGATGGGACTGCGAGGGATATGCTCGCTTCCTAAGACAGGGGATGAGGGGAAAATTTAGGAATTC
This sequence comes from Hanleya hanleyi, assembly GCA_036873755.1. Classification (NCBI taxonomy): domain Eukaryota; kingdom Metazoa; phylum Mollusca; class Polyplacophora; order Lepidopleurida; family Hanleyidae; genus Hanleya; species Hanleya hanleyi. Next base: position 89,467 of record JAVTVY010007140.1, read on the forward strand.
AATATTACATTCATCGCCGTTTGACGCCTCTGCGAAGCTTGAAAGGTGTAGAATATTTCACTATAGTGTCATGTCACAAGAGCTAAAAATGTCAATCAGCGTTTGTCAGTGAGATTCCCCCTGCAAAAATTGCCTGATAAGATTTATCAAATATACTCAATTTTGTACAATAAGATTCCATCAAACTCAAAAATGGTTGAATCGGACCGGGGAAAAAACGGAGGTGGAATTATTGGATTCACCAAGTCCTCGACAGCGTGGAGCAGGTGGGCGCTGCCCTAAAGCCTGCGATCACATATATCAAGTGAAAGTAGAATATTGTACAATCTGGGCATCGAGGAAAACCCGTGCACAGAGAATCTATGGAAGGAAGACAGAAGCAGGATAGTCAAGACGAAAACAACTTGCTGACAAATGTTCTTCAATAACGTAAGCGCAGACTTGCAGAACATAGCAACGAAAGACGTAGCAACAAAACAGGTTAAAATAAATTTATTGCTGGAAGGAATCGAAAGTCAAATTTGACCCTGTATACATTAATCCACTAAGATCCTAAACGCAGATCATTTGGATTTGTATTGACTAATAACTGTGAACCTGAATCAGATTCATGTACTTTGCCACGAGTTGTTGCCTGTTCCACTTGAATTAGGGAGGATTAACACGTACACTGACCAGAAATGTTTTTGGCGACAATGTTACCCGTATAGCTGACAGGCAAGGGTTGACCATTGCTATTGGCAAACCAGACAATACAGTCCATCTGCCATGTTTCCTCTCTAATCAGCTCATTGCGCAGATACCACAAACGAAAATCATCGTCGTAACTGGTGAACGGGTAGAAACGTCCAATCCATTTGGTGAGAAATTGAAACTCGCTGCCCCACACCAAGAAACTGACAAGAGTTAAGAATCAAGCGGGAAGTAACATAGCGGATCACTGCAGGAAAACTGGAAGTTTTCAGCATCACCACGTCACGGGCTACTGGTCACCCTGGAGAAGGTTTACTCGGACGATGGAACTGTTAAAGGACCTATTTTTCTGCAAACTGTACAAAGTAAGTAATTTCGCCACTATTGACAAGGCTCGAGCGGTAGCGGTGATGAAGTTTCGCTCTCCGAAATCACTTTCGTCAAGTGACTCGTTCCATACCAAGTGTTCCCATTATTAGGCATCAACATGGAGACAGGCATATCTCAACTATTCCAATCTTCTGGCAGTTGTGCTCCAATCGTGCATGTTGCTCATGTTTATTTGGTTGCAAGACTCTAAACAATACTTTACGAGGCAAGACATACAATATTTCATGCACAGCAGCACACAAATACAGAGATGTCAATGACAATTGTATGTGCAATTTAGATCCGCGTGGCAGGAGGTTAAGGTATAACATTGAGATCATCCTCAACGATTGTGAAAAGTATATATATTTTTTCTTATTTCGAGGTACGTAGTAGTTAAAAAGTGAAATCGTTGATCTTGAGGTTGGTTTGGTCAGTGAAATCAACAGAGGACACATAGTTTGATGATGGTGGCCATCTTGGAACCCAAGGTTGCTGCGCAGGGGTATATCGTTGTTTTTATCCCAGAAGTGTTGAGAGATGTATCTCCGATGAAAAGACTCACTAAATTGGCAATACCCCACATGAGCTGACATACTAGTGAATGTATTTATGCTGTCCTGGGGCGGCCATTTGCATTCTTCGTGTAGTAATAGATCACAGAACTAAGATTGACTTTATCTGTTGAAAACAATGTAAATAATATTTTATTTTGATTCAATTCAACTCAATTCTTTTTATTGTTCGACTCTGTCACATACAGAGTATGGCGAATGACATAATACTAACAAAATAATATAAAAGACAATTGATACAGAGATAAAGCCTGTTACTGTGGCAATATCAATTTGTAAAGAAAGAAGATAGAACTAAGTATACTCAGCTGGGTTTGGAAATTATCTGTTCGTTCCTATATTATGTATGTACATTGCTATTCTAACATGTTCTGATGGAGGGTTGAACAGAATTTCTATATACTTTTCTTTGTCTATTGCTGATGTGGCATTATCCTGTATGAGATCAGATAAGGGATAATGGTTTTCTTTTAATATAGAGACTAGGACATTTCAATAAAAAGTGCTTTTCGTCTTCTTCTATTTTGTACTACAGAGTTTACAGTATCGTTCATCTCTGGGGATATTATAGTATCGTTCAATCTCTATTTCTAGTTTGTGTGTACTCGTTCTAAATTTACTAATTGTTTGTTCATGTTTGATGTTTTCTATTTCGTAAAGGTATGGTTGTAGTGTGTATTTGTGGTAAACTTGTCTCAGGAGTGTGAGCTTGCCAGAATATTGGTTTTGATTCAGGTGTCTAAAAAACGTGTGTTTGGTAATTTCTTTCTAGATTCTCTTTCAGTTGTTTAAGATTTGCTTTTAGACATTTCTGGGTTAATCCAAAATCTGCAAATAATTGTTCTGAGTTTGTAATATTAATGTACTATTTTGTAGTATTAGGTATACGCATCTTTTAGTAGTACATTTGTTGTTGTCTGTAGCCTATTTCTATATGTTAGCGATTTGGCCAGAATGAGGTGCATCAGTGGAAATTGTCCAAGTTCCGCACGACAGGCTATATTTGATGCTCGTTTTGGAACTCCAAGGGTCCGTTTACAGTATTTCAGTAGAACTTGTTCAAATGGAGTCCAGTCACTTGTCATAAGATGTAGATTTGGAATATGGCGTCCATCTTTAAATCCAATATGCTTACCTAGAATATGATTCAAACAAGGACATTATCGTTTTAATGGATAGTGTCCCAGAAATTTTGGATTAAAAGTGAAACTGCAACATATCCCAACATCTTGAATATTCTACAATTATATGACTAAATTTGATCAACTGATTGATATAGTGTTTTGTTGGTTGCCTAGTCACTTTGGCATCAAATGTAACACTGAGGCTGGTAAAATGGCTAAGGCAGCCTTAGATAATGAGGTTGAACCTGTTTGAATCCCATATAGCGATTCAGACCCTCCATCTGTAGTAATGTGAGAAAGCTGTTCCAATCTTTATGGGATGCTGTGAATGATAACAAACTCCATGAGTTCAAAAATGAAAGTACTGATAGTACTGATGTCGGGTTTTCGCATTCTTCTACCATCAGGTTCCGTTCCTCCTGCAGTCAGATTGAATCAGATCGGGGGTTGAATGCGCAGCCCGCAACATCTGCAATCGCGGCTCTCGGCAAATAAGCATAGTCCGCCTGTAAATTGAGAGGAGTGGGTTCATCATGCCACAGCTTAACAAGACGTGTTTTCCCATGTGCTCTTATGAAATAATTTAGCGCTTTCCTGCACAGTGCAGTCAGAGGGTGTTACCACGACTTTTAGGAGGCCACAAACTCTGACAATGGGAGAATGGGCTTCCGTTGATCCATAACTTGCAAAGTATGAACACGTACATGTAGCTCTGACCTCAATCCGCGCCTGTCTGTGCAGTGACCAAAAACGTCAGCTGATGGTTACGTACTGACTCGCATAATAATCTTTTAACACTGGAACATATTTTGGTGATAACTATCATAATTTTATACATATGAACTATATTTTCCCACTACCAATGCCATTATGCTTAGAAAAATGTATAATTTGGCAAATATTACATGAAAATATGCCAGCTGTTCAAAATATCCTGGGTTAAAAGTTACGGCAAAGTGAAATTATACGAACCAGCAGCTGATCAGCTGAACTCACGGGTCACTGCACACAGAGACTTTTCTTTGTTGTCTCAATAATGTGCAAAAGCCGAATTGTTTGTAACGGTTGTTATGCAATATGTAAAATGCATTGATCACTGGCAGCAGGGGTCTGGTCAACTTTGCTTGTTGAATCTGGCAATTTATTAAATGTTTCCCAATACGTTTGAGGAGAATGTAATCACAAATTCAAATGCTAAAGATTTTAACTCTGGTATATACAGTGTACCTGATACCAGTTAAGTTAAGCAAGATAATCAATTCCCAGAGTGTCATCTCCAATGTTTTCAACTCCAAGTTCAACTCCCAAGGTCTCATAACTCAAGAAAATGTGAATAGAGAGAGCATGACAGAATTGTGTAGGTCTACGTGCAGCTTCCAAATATTTATTCACAAAGTGCATACAGCCTCGACTGACACGAAATAAGATGATAGCTAGGAATATAGGGGTAAAATACCATCTGTTGATTCTTTTCGAAGTAACTCACATTAACATATTCATCAGCAATACAAGGGATTATAAAACAGCAGAAAGTCTCACAGAAAAATTCTTAAAACTTATCCGTATAATTACAGCAAGAACAAGAACAACAACTCGTATTGCACAGTTTCCCGCGAAAAGTTGATTATGCCACACCTGGACTGTATTTTTTATATAGACTTCATAACGTGAATCGATACACACTTCATAATTTTATAAGTTGTGATGAGCGCTAGCAATAAAGAATCCTGAATAACGTCTCTAACATTCAGTAGTCTGATTGTTTGCTGTTTCCCAACTTCTTTTGGAAACTATATCTGCATCTTGACGAAGTTTATAGCGTACCCTGCTCCCAGGAAGAGCCGTTTGCTCGCTCGCCGTTTAAAAGCGTAAGCTGGACGACTCCGGGAATATGGTAGGCCGACGGAGATTTACCGCCGCAGAAAAGTAATTACATATCGGTATATAATCCCATATAAACTTGACCTAAAGACATTGGTACGATATCACTATTTCTCACTGGGAGTATCACGATCACTACAGTTCAGAAAATTGATGTGTCTAAATATCAGTTGTCGAATGCTAAAATTGCTGGTCGATGTTGAGACAACTGTACCGTACAGACATGTATCCACATGGGATTTCTCGACTCTCTATATTACAATCCCTCAGGACCTTATTGACCATCTAAGTACATTAATAGTATCTGTCTCATTAAAAATATCTATGTGAAATTTCGCAACACAATGTATCAACAGCATATAGGTATTTCAATGGATATTAATTGTGCACACCTAGTGGCTGACCTATATCAGTACTTTTATGAATAGGACTATATGCAGGCGCTTTCAAAAACCAATTCATTCAAATCCCGTCCTTCGCATTCACCAAACGATATATAGACGATCTTCTCGCTGTGGATAATCGCTATATAAATGACACAGTGAAGGATATATATCCACCTACACTGGATTTCAAGGAAACTACAGATAGCCCTAAGGCCCATCATATTTAGACCTATATCTTTATGAAAATGAAGCGGGCCTTCTCTATCGACGAATTTATGACAAAAGAGATGATTACAATTTCGACATCGTAAACTATCCCCTTCTGGACAGTAATATTGACGTATACCTATCTCGCCTAGTAGCATTCGATAGATCTTGTGTTAGATGTGACGATTGTAATCAACGTCACAAAATATTGTTGCAGAAACTAATAAAACAGGGTTATACCACCAAGCGCCTCCACTCAAATGTTCTCAAATTTGTCAACACATATCGCATGCTGATAGCAAAATACGAACGTAGCGTGCAAGATCTATGGCGTTACGTTTCGTAACTTGTGTCTAATTCCGCTTAACTTGGGGCTAGTGGCCGTCTGAATCCATGTACTTCAAGATCCTCATGGTGCTCATATGAACAGGCACAAACAAAGCGCAACTGAGATACATCATTCTCCAGAGGACGACTTATCAGCGATACGGATTTGATATTTTTGGAACATCATGATGTCTTGCCGGCATCATTGAAAATTGTTGACCGCTTCTCTCTTGCGGGAAACTGGTCTATGTTTATGTGTACTATGATTGTCTTTTTGAATTTGATGCTAATACTGTTCTATGGAATATGGGATAGGTTCTTAGATTATAAACGCGGGTATTCTTTAATGGACGACGGCTGAATTATGAATGACGGATTGTAATTCAACATGCACGACCGATTCACAGAGGCAGTGTGCAGAGGTCATGAAGAGGTAACACAATTGTAGTGCGCACGGCGAAATCTACAGAGCGCTGGCATTGACTTCGTCAACCCGACAAAAAACATTAGGCTAAACTCATCTGAACAGTCAGAAACGTTTCGATCAAGCCATGATTAGGCGATGTAGAATCGGTTATACACCATTAACTCACGAACATTTAGTTAAAAAGAGCCAGTCCCAAGGTGTATTCCATGTCATTAAGATCACGCAATGAAATATATTTTTATCGACTGTATGGATGTTAAGATTGTAAGTGATTCTTTTTATCGAGCAGCTTCTTTAGAAGATCTTTTTAGTCGGGTGACAGAAGACGGTTTCGGTGTATAGGTTTGCTGTATAAGGTTCGATGTGTGTATGTTTTAATGTGTTGGATTACCAAGTTATTAACTTGCATACTTAGAATTCTGTTTGATATGTCGCTGAACGTGACGTTGAGCCTTAATTCTCCTCTCTTTCACTCACTGGAACACCTTTGCATTCTACCATATTTTATATTGCCCCATGTGCCGACGCGTTACACAGGTATATAGGCTAATCAGTGTCACACAGTAACTGAGCATTGAAACAGGTCCGTGGTTAGATTTGACAAGCCGTTGACATTACATTAGTAACATAACTGCATAGTTCTGCTAAGCTACTGACAGGTACGTACCCAGCAGTTAACTGAACAGTTCCATGCAGTCAGCAACTGAACGATTCTTCACAGTAACTGAGCAGTCCTGTATCTGTACATGTACATTACTGACCAATTTCTGGATGGGAACTATCATTTGTTGACTGTGCTTAGTTAATGTCTTGAAGACCTTAAGCTTCTGCTCAGTTACATTTAGTCACTATCCACATCGTGGCCTTTCTGCACAGAACTGAGAGACTGGGAAGTCCACAGTACTGAACAGCCAACAGTTTGGCTGTGTACAACTACACTTTTGGCGGCCATTTTGTTTGATCATTTTGAGGGTCATAGTTTCAAAATGTCGCTTGACGAACAGCATATTCGCATTCAGTACCCTCGAATTGTATAAGAAGAGTTGTCCGCCAACTTTTCCACACAAATGCCTCTAAAAGTTTCATTCTCTCAAAACCCGACATGTCTATTACAACATGACAATCACGTGTTTTTTATTTTGGGGCTATTGTCAACAACCAATCGTGGGGCATCATAATTGAATTCTCCACGCCTGCTCGATGCCTTCCCAATTTCTGGAAGCCGGGTCGTCGAGAATGTATTACCGCCGACCGCGTACCGGGATTCGTGTTGGTTTCATCACTTGTCTTTACAGATAAATATATTGTAAATAAGGGTCTTTTAGATAGGCCCTGACCATGGTGTGACTGTAACGTCACGAGGCACATGCACAGTCGAGGAGTGGTAGGGAAATGCATTTTTGGCGGCACGTGTTTGGGAAATCCAGGTGTCCAAATGGGCCGTGCATGGTGTTTTGTTAAAGCTCTCAGGATGTAGAATAAGACCGCGGGAAGATCTCGTGGTGTAGACTAAGTTTGGGGTAGTTTTGACCGGAAGTGACGCCATGGTACGCATACGAATTCGGGAAGTAGTATTCACCGGGCACTTTTGGGTACCCAGGCGAATATTTGGGTGATATAGGGGCCATTCTGAATCGAAATGTTGCATGCAGGGTCTCGTAATAAAGTCATCGTAGTGCAGGATATGAGTCGATTGCTGTTCACGTGAATGTGACGTCATCTGTGACATCCTCAGTATTACAGAAAGCGCATATACGCTCGAGACATCTCTAAATACACTCCTGTACACTACTTCACAGGGGGTTTGGGGCGGGGAGCTAATGAAATGTGGCATTAGGAGATGCATATGAACCCTGTAATGTATCTTGAGAAGTCGGGTCACGCGACTGTGACGTTATAAATATATGAAAATCCGCATTTCCGAATGCTCCCCATGTAGTGCAGCAGATATGTGAACTATATGGATGAAATGTGCGTTTAATGATGAAAGCATGAAACTTGGCTCAGAGTTGTATCAACATTTTCAGATATAGGGCCATCGCAGATTTCTCATCGCAGCGGCCACTTTACCAAATGACTACCATCACTTTCTGCTTCTGCATATGTACTAGACGGCATCGAGAGAACGGATTCCAATTATGATTTGATAGAATTTCTGATGGGCATTATTGTAAGCTATTCTATGTAATCTTTGGTGCCGGGGACATGGGTAAATTCAAAATAGCGGCCATGACGGGTCCCGGGGAAAATGCGTTTTTGGTATTTCTCAGTGCATATTTGCTATTTTTGTTGCCTGAAAATGGAGTAACTAGTTTATGTTGCCGGAACTAATCAATTCGTATTATATTCAACACTTTCGGAAAGAACAAGCCATCAAAGGCAATGCAATGAGGTTTGGAGAAATGGCTTCCAGCGACGTGATGGTGTTCGTGCTTTTATGTGCGATATATTTGGGAAATGTGGTGTGAAATTTATGCATTTGACAATGTTGTCGTAACACCCCCGTGTGTATGTATGAAATGTAATAGCTTGACCGATTTCAATAGCTAGGTGGAAATTAACCTTGATCTACCATATATGGAAAGTGGACTCGTCCATTCTAGCACATAGCGCCTGCACACTGTTCGACCAGTGCTGTGAGCACCAAGGAAATACGAAATAGATTGAACGGGGCTTATCAAGAGAAGACGTGTATCAAAGGTGGCCTGGTTTACTGATGTTAACTAGATGTTGGTGCGCCTTATTCAAGGGTAAGAAACTACTAACTCAAACTTGAGTATTCCTAAATAAGGTTTTGGAAACCTCTTCAACTGGTGTCAGAATTGAGCGAAATGAACCTACGTTTTCTGACCTTTCGATGCGCCATTTTTGGTTGAAAAACTTCGGGGAAATTTTGCCGTTTGCGTCAGGCTAAATCACCACGGATTTTTGTACATTCGTATAAAGTTCCGTGGTGAATTTGTGTCTGCTAGGCCGGATGGTAATTAAGCCGCGTTGTCCGCTGATTTTGGTCGAAACAACTCTCCAATTTTCTTGTTTTATTTTTGGTAGAATTAAACAAGTTCGCTCCTTGAATTTAGGTCAAGCCAGCTGGTCCCATTCACGGGTCCCAGCGGGGGCCTGATTTCATTTGTATGTCCCTTAGCGTTGTATATTTTTTCGCCATTTGTGAAGTTTAAATGTTGTATAAATTATTTTTCTAATCTAAATTATGTTCTGGTCGGTGACTTTAAAATGGTTCTTGCTTCTTTGTGTCCATGGACGTCCGTGCATGCCCATCTGATTTTTTCGTAAGCGATAGCTTCCTAACGTTTTGTTGGATTGTTCCGAAATTCGGCATACGCATGCCTTGCGACAAAACGCCAGTTGGTTTATCCTCTCAGCAACATCTGCCTGAAGGTGGTGTCACTGGGTCAAAATGGGTCTTGCTTCTTTGTGTCCGTGGACGCCTGTTAAAAATTTTCACAAGTGATAACGTCCAAATACTTCGTCGGATTCTCCCAAAATTCGGCATACGCATATCTTGCGACAGGACGCTGGTTGCTACTGCATTTCAGCAACATCTGCCTGAAGTTGGCTCCACTGAGTTTCTCTTCCTTGTGTCCGTTCCAGTTAAAATGGGTCTTGCTCTCTTTGTGCCTGTGGACCACCTGAAGGTGGCACCACTGGGTCTTGTTCCAATCTTCTGTGCATGTCCGTGGTTTCCATTCAAATTCTTCTCAAGCGATAACTTCCAAATGCGTTGTCTAATTAGGCATCCCCAGGGATGTATATAACGTATATTATGGATTAAGAATACTGATCAGCGATACGGATTTGATATTTTTGGAACATCATGATGTCTTGCCGGCATCATTGAAAACTGTTGACCGTTTCTCTCTTGCAGGAAACAAGCCTAGGTTTATGTATACTATGATTGTCCTTTTGAATTTGGTGCTAATACTGTTATGTGGAAAATGGAATAGGTCTTTGGATTATCGACGCGGATATTCTCTAATGGACGACGGCTGGATTATGAATGACGGACTAGACGCTTGTAATTGATCATTTTCTTCGTTCTTCCGCTTCTCGCTGTTCGTTTTGAATTTCATGTCGCTTTAAATGAGGGACACCATTTTCTTGAATTTTGTTGTCCAGTCCTTCTATTCCACATCATATGATTTACACTAAAGCCTTCGTCTTCCAACCAAACATAACGAGATACCAAAAGCATACTGGACTCTCAAAATGCATAAATCACAATACAAAGCTAGATTTATATTTGGTTCTAGAAGCTGCACCACCGAGCTTCTTTCAGCCATGTTGACGAGGGCTCTTCAGGAGGTAAAAGCATTTTGGGAAAGGTATTGCGCCACTATTTCTGAAAACTCGTTGAATGTATGTGAAATGTATGTGGATATTGAAAAACTCAAAATGTCGTACGGAAGATCTTGATGCTAAAGGTCACATACCGTATGGAGATGCATCCTGATGGGATTTCTCGACTCTCTATACCACAGTCCCTCATCAGGACCTTATTGCCCGTCTAAGTTAATTAATAGCATCTGTGTTCAAGAAAACTGACCGTAGATATATTAATGTCGGAAGCCATAAAGCATTCTTCAGTTCTACTACATACAAGAGATATCATTCATGGGATGTTTCTTTGTTTACAGAGCTGCTTGAATTTCTCATTAAAAATATCTATGTGAAATTTGGCCTATAGGTATTTCAATGGGTACTAATTGTGCACCCCTATTGACCTAAATCTGTTCCCTTATGAATATGACTATATGCAGGCGCTTTCAAAAACCGATCCATTCAAAGCCCGTTCCTGCTCATTCACCAAACGCTATATAGACGATCTTCTCGCTGTGGATAATCGCTATATAATTGACGCAGTGCAGGACATATATCCACCTTCACTGGATTTGAAGGAAACTACAGATAACCCTACAGGCACATCGTATTCAGACATATATCTCTATAAAAATGAAATGGGCCTTCTCTCTCGTCGACTGTATGACAAAAGAGATCATTATAATTTCGACATCGTGAACAATCCCTTTCTGGACAGTAATATTCCAATGGTACGTGCATATGGCGTATACATATCACGCCTAGTAACATTTGCTAGATCTTGTGTTAAATGTGACGATTTCAATCAACGTCACAAAACATTGTTGCAGAAACTTATAAAACAGGGCTACACCACCAAGCGCCTCCACTCAAAGTTTCTCAAATTTGGCGATACATATCGCATGCTGATAGCAAAATACGATCGTAGCGTGCAAGATCTATGGCGTTACGTTTCGTAACTTGTGTCTAATTCCCCTTAACCCGGGGCTAGGGCCGTATGAACCCATGTACTTCAAGATCATCACGGTACTCATATGAACAGTCACAATCGAAGCGTGTCTGAGATACATCATTCTTTAGATGACGACTTCACAACGAATATTATGGATTAAGAATACTGATCAGCGATACGGATTTGATATTTTTGGAACATCAAGATGTCTTGCCGGCATCATTGAAAACTGTTGATCGCTCTGGCAGGAAACAAGCCTATGTTTATGTATAGTATGATTATCTTTTTGAATTTGGTGCTGTTATACTGTTATATGGAATATGGAATAGGTCTTTGAATTATGGTCGCGGGTATTCTCTAATGGAGGACAACTGAATTATGAATGACGGACCAGACGCTTGTAATTTCCAGGAACCATATTTTATTCCAGGAGTACAATATGAAATTACTGACAGGGGAATCTCCGAATTTCGTGTCGCCTTAAATGAAAGACAACATGTCAGTAGTATAAGTCTGAGTAATGAGTAGTAGGCTTTGGAGTAATCAGGAGCAGGTTAGGGGCAGGGGGGGAAGGGGGGTCTGATCAGGAGCGGGTTAGGGGCAAGGGGGGAAGGGGGGTGTGTGAAACACCGAAGTGTGTATCATAAAAAAGTATAGGGTTTGTCTCGTTGTATTTTCCTATAAGTCTTTGAAATTTTAATGCGATTATATCAATAACAAATAGATATGATTTTGTTTTATTTTCTTTGATTTGTGTTAGATAAATTCCGGTTAGTTATGTTATATGAAATGGTTCTGATTTTAACTTGGGTAAAACTGGTTGTACGTTATACTGTTAATATTTCCACGTTATGGTCAGCCAGAGTCAAACGGTGCTGTCGCATTTCATTAGCGTGTTTATTCTCTATATGGGTTGTATTTTGAGACAATCTGTTGCTGTCGCCTGCCTGACGTACCTGTGTGTTGTTCAAGCGAGGCGGTGTTGTTGGTTTTGACTAAGGTGTGGGTCGTTACCCGCTGTGTGAAAAAATCTGTCTAGTTTATTATTGTTCATTGACAGCTGACACCTACCACTAATTATGTACGGTCATATTCGCGGAGTGTGGACGCTTCTTGTTGATTCATAAATCATTGGTGTAGATATTATATAAGAATTATTCGTGACATTTGCAGAATTCCCATTCTGTATAGGTTGCGTCTATTATTGTGTGTGTTGAACAGCTGATATCTAACGGTGGCCATATATACGCTTATTTTAGTGTGGGAGCTATCGTACATGCAATAGTCGTTGTGTTACGATTCCTGTAGTCAAGAGTCAAGTATCAATTTCTGATTTCTCTTATTAAATGATATGTCGGCTCTGAAAATGTTCGGTTGCGATGTCTGCTCGGAGGAGTTCTTGTTTGAAGATAACCTGAAATAGCATTATAGTGATCATCACGACATCTGCTTGGTAGTAGATTCACCATCTAAGCGTACATTCAAGCGTACGGAATGCTCCGAACGGTTTCATCTTGAGAAGTCGCTGATTAACCACTATGATAGCGTTCACGACGTCACCATGTTGACGGACAGTCATACGAACTCGAGGCCAAAGCGAACGGTAAGTTGTTTTCACACACAGATTTTACACCGCTAATACCTTATTATATAGTATGATACTAATCTAATAACAATAGTAATAATAATAATGATAATAATTTAAGTTGTCGATAGAAAAATCGTTTTTGTGTTAAAGCTATCAATGGTGAATAATAAGTCACGTTATCTATAGAACAATCGTTCTGTGTTAAAACAAAGATCGTTGTTTTTTTATTAGAAACCGCGGACATGGATGGATAATCCAGTACCGAGATTATCGGATGAGGCCGCTCTGACTGTGTGGGACAACCTTTGGGAAGGCGCCGGGACGCGAGAGAGGTACCTACGCCAGTACGGGAAGTGTCCTACCCCTTCATATGCGTACGATAGCTGTTGGGATGAGATCCGGCAGGATATTGAAAACGAGTGTGCTGCTGAACGCGACGCTGTTCATCGAGCCAAACGTCGTAGGGTTGTGGATCACACGTTGGAGGTTTCTGCGTGTGTGGATGAACTTTATTGCTCACCGGATCTGCGGTTGACCCGTACACCAGAAACGCCCCGTGACTCGGACAGCTTGCGGCCACGGTTTGATCTCGTGAGGAGAAACTTGCATGAGGAGTATTTCTCTAAACTATGTTATAGATGTGCCGTCGACATTATGGTGAAGCCTTGCGCGAAATGCGCCAAACCCCTGTGCGTGAAGTGTTCATGTGACGCAGTGGAACTGTCGTCGGACGTTTTCCTATGCGACAGACTGTGTTGCTCGTACTTTCTATGTAAACCTGGGGTCAAAACTAGAATTGAGAGAGAACATTTATCTCGTGTATTCCTGTACAAATGAATCTAATCGTAAGTACGGGTACTGTTTTAGACTCTAGAATAAATAAACGATTAAACCTTTATGGTGTGTATTTCTATATTACATTCCATCTTCCATGGAAACGGATAAACTATTGGACAATCTGTATATCTACTGACAATTTTATGAAATTCAACAGATCACTTGATAAAGGCTCCGGCATGGGAGTCGAAAGCTCTGAGTTAATAAATACGTTATCTGATTCTCCATACAGCTCATTGTGTTACTTTTATACGAAACTTTCTAGGTGTGATGTTTAGATGTTATAACGTACCCAGACTTCCGTTCTATGTTCGGACATGTCTGGACAAGCTACCGTTTAAAATCGATATGCGCACAGCTGTTAATTTTAATAGCGTTCTTATAATAACTACCACTCGTACTGAACGTCATGGAACGTATCCACCGAGCTATTCTCCGTTGTAATAGTACAGCTTTATTCGGTGAAATGAAAAAAACGTGTGCCAGGCTCTTCTACATGAGAGTGTAATTAATCGATCTATGTACGACGAAATTATTGTAGAGAAATTGATATTTGATCAGACTCGATCTTTATTAATTTTACTCCCCAAACGAGGCCCTACTGCGTTCATCCGTTTTGTTGATATTCTACTACAGACCGATAATGTTGAATTAGGTAACACTCTTGTTGATGACGATAAAAAATTGCGTTCGTGGGTTTAACCAGCTGGAGCGGTGTGTTATTTCAATTAACCCCCATCACACCTGTCACTCTCGGAGTATTCTGTATAGATGCAGCAGCTGAATACGCAGCTCGATATCTGTAATGTATAAAACGACACACATCGGGACAACTATCATAATTTCACAACGACTGCCACGCTAAACTATACAAGAGTCCAACCCTGTGTATACCACAATGTACGCTTTAACGAAGAACTTGTACATTAAAGTTCTCGGTCAAGAGGGGAAGCCGAATTTGGTTTTCCAGAGATACAACCATACTGGAATGACACTACATCCTTGTAGCACCCCTGTTACACTCACTAAGGATGGATGGTTCACCTTCAAAAGAGTGTTACCTCGAGTGGAAGCCATGATTCGAGCGGAAGAACCGACCGAAACACCTATCCCACTAGACGAAGGAGAGAAGTTATTCTTGAGCGCCGCGTGTTACAGGGGAGATTGGTTGATCCATATCCGGCCGTGGTATGTTAAACGAGGTACAAATGGCGATAAACTGGCCCCGGGGGCTCTAGGATATACATTAGCCGAAAACTCTTGTGCCAAATTAAAAACTCTCATACCTGTTATCGAGGATAACATGATGGAAATTGAAAGTTGTCCACCACCGGATAGTTTTGACCCCGTTTTAGCCCCTGTGAACGAAATGCCGAGTGATCTACGGAGTGATCTGCCGAGTGAAGATCTGCAGAATGATAATGGCGGTAATACGCCGGACGATGTTGACGACATTTTGGGGTTTGGGGTCCTATACCCTAATCAAATCGAACATTTTCAATGCTCTAAATGCAACCCCGCAACGTATATATTCTATCTAATAAACTGGTGACATAACTCATAACGATACCATACAGTCGTATTCGAATCCAGTTTTGTATATATATATATATATATATTGTGACTCAAGACAATTTACTACTGTAGAAGGCAACATGTAACTTTTGCCGAAACGTCTAGTATCTGTAAATATATAACGTACCAACCACTTGGGCAGTTTTGTGAATTTCCTGCTTCGATGTATATATATATATATAACGTTGGAAAAATATAAAAATATTCTATTCGATATGACGTCAGTGTATGACGTAGCGCTGTAAATTTGGAATATATCGTATGAACGTTAAATTCAAAGTCATTAAACGTCTGATGAGCCACCGATGATGTGGTGAAACCGGTAACGACGAATTCCAGCTGTCAGTGTCATTTTATTTTATTTTCTTTTCTATATATATATATATATATATATAAAGCTAGAGCCAGTATTAGGTGGACCAACCCTAAAATCCAGCATTAAGTAGACATTTTGCATATCTTTAAATAAGGCCTCTATCTGATGGCAGATTGCGTTTCCTATGTATTTAGGATCTTGAGAGAAACATACTACAAGCTTTAAGAAAAATTATTAAAATTATAAAATATACAAAATATATGGTCTGCTTAAAACCTGTATACACAAACACAGCATTAAGAGGACCATCACTTAATTACCAGCATTAAGAGGACCATTAATTATATGCCAGCATTAAGAGGACCATGATGTATATATGGCATCACGAGCATGAGAAATGGAAAAAATAATATTTTAATGATCGAATACGACGTTAATAGCTTAATTTTGCGCAATATTTTCAAAATCCACCAAATTGAATTTAAACGATGCTGATTGATGAAAAAATGGACTCAAAAGTGGTAGTATTCCCCATAAAGTTGTCCGGTATATAAATAGGACTATATGCTCGAGAATTAAGAGGACCAGTATGCATTTTCCAGCGTTAAGTTGCCATATATATATATCATTGTATGCTCCAGTATTAAGAGGACCAGTATGTATTTTTCAGATTTAAGTCACCCAATATATATGACTAGAGGCCTATATCCTCCAGTATTAAGAGGACCAGTATGTATTTTTCAGATTTAAGTCACCCAATATATATGACTAGAGGCCTACAGTACCGCTCTCATTAAATGTCACTCTACCGCGGTAATTAAGGTGCTGCCACTGTGCCTCTACCGCATCGCTGCTGCGTTGCTGCTGCGTTGGTACTGCGTTGTCACCGCATTGCTACCGCATTGCCACCGCACTGCTACCGCGCTGCTACTGAGGGCTCGAAATTACGGATTACTGCGCTTAAACAAAAGAAGGTTATTAACATATGTGTATCCTAATTTATCTCGTAGTATTCGAGTTTATTATATGTTAATGCATTGGAATACACGAACAGTAATACAAATACATGCTATTCGAGGATTCTCGTGATTCCGGCTTAGATTTAATGACTCCGATCCGTTTGAGAAAGAGAATGAAGGATAATGATCGGGTATATCCGGTTCATGTAGTAGCATGAATATTTAGACTTCATGCTATTTTTTTAAGGAATTTATATACAAAGCTCAGATGGCTAATTCCGCCTGAATCCGAACTGTTTAAAGGTCAACCCAAACGCTCTGAGGTCAAAAATATAAAAAAATAGTCCTTTCGATTCTGAAAATAATTATATTTTTTTCATAATTTTGTGCAGTCTGGTTGGCGAGATATTACCGTTTGAAAGGTGAAAATCGCTCTCCTGTCAATTCCAGCTGTGACGTCACGGAGGGAAGCCGTCTTGTATTCTCTATGTTAAAGCCGTATACCACAGTCGTATGTAGCTGCTGATTTCTGGAGATTTTCGGAGTATCGGGGCATCATTTTTTAAATATGCCGCGACGTTGTGTAGTTGGAGGTTGCAGTTTTACTACAGATGACGGTGTTAGTATTCATTTGTGGCCCAAAGACGAGAAAATCGCTGCAAATTGGACGAAATTTGTACGCAGCACGAGAGTGTGGAAAGAGGGCCCGAGCCAGTACTCGTATAATTTGCTCGGCACATTTTGACAGAAAGACATCATTCGAGGACATCTACAGCGTAGCAGTTGAATTCTGGTACAAACCAAAACTAAAGAGAACAGCTATTCCAACTATCAAACGTAAGAACAATCAGAATGTGACGGCAAAGAAATCGGACAAGGAGAATCTATCACGGACATCGGCTGAATGAACCTAGCCTGCAAGCGAGGCCTCGGGCAGGGGGACGGCTGTACATGCCCTGCTCGCTCTCGCGTGGCATTTGTTGCTTGAGCACCTACAGGTTAGACTGGATGAGTCTCTATTTCATATATACACGTTTAACCATTTGTTCCAATGTGTCTTAATGTCTGTATTTGTATGTTCAATTTTATTCATTCTGTGTATGCGTTTTTAGCCAAATGTTGGCACAAACTTCACGCAAATAAATTATCTAAGTTATATACTATTTAATAATAATAATAAAATGATCTTTCATAAATATATATACGTTTGATAAGTAAATAAATAAAAAAACACCAATTGGAGTGAATGGCTGTAGATACAGAAGTGATAATTATACTTTCATAATCCCTTGACATTTGAGATTGTGGGAATATCATTCGATTTCAATTTAATTGAGGTAATTTGTCGAAAATTGAGCAAATGTGAATGCCGATCCACTCACCACGGCTTACTTTTCGCCATGAATGTCCAAAGTTTTTTTATCAAACTATATAATTCTGAAATTGGTATTTCATGGGGATTATGGGAAAACAAACAAAATTCAAGTCGGGCGTATATCAGTAGAGTTATCAACAGTTTACTGTCCATACTGCCGAATCCCGGAGTTTATCCCTTCGAAAAGGCTGCCTCGGTCAGTAACAACAATAACAACACAGATGTGCTCGTTCGTTACATCACAGAATCGTTCTACATTCAATACAGTTTGAAATGTATGGACATTTGGTCTTATAGATGACGATAATAAGGTTTCCAGTCAAGTTGCATACCAATCTGTATTCAACAAACGACCTCTCCGAATCCTGTCGTCGTCGAGTTCCACGTTGTCAGAGTGGTTGTCACTGTCAGAATCGGAGCCGTACGGCTCAAATTGATAGGGCTGAATTCCGCCGTTGGTCTGCAAACAACTGTTAATTTGCCCGTCATCATCCTCCTCTATGTCTATTTCATCTTCTTGGCGAAAAATATTTCCATCTAAGCAGCTGATATCGCTCGAATCGACATCTGAACCGGAGCTCTGACTGAACTCGCTTTCCATGTTATCCGCTGTTTTTTCTGAGGCAACTTCCCTGCGTCACGTCATCAACCCAGCTGTGAAAGTGTGGAAAAGCCCACTTTGCTCCCATATTACGTGTGTTTCTGATCAGATTAGAATTTTTTCAATATTTTTTTCATACAAAGTGAAGTATGAACTATGATTTTTAATGATTTTTAGACCAAAAACAATTCCGTTTGGGTTGACCTTTAACATATTTGTTCGACGTATGTATTCCAGTGTGGTCTCAAAGTGATATTTTGAGTGAGTGAGTGAGTGAATAGAATTTAACGTCGCTTTCAACAATATTTCAGCTATATCACGACGAACCAACTAAGCACCACCCAGCCCAGTTGTGTTCCTGCTACCTCAAAGAAGAAATCTTTGAAGTAGCATGGAGCCAGACACCCTCCATCCACCCAACAAAATACTGAGGACAGCACACAAGACACAGACAGGACGCTTACAGGGTGCAATAAAGACAAGTGATATTACAGTGCTAGACATCACATTGTCAAGTTCCTGTTGCTTCTCAGCAAAATGCATTGAAGCAACAGGAACCTGAACCCACCCAACCACCCGCGTGATATTTTGATAGTCATATCGGCGCATAGCAGGGATGGTCTTGGTGAACTAAGACTTTAATGAGATAGCGTCTAGGCCGCTGATAAACTTCAGTTGTGACGATGAAATGACATCGCCCGTACAGGTGTTTCCTCATCCATGAATCATGAATATAATTGTTTCTTTCGGCATTCACATTCAACCTATTCAGCATTACACAGAATAGATTATTATTTCCAGCTTTCTATGATTGTATTAGTTCAACGCAACATATAAAAGTGGCGAGAGAAGCTGCCGGTGTAGTGACAAGAATTCATATGAACCTACAGGCCAGTAGTATATCATTTTTAAGGTTTGGTGGGGGGGGGGGTAATTGCGGACGGAATGCGGAGGGCGGATAACGTCGCGTCCGTTAGAGATCACGTCGGGTTCAAGGGCCATGGTCGGTGAAGGAGTTGCCATATCATTGTGAAAAATAAAGAAGAGGTCACGTGACTGACTAAGGTGGATGTAAAACTTTTTTTTTCTGGAAAGAAATACGTATAAATAACGGACCGGACACGCAGTCAACTGGGTCCAGGTGGGCCAATATGAGGTCCTAAGGGGTCGGACTTGATCTGGACTTGATCTGGACTTGAAGCGCTCGTCGAGATCGGCTTTGTGAGACGTGGGTAGATACAAAGCTAAGATTTCTTCTGGAACAAATTAAATGCAGAATAATGATTTACACCCAAAACTAACCCCGGTCAAATTGGTTAGCATGGGCTCTGCATGGTCTACATGGGTCGTGGCGGGTTCAAGGCTCCTCATGGAGGACTTGGCATGTAGACTGCGACTGGGGGCGGTTCAGGGCGCAAATTACGTCAGTATGCGCATGCACAGTAGAAGATTTGTTGCGAAAGCGGACATTTTGGGATGCGCGACCTAGAGACCAATCTTGGTCCAAATACAGCTTGCAGGGTGTTATATTGAAGCCTACGTGGTTTAAACTACGAGTGGTATGGTTTGGACGGGAGGTGACACAGCATGATACGCATACACAGTTGGGCAACATTAGAGAAAGCTGGCGTTGAGCTGGTGCACCGGTACGTGTTTGGGTGAGATAGGGGCAATGTTTGATTCAAACGGGCCGTGCCATATGTCGACTTGAATTCCTCGTGGTGTAGACTACGAATGGCATTGATAGGGTCAGACTGTCATGGTTTATATTGGAAGTTTATTCATGGGAGTAACCCCTTCATCGATCATGACCTTTGTCCCGGACGTGACTTCGACCAGACGTGGCATCATCTACCCTCTCATTCCCTTCGCATTACCCCCCATACCCTCAGAAATAATAAGAGGTTTCACCTTAATATATTATTCCGACCACGTAGGTTTCGGGCAAGAGCTAATGTTGTGATGACATCAGGGCAAGGCACATCACCAAACAACTCCTGGGTTAGTATACAATAAAACGAGACAAATGATCAATATATGACTGGAAGGAACAAATCAATGCTGCATAAACAAACGATTAGCTTCGTTTAACATCTAACCAGCGAACACTTGTGATCCATAGAGTAGATATTGGTAGCACATGCAGATAACTAATTTGGTTGGTTCAAAACCATTTTGGTTCAATATTTGGCTCACATGTTCCGCTGCCTCAAATCTATCTGTGTGACATATGATTCTATTTCTCGAAATAGTGTATAACATTAATCAGCTGAGTATATTCACAATATTAAAAAGAAAACAAGTATAAATATTCTCATGATACAAATACGAAAAATGATCGCATGTATAATGAGGACATGCACTAATTAGAACGAAAATAGATCATTTTCTGAAAGACGATTCACTATGGCAATGCAATATAATGGGAAAGAGCTTAATTACTTGTTTCGACGTCCTTTTTTTCTCAGAAACGGTATAACATACTGTGTAACTTAATACTATATCGGACCACAATACATACTGAAAGGATGCAGACATATTCCATCTCCGTACAATTTCTCGTCGGATAAATTGTCATTTTGTTCTATTTTTTTATTTATTTTTTTTTACATTCAGAAAATTGAAGTAAAATGGAGTTTGAACTGATTTAAAACATAATCTGTCATGTGGAAATTCATGTTTTCGACCTTTTAGGTTGAGAAAATAAAAGTGTACTATTTAGGGCCATTATATAAATATGCATGTACATTAATCTAGTATTACACACCTCTTTATTGTATGACAGTTTCCTTTTCATGCTTAACACATTTTGTATCTTTGCGCATGTACATTTATTAGCGGTTAAATAGATATTCATGCATTCATGCGGTGGAATTTATTCGGTGGAATACGTATTATATACATTCAAGCTAATGCTGTATTATGGATAATAATGACTTTATTTCAGACGCAAGGTCCATATGAAACACAGAAAATTAGACGCACAAGAAAATTAAAATATAGATAAATTAACATAATTGCACAATACATGAATCTGTGAGCTAGGCAGTTTGTCTGCCAAACTATTTAAGAGAGCTCAAATCGAATTTATTGTACAATGCAATATATTAACTTGTTCCAGTACTGAACAAGTTTGATTTCATTATTATTTCAGAATGTCTTCATTCTACGTTGTGCTATTATTTCACAATCCTGGGATCCTACAAAACATGTACTATATGAGATTTAATGAAAATGAAACTACACACTAATAGCTCATAATCTGTTCAATATTTCCTTTGTTTGGTGGTATAAATTGACGATGGAGAATTGTCCTGGAGAAATTTATCCGGTGGAATACGTCCTGAGATATTTGCCGAGAGAGGGAAAATTGTCCTACATATTCAGCTACTAGTGCGTATAATTTCACTTTGCCCTATCTTATAACCCAGGACAATCATTTGAACTGGTGATAGATGGTTTATTTTCATGTAGTATTTGATGAATTATATATTATTCTAAGCATAATTACACTTTCACTGAATACTGGGAAAATATAGTAAAATTGTGTCAGGAATCGTCAGCTCAAGATACTGCCGTGGGTTAAAAAAAATAGCGCAAAATGAAATTATACGAACCAGAATCTGATCAGTTGAAGTCACGGGTTACTGCACAGATAGGCTTTCCTTTGTTATCTCAATATTGTGCATTAGGCGGATTGTTATCAACCACGTGCCTTAAAAGAACTTGTGCATTCATGTCAGTCATACTTAATTACAGGCTGGCTCTCCGGTGTAGACTGAAATCCATATCATGTTCTTTATATTCAGTTTTAAGGTTATCGATTTAGTGTAGATTCAAAATATAGAATTGGGGAGATCACACACGGTTTTCGGATAGTTTTACGCTGGAACGATTAGACCGTTGCACTAAATATCACCACTTTCACAATTTGTTAGTATTAAGGAAGTAGTTCACGTTCATGGGCTTATGGAACTATATTAGAGGAATTTGTGGGTTAGGATACAATAAAACGAGACAAATGATCAATATATGACTGGAAGGAACAAATCAATGCTGCATAAACAAACAATATTTTTTTTTTTGCAAATATGCCGAATTTTCTAACACTAGTATCCAGGCAGCTCACAATAGCGTGGATATAAATAATATATTGATATGTTCCTTAGACTGAATATTATGGTTTTGGTGCTCCCAAGAAATTCATACTCATTCAATTCCCATAAAAGCAAGCTTACAAATACCTGGAAGATGATCTCCAATTCTCCTACTTCCACCCCAATTCTCCATATCTACTCCCCAAGTCTTATCCTATAGCATAAATACTGAAGATTTTTCAGCACCTTTAATACTGAATGTGATCTACTCTCTTAATACGCATGTTTACTGAATGCGTATTACTGAATGATTATTCTGAAGATTTCGGGTAGGAATATCTAAAAACCCAGTCTGAACATGTCTGTTGAAAGCTGCCGCCATCCACTCGTCACGTTCTAATTTGCCTATAGACACCCCCCCCCCCCCCCCCTTCCAAACACGGAACCCCACCCCCACGACAATTTTCCACCACTGATCTTCACGGAATTGATAGTCACCTGCCGGAGATCACGTGACGGCCAATGGTCCAATTCACTGCTGGTAATATAAAAATATTATCTATTCTATCTTTGTATCCAAGATCTATAAATCAGGTCAATTTGTCAATTTATTCAAACTATTATGTTACAATCATGTCGGTTTAACCGGCCGTGTTATTCAGTAGTCGGTTTCAATTTGACTATCGTTATTATAATATGAATATATACGGTTTTCGTCCTAGCGTGGTATTATATTCACCAACTATTTATCTGATCGTATACATGGCGTGTAAGACGTTGAGACAAATTGATAGCATGTCCCCTCCCCCCCAATACCACCCCCTTTCATACGCTCTTCATCCTCCCATTTGCCCGCAGCACCCAGTACATTATGGAGTTATCGGAACTGAAATCCCATGCACATGTTCACAGACAGCCTCCCAGTCACACAGACGTGTATTACCAAGATATTATCCTGATGAATGAAACTGTTAGTCTATGTGGATTCATGGAAAGTAACATGTTTGACATCGCGAAGATCACTCCTACAAAATGTTTGTACGCGAGTAAAAATTAGTTAAAGCTGCCAAACAGCCTGTTTCTCTTCTGAGATAAAGAGGCGAAGATTTTGTCGTTGTTTTTACTACAGCTGAGTACATTTCCCCGTAAGAGCTTAAGAAATTCAAACGTGTAATGTTTGTATTGTTATAGACGGTTAGCTTATGAAAGCGCCTTCTCTTTTAATATCTGCACCCGCGGATTCTTGTGTTTGCACTGAATCTGGCGTCAGCAAGTTAGTTATTATTATTACTAACTATTCTTTACGTTATCTAACCAGTCTCATTTAAAGCGATATTTCATTCTGCTGTCCTATTTGAACGTCCACCACACGGCACTTTCGAATTTATTCTAAGATTTCACAGATTCGACTTGTTGGGCGTTCAACATTTACTCTACACTACATTTTCAACCATGTTACTTCGGAGAAGAATTGCTGGTAAGTGTGAGTTTTAGCGCGTGGATTTATTAAAAATATCAGTGATTGTTCAATAAACGACCTGCGAATACGGTAACTGTTTCAACCCGAAAATTACTAGTACTCTGTACGACTAATTACACTGTGAAATATTGTGAAAATTATATATTAACAAGCGCTGGATGAGCGCAAAGACCTCCGTCGAGGCAACAGGGTCCGTAGCGTAATACATCACTGAATAACATACGGCCGGATGCCAAGCTCAATTTTGCATTTGTTGGACGTTAGCTTCATCAATGGTAATTAATCTGGGATTGAGGGTTCCTCACTAGCATGTCCAGACAGGGATGTGAAAGTCACATTCCCAGCAAATAATTTTTGTTTGATTTGACGTGCTTGAAATATTGGGGTATGGAATAGAGTATATTGATGGAAAACCTGGAAAAGTGCTTGAGACATTAGGCCCCATCCCACCCAAATCAACACGTTAGTGACAGAAATGAGACCCTGTGTGCCTAGTTGTACCAACTTGCTTGTGATTTTGTGCTATAGGCCCAACACAGCAACACTTCATATTTTGTATGTGTACAGTATAGCATCATCATTGATGAGAGAATGCTCTTCAAAACACACCTGATTTTACCGACACTTCGTTCTGATCTGTCTCAACATCATATGATGAGGATTCAATGCGCTCGGTATAATTTTGTATACTGGTGTTACAGGTCACCTTCGCCTTCACCTTACTGTATCAATGACCATGGACTTGTACATGTATCACATTCACATTGAATGGTGATGGCTGATGAGAATATTGCCCCTATGGAACAAATGACTGGATTCCACGCAGCAAATATTTATTGTGTAACAGTGAGAAGAAAATTAATTGTATAAACATTCCAAGCCTCATTGAACACAAGCCGCACCATACTTGATATGAATATAACACGCTTAGTTAAATATGGACAGACTGGCAAAAATCTCAAAATCTCAAAAGCCACAAAAATGCCCTCAGCTTGTACAGAGTAAGTAAAAATACTTATGTACAACTTGATGTTTAGAAATGACTGTGTTGAGCGGTTCTATTCCCAACTTCTCTTTTATTCTATGTCATAGAGGACAGGGTTTGGTAGATAATTAAAAACTGTATTAACTCGGCTTCACATTTTAGAGAATGACTTTAATTGAGCCAAAGATGAAAGAGAAATACACTTATAAAAAAATCTATTTAAAAAAATATCTGTATATATGTTTATATTAATTTCCATAATTTATTGAAAAAAACTATACGTAGACTTCGACCACCCAATATCACACAGGCCAGGCAACTGTGAGAACAAGTGAAAGATACCCATCGAGTTGAGCGGATTTGCAGATAAACAACAACAAAAAATTGCACTTTGTGCCTCACGAGGCCCTTCATCATAGAGTGCATGCCAGTTATTTTTCTAGACTACAACAACAACAGTTTTTGCCTGTATCACAGTCCGAGCCTCCGATCACCCTTCAACCTTACCCAGACGACGGATAATTTTTGACAGATTGTCCGGCTAGGTTGTTGATCGGATTCACAGATCATGAATTCCACCGTGACGGAATCACCGTTGGGAAGACTTTTTCTTTATCCAAAGTCATGTACTCGGAAGTTCCGTGGTCATACCCATGTAGTTTCAAGTTTAGTTTGCTATTCTATATGACATCTGTTTACGGATCCATGAAAAATCTACAGATGATCCAGCATTTTCAGTAAATCATGCTTCGAAATGTTCGTGACGGAATCACCTGAAACGGACAGGACTCTTGACTAGTGTTGCTTGTCTATTTTTTTGCTGCTCTGTTTCAATCTGACTATTCTTATATGACATCTCTTACTAACATACAGTACCCAAGGATGATAAGATTTTTTTCATCGTGAGAAAAACGCGACTGGATCATCCCAGGGGTTAAATCTAGTCCGTGACGGAATCGACAAAAAATCGTGATGGAATCACGAGTGCGCTTTTTAAATCTTATCGGTAAAAGTGCTTTATTAATTACACATTTTCTTCAAAAAAATATTCCTAGAGTGAATTTATCTCTTCTACTTACATGTAGAAAATTAAAACTCTGACCTCTTATTTTTACTAAGGTATACAGCTCCCGCCACATGCATATCTTTTCTGCAGATGTTTCAAAATAGTATAGTTTTCAGTAAAGTGCAATTTTTCTTCTTTTGACAATTTAGAATTTCCCGAGTTCTTCATGTTAAAAAATTGCGGGAAAAATATTTCGCTATTAAAACACATCTTCTCTATTATTGGCTTGTTCCCGGGGATCATAGGAAGCGAATAGAACAAACAGCATGCTAATATAGGGTCTATACGAAAGCCGAGAGGGTTCTTCAGAGTTTTACTTTTTGACTTCCGACTTCTGACTTCCGACTTCCGACTTCAGACTTCGGATTTGTTTTCTTTTATAATGCATTACATCTTAAATTATGAAACATGGAATAACACAATACCGTTATTATGGCATCGTGTGCTTGAAAAGCTGATTGCATGTACTTTTAATAATCATATAACCATTGAAGTTTATTATTTTGATTTTGACTTCCGACTTCCGACTTCTGACTTCTGGCTCCCGACTTCAGAGTTTTGGACATTCATTCACCCCTTGCAACTTTACCTTTACATATATTATAATAATACCTATAATTCTATCTGTGACTTTGTGCTTTGGTCTTTCTGATTATAGTATTGGCAATTTAAAAGGGAACCCCAACGTTCTAGGTCCAGTTTTAGGCCACGGTTAGAGAGACATTAGGTTTGAAGTTTAAATCTGCTAATGATGTAATTTATTGCAAATGGTATTTGAGGAAGTCATCAAATGAACTCAAGATAATGGCTAGATTATACTGGAGTTGTCACAAAGCGATGTCTAATGTCTTTCCTTGCAATATTGCTTATTTGCAGCATCATGAAAACTAGTTCTAAAAAGTTATAAGAATTTATAGAAATACGGTTCTCATGACATATCAACAGATTATAAAGGACTTTATTTTGGAAACTGCACGGATTATGATATCTTATTAACGAGTATGAAGTAACAAAGGAGTACTCGTGCGATTCATATTTATTAAAAATTCATTTCAACTAACACACATCCTTACACAAGTTACATGTAATGGACTGCAAAAGTATCAGAATCTAAAATATTCGTATTTGTCTGTCTAATCAACTCACCAATAGCTTATTTGCATATCAAATTTTTTCCAGTTCCAGAAAGCTTCTCATCAACCAGGAGAAATGTATATTTATATATTTATTTATAATATTTCGGAAGTAATTATGATCAGTTGAATAGAGTTGTGCTATTATATTATGTAATTGAGGCGCCTTTGACTTGTGACATAAGGTATTTCGATTTACATTAGAAGTTATCGCATTTTAATAATCAGAACATAACTGTATAAACTTCAATGGTTATCTGATTATTAAAAGTGCATGCAATCAGTTTTTCAAGCACAAGATTTCATAATAATGGTATTCTGTCATTCCATGTTTCATAATTTAAGATGTAATGCATTATAAAAGCAAAACAATCCTAAGACTGAAGTCAGAAGTCGGAAGTCAGAAGTCGGAAGTCGGAAGTCAGAAGTCAGAAGTCGGAAAAAAGTAAAGCTCTGAAGAACCCTCTGGGCTTTCGTAATTCTACGACAGAATGTGGAGTGAATTTTATGCGAAAAAGGGCTGTTTAGCAGTGTCCGCTTTTCCGTGGAATTCATGAGCGCACGATTGAAGTATCATGGGGGGGGGAGCCCCCCCCCCATCTTCAAACAAAAGGAAAAGAAAAAGCCGAGAGAGCGCCTCGTGAGGCAGAGTTATTTTTCCAGACTACAACAACAACAGTTTTTGCCTGTATCACAGTTCGAGCTTCCGATGACCCTTCAACCTTACCCAGACGACGGATAATTTTTGACAGATTATCCGGCTAGGTTGTTGATCGGATTCACAGATAACGATTGAAGCATGGGAAGATATATTTTTTCAGTCGCTATCTCCCCAACCCTCACCCCCCCAACTAAAAAAAAAAGAAAAGAAAAAGCCGAGAGAGTTCTTCGGAGTTTTACGTTTTTGACCTCTGACTTTGAATTTGACTTCTCACTTCCGACTCGCATCCTGGTGAATGACACTCGTCCTTTATCTTTTTGCCGATTCAGAGATTCTCGAGGAAGTTTCCAATTATACTATCTGGAATGCGAGTTTTTCTTTCGTGAAAATTTACTTTTTATGAAAGCGCAGGTTTGTCTTCGTCGCATACCGGCCATCTGTACCAGCGCGAAGCTATAAGTACACGCGCGAATTTAGTACCCTCGAATAAAGAGACCCGGTGGAAGCGCTGCAAAGGATACACACCTTTTGTGACGTAAGCATTCATTTGTGTCCAGAAACTTTTCAAAATTTCGTCGGGAACCATGGCAATCCCTATTGGAAATCACACGAGTCGTGGATTCCCCATATGACAATTATTTGGCGGGAGATTTCACGTTGCGCTCCTAGACCTCCGTCTGATCGACGGAGGTAAAAACCAGAGAACATAATCTGACAAAACTACCGGTATATATCTCCCTTTTATACTGGTATATATATATATAGGCAGTTGGTGTGTGTTCAGATGAGTCAATAACATTACATGTCGCAATTCTAAACACATGGCACAGCACAACATTTTACCGAAAACGCGGGGTGTTTTTCAAGAGATAACGTGTAAAAATATTGAGAATATCTATGTGAGCACAAGTAAGTGAATTCAATAAACTTGTTATAAACAACTGACATGGAACAACATTGTAGAGTAATTGCTGTTTGTTATTTCAAGAGATTAAACGCAGGAATATACAGCATATTAATAGAAACTTGTAGCCACCTCGCACCTGGACGTCTTGGACAAACGACAACAATAACATGTTGATAGTGTGTTTACAGGCCCATCTTTACACCATCACATTTAATTTGACAAAATAATCAAAATTCTGTACGTTTTCGACATGAAAATCATTAATATAAACTAGAATATAAACTTTCCCACACTAACCGTGCGTAAAATAATCATTTACCGCGCATATGAAAACATTATTTCTTAAATTTTCACTCAAAAAGTAAGGTACACACAGTTCCCATTTACATGTACTTGGCCCCAGAAACAAATAGAAACTGGGAGAAATAACTGTTTTATCGGTCTGATGGTCGGGAGAAATCATCACCGAGCAGGGGCAAAGGGAAAATTGGTGCGCAAGATGAATGATATGACTTATCAGTGGTGAGAAATGTAGGCATACATGTATGTCGTTCTTGATTTCAATTTACCCCAGTAGTATAGAAGTCGTAAGTCTCTTGGTATTTTGGACGTGAATAATGCCACATGAAATGTGAGTCAGGAATGTATCGTGACGTCATGAAATACGTCGCGATGTAGGCGCGCATCTCATTCTGGATGAAAGCCACATAAATGACATCTGCCTTGTAGGTACCAGACCACTATTAAAAATACTCCCGATCCGCAATAACCCCCTTTAGGCAACCTCTGCCAGAGAAGTGAATTGTTTTCAATATTTTTGTCCAGTCTCTGTTGCGAGGAATAATTGAAGGCCAGTGGTAGGTGATTGGAGTATGGTATGTGTTTGGTTCCGCTGCGAGTTTGATTTTAACTCAAGGCCTAATAAGGAGTTGCTAAGAGGGACTATTTGGGTGACTGTGCACCGCTTTCTGAAAGCAGAGAATAAAGCCAAAATTATGACGTCATTTGTAGGAGCGCGCATAACTCAAAATTTCAATGGGCGAACTCGGCAAGAAGTCTGTCCGGTTGTAGCACTTGAATTAAAGTACTTCTGGCCGAAATATGGAAGTCGAGACTTAATTAATGAATCGAGGAGATGCAATTACGTTAACAGTTTTTAACATTGCCGCCAATGAAAATTGTAATAGTGGTCTGGACCCTGTAGTAATAGTACAAACATTCTCTTTGAGATAATTTATGGATATAACAGAGTTGCGTTAAAGATTATTTGACTCTTGGTGACCCATAAGGAGATTCCCTTGTCTTTTTTCCGGTTAACTGGATAACTGTAGAGTACAGGTTTATGGGAATGGCTTCATCACGGAGCGAATAGACATCATAATGTCAGTTTGCTTAATTTTACCCTGCTGATTTCATCTAAAGCACTCAATGTTGTCTCGTGTTGAATACAAACCATAGGCTCGAGAAAAAGAATCCACAGTACGATTTTCTGTGTACTACATGTTACGTTAATAGTGGTGTTAGATATTTGCTGTATAACTTCATACAACTGTTATCTCCCCTGTACGGAAATACAGTTTGTGTGACTGGGGCAATTAGGTATTATAGCCACAAAATAAACTTGGCAGAAGTATTTTTCAATACTAAATCACTCGGCAGCAAGGGATAAATGGAAAAAATTGTACTCTACGGGTTTTGACAATTATTCTTGTAGTTCATCATAGATAGTAGAGTGCAAAATGTCCGTCAATTTGGCTGTTTGTTTAGTTCTGGTTAGGCTTTCTTCGTTTCTCTCGTTTCATTGAAAAGCTGGGCATCAATCCTGGTCTATGTATTGCTGGTTAAACGTTGATTCTATAGAGCAAAGGAATTCTTAAGTAATAACCTAAAAACTCAGCTCGATGTGGCAAATTCCACAAAACGAAGGTAGGGTAGGGGAAAAGTAATTGAACTGATATCACAATATGGCGGATAGTAAGTACCGGTATGTGTTGTTTATCGCTATGCTTGAAAACACCCACAGGTTAACATGAACAAGAAAAAAAAATGAGAAAAATCACGCCAAACCTGCACACACAGTTTCACAGGAATGGCCCTTCCCTGATTTCATAACAAGGCCGACCGTCTTTTACCAAATTATATATCTTCTACGTTTATAGTTGTTGATATCTCAGGTCATTAACGTTTTAATGGCCTCAGCTATGCTCCTTTGGTGAGCGCGAGAATCATGACTCATTCTCCGCAAGAAAATTTGACAAAAAGGGGTAATTCAAAGTTCCTGTTTCTTTTTAACCATTTAAAATTCACCGCTCGACGTGAAAGACGAGACGTGTATTTCTATGGAAAATGGACCGTATATGACAAATTTTTCTACATTGTGATGGGTTTTCAAGAAAATTTAAGCATTTGTAAAGGGGTTTGCAAGGATTTTTTTTGCAACAAAAATGGCATATGCCTTGTAGTAAAGGTAAAAATATTCTCTTTCAGATGATATATGGATATAACAGGATTATTTGACTATTGGTGGTCGGAGGGGGACCCCATTTTTTTATTTCCGGCTGGAACTGGATAACTCTAGAGTGTACCTTAACAGTAAATACAGTATAATTCCTGAATAATGATTAAGGAAATCTTCAACTCGTTGTGATCGTCATCTTTGGGGAAAAATCCTGTGTGATATGACTATTGTACATCCCTGTTCAGATCCTTTCTCATCTCCGAAAACAGTGATACGCAAAAACAGACCTGGAGTGAAATCCATATCTGGACCATTTGCATACATGTTATCTTTTAATCTTTGTATTATATATACACATTCGTGATCCCAGAATAATGCACGCGTAGCGCGGTAATTATGCAAGAAAGGCTGCGCAGTAATTACTGTGCTCCTACTGCGTTGTTACTGCATTGCTACTGCGCGACCACCGCGTTGCTAGCGCGTTGGTACTGCGCTGGTACTGGGCCTCTACCGCACTGCTACTGGGCCTCTACCGCGCACGACTTGACTTTTAATGAGAGCGGATCTGTAGTTACCCCCACTGAATGGCAGCTTCCACACCTTTATAGAACAATTGCATATCGCCACTTGCATTCGTGGAAACAGAAGAACGTATTATTTCTCGTGTTGACTTGTTGTAACGTATGCTCGCCAATATGTTGTATTCTTCGCTGGGCAAGCAAAGAGGTGCAAAAGCATCAAGAAAAGCCCTTAGGTGTGATGCAGTCTTACCTGGCTATTTCTTAGCATAAATTTCAAGATTTTCTGTTAAAATTATCTTGTTTTTTTATTTCGTTTTCGTCCTCACTCACCCCCTGTGTACTTACACTTACAACCGGTGACGTCAACAGGTCACTTTCGGATGACCTTTGTGAGGTCACTCCCGGTTCCGGTCACGTGTTCGAAAGTGCACAATAGTGAAAATGCGCACAATAGCGGAAATCATGCGCAGGGTTAAAGGTCACTTTATGTCGCATGACCGGAACCGGTAGTGACTTCACACAGGTCAGACGGAAATGATCTGTTGGCGCCACCTGTCGGAAGTAGGTCAATAACGCCGTAACTTCCCTTTCTATACTACTCCCTGGTAAACATGTTCACGTGTAAACTGGATGGAAGTAGTAATCGAGGCGGACACTGGGCTCCAGGTTAGGACTTTCGTCTCCTGGAAGCCAGTGTCCCAGGACATCCAAATCCAGACCTGAATGCCCGACGGACAATTAAACCCAGATCTTAGTGTCTTGGGACACGTACGTCTAGATGCGAGTGTCCTCTGGATGCATGGGGCAACCGTTTCCGTCAAACCGGCTTGAAGTGTCCACAGCGGTTGAATACCAAACTAGTCTTTCATTTGAAAAAAGTGACAGGGTAAGGGGGTCATACGTCAGTTCGACAAATATATTAATCTGACGTCATTGGCAAACATATGCCTTACACCTTGACGCTTACTCTTCGCTGTTGAACGTCCGTTTCGGCCTAAGACAATACATTTATCGGTTCATCATTTGACCGATTTGATCTGCTGACCAAAGACAGATATGGGTGTTGTTCTAGATGAATTATCATTTAACCCTATCTGGCCTGGGCTTTTGGGGACCTGTCCAGGCCTGGGGGGGGGGCCGGAATGGCCTCCCCCCTAATTATTTTTCTTACCCCTTGAGCTAGGGGGCTGAAACTTATTACACTATACCCTTGGGTCAAGCTCTACCAGAAAATGTAAAAAAAAATCCAAGATGGCCGCTTTGATGACGTCACAGTGACGCCATTTTGAAAAACGGCATTTTTTGGTCGATTTTTTGGTCAGATTTTCCGAATTTTTTATTTTTGCAATTTCTCCACAAAAACTGCATGAAAAATTAGCAAATATTAATGTGATATGAAATAAAATAGTTTTTGCCCACTTTTCATTGCGGAAAAGCAGAAATTTTGAAGAAATATGACAAAAAATCACTTTTCTGGTACACCACGTGGCCGCCATCTTGAATTTACCCATGATCCTCTGCTCGGGGGATTATGAAAATAGGCTCAAAATGACCCCAATAAGACAAATGATAAAGTCACGGAGTTTCAGCTCTCCATTTTTCGCCGTTCCGGAGATGGTGCAGAAAGTTTGGTAGGGGGGCCCATAATGGCCCCCCCCCCAGGCCAGGTAGGGTTAATTAGCTGGTAGTATGCGGCCGCTGTGCAAGTGCATTATTACCTTCAGTGATGTGACATTCTAATTATCTTCGTTGGCAACTTCACTGACATGATCGCAACAAAGAAAATGAGTTAAAATTAGCCTAATCTCTTCGTGTTTGCTGAGTTCAGTTGCGCAACTTTCAAAGTTGATTGTGACGCAACTATGAGGTGTATTGTTCAGTTGTTTTGATACACATATACGAATTGAACTCGTTATGATGCTATGAAGCCAAAGAGAAAATTTATAATTGCATTTTTTCATTGAAGTCATTTATTTAGTGAAGAGTATGTCATATGCTAGTGTACACTAGCAGGTTTTTGATAATTGTCGCCGATATCTTGATATAACATTTACGACCAAGATAAATTTTCGTCACGCATGTAATTTAAAGGACGCGAGCTGGGGGAGACCGCCATACGAACACTCAACGGATCACCTAAAATCCAGTGCTATATCGACTGCGTAGTAGGGAAATTCTCGCCAGCTATAGTTAGTTAGTGTGAGCGCCAGTGTTACACATGGAACAGATAATCCTACAATATAGCCATAGTTATTGTTCGTCTTCTTTGTTTGCCTTGATGTGGGTTGGAATTTCCAAGTTCTCTTTTCTGCACACCCGCTTTGATATTAAAATCTGAAGTACTAAGGAAATTGGAATTCTGATATTTGACGGCTCTGGCAGCGACGGCGTTTGATGTCATTGTGACGTTCAGTTAGTTATGTAATATTGTGAGATTGAATGTCAGATTCAGAGATGAGAATTCGGCATGGGTATATATGTTTGAATAAAAGTGTGATGTAATGCCGCTATGGCTGTGCCACATCGTTGTATTACAGCCTCGTCGGAGCCAGCAGTGACATCCACATGGGTTTTATCGAAAGGCAACAACAATAGACTGATGTACTATTTTTTCCATTAACATGACACGAAGACAATATTTAGATAGTGAAACCATCTTAGACTATTTTGGAGATTGGTACATTGAATTGCATCAGTCATGGATCTAATGAAGAGAAGTTGGAGCCAATGATATGCAAAGGGTTGGGCCCTGGCTCAGCATCATGCTAGTAGTCTTCGTCTAGGCATAGTTCACGATAAATTGAAATAATGTATGTTGTTGAATTATTGATTTAGTTATTCAATCAACGTATCTCATTTTTTTTCAAGGTTCATGTGGGTTTTTCCCCAATTAAGGGAAGCCTCCAGAACGGAATCAGTTACCGTAAATATTTTGGTATTGAATTGCCTTTACACAAAATTAGAGCACAGGATTTGAGACCTCAGATGCCTGAATATATTAGTTCAATTTCAGATAGATCGTCTCAATTTTCCTGATAAATGAATTCTCATTTTAGGAGGTGGATCTTTTATTTTGGTGCTGTATTAGGGCAGTATGGGGTTTTCGAATTAATGGCGGTTCTCCACTTATTACCACAAGATGTCAATAACTCGACGAATCATTAATCTTAGAGAAGAAAGTGTGAGTTGGAACTTCTTATAGGGTTGTGACGCCGATGACATTTCCATCATGCCGAACATCCAGGAAGCACCCATCCCCAGTATAGCTCATCATTAACCTCTGGACGAGACTATTAACAGCGACAGAGTAAACTCGACATTTCAGTCTCAACTCCCCTCATATATTCAATAGTTCTTGCGAATGGCGTGACATCAGTGCTAAGATGATGTATTGACACATTCACGAGAAATGCGATCGACCCAGTTTAATACACAAATATGGGAGAATGGTGCCATCTACACTGCGTCTAATATTTACCTGGGATATTTGCGTAGGTCGCTTAAAACGAAACTTACAGGTGGTCTGCTATCAGTTGAAGCGATATGCAAGAGGTGGAATAATTGACGGCGTCTGGCGACTAAAAAGCAACCATTTGACTCTACAGGAAAGCATTCGTCGACACATAACAGTTGTTATGATCACTAACGGACCCCTTATGTATCTTCTCCAACCAGTGGATATCAACACCTACATTGTTTGCAAATCACTGCTTGATTGGGGCTTATTTTTTACTTAAGCATTTAAAATACTAGCACCATGCGGTTAATGGTTCTTCGGCCAAACCTGATATACCATTTTGAAATGGTTGATGTGAAGTGGATAACATCAAAAGAGACAACGCCAGACATCGAGTATATCATTCCGTCATGTCCCTCCGACGAAAGCATCATAGAAGCTGCTAAATTGTACGTCGTGAATGTTAGGGCATTAAAGTGTGTAGCATGTTTAAGTTTTGGAAATACCATGCAATTTGCCACGAACTGAGATTTTGTTCATAAATAGAGAGAATCATTCTATAGCACTTCAACTAAATGAATAAAACAACTGCCAACGACATGATTCCAATGCTGGGTTAGTAGATCGATTCACCAACGCCGAGAGTGAGAATATCCGGTGCATTTCGCAGTATAGTGTTAACTCAGACACGAGTATCCTTAAAAGCGTAATCTCTTTATACGTCTCACCGAGATAAATTATGTCGAAGTGCTTGGCTTGTAATTTGATTATATGAAACAGTTTTCCACATATATTGTGGACACGTTATTGGGTTGCTTTAATACATAGTTGAATTCAGACAAAAATGGCAGTCTCAGTATAGGTCAAATGTGGTTAACGTTATTGCTCAATACCCTATCTTGAAGATCCCAGAAAATGCCCCCCCCCCCCCGGGTCCATGGGAACAACAGTGCGAGCGACACGTTCGAATGGATTAGGTTTGAGATGGGAATCTTGCAACCCAGCAAGAATATTTCACATTAGATAAATATTTCCCATTTATTATGTTCCATTTTGGAGAACGTAGAATAAATAATAATAAATAGTATGTGGACGGAGAACCGTAACCTAAAAAATGCACTTTTGTTATATTTTCTGGTAGAGTTTTACACCAAATTATATTTAGTAAGAAAATGAGGCGCAAAACAGCAGTAACGACCTAAAATACCACAGCTAATGAAAAACGTAGAAGCTGTACACCTAAATCAATTTATTAACTTGTCTCTGGAAAAATCGGATAAAGAAATTTGCAATTCAGTTAGATGTGGGCGCGATAAACATACAAGCAAGTCACTTAGGTCGTTTCAAGGAGTAATTAATCGGATATACAGCTATTGCAAAAACGGGTCAGACAGTGGTATTCCCTATTTAATCACACTTGTTTATATGGTTCCTCGAAATAAACACCTGTGAAACCGACCCCCCTCTCACCCTCCCGCTTCCTCAACATTCAAATATATATCGAATAACGGGTTGTGGTTACCGGACCACCGAAACATGGATTGGAATTCTGTTACAGTAATATCCAGCCCAGCGTAGACCATTATGCTGAATGTACTGCCACTGTTAATGGTCTTAGTGGTTTAACCGTCATGGTTAGGATGTCTCTCATGTGTGACAGGCCAAGTGTCATAGATGTCCGGGTCCAATTCCCATAGCGCTAACCTTTAATTTTATAGTCCAGCACTACGTTGGCACTGTGCCTCCCTATATGCATGCTTTCTTTTCGACGGGTTCACAGTAATTTGTCGAAATGTACAGGTTGAAGCATCAGCTGAATATATCCGTTTATTTGATGGTCATGCAATATTTACGCGGAAAAATATTTCATCGAAGTCGACAAAGATTATGCGGAAGGTATTGGACACTGCAGATGATTCCCCCACTAGAGCATGCCTACATGGAACAAAGTGCACATGTTGCTACACCCTTCATACGTCGTCACGGTGAAAATTGAAACACTCGCCTTATATTTCCTATTACATGGGTGATATTCTGTCCTGACATTTACTGAATTGACCATGCTGAAAATAGGAAGTTAAAATTCTTTGCCTACACGTGCGCAGAAAGTCCGTACACATGTCAATAAATTCGCAGCTAACATTTGCATAAAACATAAGCGCATATCCTTTAACCATGTCGCGGAATATCCTGTAGTGGCGTGTGCTACACACTTGAGCATGCGTTGTCCTAGAAAACTATCAAACAGTAATATACTAGTACATAAATGTTCACCTTGGGGAGATATATAGACAGATTGTTTGCCAGACTCAATTAAGACTGTCTGGTGGGTTAGAATCGCCGACTGACATTTCCAACAAAAGCGCTGTTCATAATTAAAGCCAGGCTATGTCGGCCCTTGTTTCAGTGTAGCAACATGTACATGTAGCACGGTACTGGTTACTATAGATTACTACCCCAAGCTCTGGGCAGAGGATAGGCCATGTCGAACGATATACAGTGTACGCAAAATCAATAGAGTTATGTGGCTCGAACGGATCGATGTATATCAGACTCAATATTTGAACGTAAATATCGCTTTCCAATCAGAGAGGGATCAGTACATGTGCGGTATAGAACTTTCAATTTTCGACACCGTCAGCCTGGAACTCCGAAGGACAGAGATAAACCATAGCCATGGTATTCTGTGACTGACATGGTTGGACTATTTTCGGATCAAGTGGGTATTGGATCTCTCTTTTAGTAACAGACAGTACTTCTTCCTCGTAACGTAGTCCATGCCTCCCTTATTTAGTGAGTGAACATTTTTTGTGAGTTGAAACAAGCCTCTGCTAATTTTAGAGGGCAAATACATCATAAATTTGAACGATGATATGTTTATAGTTGTGACTTTACTAGAGAATCATGATCATGTCCATTCGTATTTACGTGTAGCTCCACAGGAAGCAATTTGCGAATGTGGAGGTAAATTTCGAGAGAAAGAATAAATCTGTCGTCATCAGAAATCTAACCAACGAACCATCTAATCCATAGCGGATCGGGGCACGTTGCTACAATGTTAGTGTTAATCATGGTTTGTAATGACACCAGTTGTTTGATACCGGTTCATTTATAACTGAAGCTGTCAAACAAAATGAAGCAAAAACTGTTTACGAATCTCGAATGGTTTCCATGAAATCATCCGTCAAACTGGACGCAACGAGGGTAAAATACAACAGGACATGGGATAACAAATTGCGATAACTGGAAAATATACCTCCAACCCATTTTGCTTTCTTTTTTCTTTTCTTCTCTCTCTCTCTCTCCTTTCTCGTTTCAAGTTAAATACTACACTAACGTTCTGTCTATTCCCTTGCCATAGTCAATGGTGTATATTCTTCAAGCCATAGACTAACTTTATGTCGAATAGCCAATCAAGATATGAGCTTGCCACCTCCGTGCAGCGAGGCCTTCTTTGATCTCCAAATCTGGCGAGCGATGGTTGTATTCCAATTTGAATTTTGAAGAGGTCATACAGAGGCACCTTTCATAATTAGATTTGTTTGCGCTGCAGAGCCTGAATATCGCTCTTGGGTGATTGAAATGCAACATTTGAGTTTTAGGAATTTCAGTCATCAACTTAATATGTTGCACTGTACCACTACGCGACTCCAGGAAGTGAATTTGACTTATTTGTCCCCAAACTAGGTACGGGATTTTGATAAAACTCACGGGATTTTAATAACAATTACTCTTGATCTCCATTCTTGTCATATTCATATACACACATCATTTAAAGATAACACAGAGACATTTCGCTGAGTTTCGAGAAGAATATTCTATCTCAAAATGCACTTTGACTTCGATTTTGTTTTGCTTTAAAATTAACCTCTAATAAAGATACGACATTCGTACAGTTAAAGAGTCACATAAGATACAATAAACAGTAAGCAACATCCTTCTGAATGAGTAAAAGCTCATGGTCTCAAAATATCCCGGTTGCAACATACCCCTGTCTCGCTTGTGCCATTCTGAGCTAGGCCGTGCCATAAATTATACTCCCGTGAATCGTCTCAATGAAGACCAATCCATCACAGAGAGAAAGGATTGACCAGAGTTGGTTAGTGCCTGTTGATTCAATACTTCAGCAATACCCAGTTCGGTTTTTATAACAGATCGGTGATTTCAATAAGATGGATTGTATTGTATTCATTCCCAGTTCCACTGAACGTAACATAGCTGTTCATTTAACCAGTTGAGATAAATATTTTTGGCATAGCCGCTACAACAATATGCGCTAAGCGTGGACTATTAGCCTATTAGTTCTACTTGAGAGTCTGTATTTGTTTCGCCCGCGATTGGCTGAGCCGTTGTTCACGTAAACACACAAACGGTGTGTAATTTTGGTATATATTGTATCGTTATCTCAATAAATGTCCATATCATGATCAGAATCATCCTCGGTTCTCTCAGAAAACACGCAGCAATGTAAGATGTTTATCGTTTCTAAATTTCCCCTAACTTGAATGATCTGATTAATAATTCAAATCTGTCGCATAACCAGACAATCTAGATTATCAGTATGCTGTGATAGTCATTGAAATGTTTTCCTCAATTTTAAAGGTTCTCAGACACATCTGTTTCTGATTTTGTCTGCAAACCGTATGGCCAAATCATTTTCAACCACATTTTGTTTTGAAAAAGCTTCTGAGACACATCTGTTTCTGATCTGTTTTACAAACTGTATGGACAAATTCTTTCGAACAACATTTTTTTGGTGAAATTTATCACCTTTAGCGGCTTTGAATTTGCAGAATATGTAGTATTTGCTTTAATATCCATCCATTCATTTATTCCTAAAAGAGAAATAGAGGAGAGATTAATATAGTAATAATAGCCTGGAATGAAAGAATGGATAGCTTCTACAAAGCAGTACCATAACCTATCCCTGTACAACTCTGATCGTTATCGGCGATCGATAATGATGTGGAGACGTTAGCTCGAAAATCCTAGTTGATTTGTGCACATTAATAGTCACCCCACTCGCAAATAAGACTATTTGTGTTTTCATATTTGGATGGGTCCAAATGAAGTGAAACTTGGTCAAGGTAGGCGTGAGATCAGGGGAATTGACTTGGGAAGGGCGCTGGACGCCCATTCAGACCCAGGAATACGGAATTAACATTAATATAACAAGCTTACTTCTATCCATCGCCATTGAAACTACATGGGATGGATTTAGAGGCGGGTTCCTAAATGGAGCTTTAACGTTGAATGGGCACCAAAAATCATTATGTTCTGTACCCCCATCTATCAGTCCCTGTTCGCTAATCGTATTCTGGTTATACATGTATACCATTAAAAACTAATATAGAGGGGTCGCTATTTTGAGTTCCTAATCTAAATAGACAGTCTAGAGTGCGCATGCTTACATTTGGCACTTACTGTAGTCTATATAATTTTACGAATGGATTAGCACTCCTATGATGTATGTTCCAGCCAGAATTGGCGGCCATTCATGTTTATGAACTGATCTGATAACACCATGAAGATTATGAAAATTTAAATCTTTGTCGAGGGATTTCAAGATATCCGTCACATTATTAACGTTCATTTACCATCGAAATAGATTTCAGAGGAGACAAGGTTATTATCAGAGGTACTGTTTTATCAGGTGTTGAAGGGAGAGAGGGAATTTGGCTTAATGTCACACTCGAGTTTGTTTCACTCATATGGTGACAGTCAGTTTGGTTGGTGGAGGAAGCCGGAGTACCCTGAGAGAACCACCGCCCTTCGGCAAGTAACTGACAAACTTTCACATATGGACCAGCTGGGCTCGAACCCGTGCCGGTTCAGCGGTCTGAGGCTAGCGGTCATCAGCGAAACGCCTTAGACCGAGGGCCCCTTATCAGGTGATGAAAAGGTTGCGGGTGATTTGTAGTTAGGATTAACCAAGATATATTCGGCTATCACATTTAATGTATTATGTGACGAAACACAGTGCAAGTATAATTATGTTATCTGGTCAATACAACTCTGTTTGAACAATTTATCCGTTTCAGAATACAACAGAATAAAGGCAATATGATAAAATTTAGAAAGTGGTTGTTTCATTTTTTTGCTGGTCTATGCATTACTGGTAACTTTCACTGGAATGTGAGTATATTCGTACAAGTTCAAAAACAATTCTCTGGCGTAGACGTTGATGTGGTACACATTGAAAATTATCCCCTCTATCTAGATTATTTATTGGTCGCTTAAACACACTAAATGAGATTTGATTTTACGTTCAGACAAGAAATCGTTTCTCTCGTTAAACCTACGTTCCTCGGTACTATATTTAGGGTATACATAAGAGAGAACTTGGGATCCATAATATTTATCATGAAATGTATAAGCGTGGCATGATTCAGTCTATTCGAATGGCTCAGGTGGGTGAGACGGATTAACATATATTTATTCAAGCATTGCATATACATATAAACATATACCAATCAAACTCTCAGTGACTGGTTGAACAATTTCGCGCCTTTTGCAGAGCAGACCAATCGAAGTTTGATCTTCTCCAATAATTATTTTGGATTTTTAAATATAACTTGATGCATCCTCCACCTCACCTCTTCTTCTAACGATCCCACAACAACTCACCATTACTGGAGGCGCATTTTGCACTGATGAGTTCTCCGAGGCATGAGCATCTCTAATTGGAGCGATATGCAAGAGTTGTGAAAAATTGACATCTGGAGACTAAAAAGTAACCATATGACTCTACAGGAAAGTATTCGTCGACACCTAACATTCAGACCCGAGAATACGGTGGATTCTCGGACGTATCCTTAGTATCTCAACCGCGTTTTTATTGCGGCTATTAAGTATCCACACGGCTCCTAGCACCGGCTAAAGCGGAATTAGATACGCTAGCTCGGGAGCTGTGATGACAGATCAACTCAAACAACTCAGCTGATGTTAATGGATGAGCATCATGGATGTCTGATGGAGTAAACGCCTTAACATGGTGTAACCTGGTAAATGCAAGAAACCTAGAAAAACTAACATGTAATGTCCGACGT
Source organism: Hanleya hanleyi (assembly GCA_036873755.1). Lineage (NCBI taxonomy): Eukaryota > Metazoa > Mollusca > Polyplacophora > Lepidopleurida > Hanleyidae > Hanleya > Hanleya hanleyi. The sequence goes on from JAVTVY010007140.1 coordinate 131,811, forward strand.
CGTACGGCTCAAATTTCCCACCGAAACAATAAACCTAGACTTCCATCCCCTTCCATAATACCCCCGTCCTCGCCCAAGGATGCAATAGGAAAGGCTTTATTGCAAAGGACCTTCGTAGATCTGTAGAATGCATCGTATTTGCATTTTCATCCAGTCTTCCATCCACGGATGTCTATCTGTTCCTCGATTCATGACTGAACTGAATTTAAATGAGATTAGGTCAACCAGTTTACCAAGGAATTACTCTAGATTAAATGGGATATCCTGTCTGTCTTTTACAAATCAATGTTATAAACTATTCATGTCAAACCCGGATTGTTATCAGCGATCAATACATCCGGCAGAGACACTCTCACGGAAATTCTAGTTGATTTGTGCATATTAGAAGACAGCCACTCGCAAATACGCTTAAGGATGTCCGCTGGTGGTAAATCAAAGTAATTAACTGTTTGAATAATGTGTGTTGTTGCATTCATAATTGTGTAATATGAAGAAAAACAAAGAAAAAAATATAGGTTGGTGTGCATTTTTTAGCTGTAGGCAACGTTAAGTGGACTGACCCATGCTCAATTTGATAACCCAGAAAGCATAGGGAATAGCCCTAGTTTTGAAGCATATTCATGAAAAATTCATATGAATAGTATTTAACTTTTTTTTATATTCTAACTGTTTGTAGATAATGACAATGTCTATCAAAATTTAGCAAATCGGATGGATGTTGGTGTGCAAAATTCTCGGCTAGAAGGCTTTTAAAGGAAATCCCCATCTCTTAACCTAGGGAAGGGAGATAATCCAATAGTAAAACAGGCAAAATGGCTGCCAAAGTCAAAAACCACCAGCGGACATCCTTAAGTGATTGTCGGGTTGCCACGAATAAGGTCTTTTGTCAAGTCAGATTCACAAGAAAACGATCTCGTCCTCAAGGACCGCTCAAACGATCTAATTTTCGTCATTGAAACAGTCATAGTTTAGTTGAAAGGTCATTAAATTTACCAGCATGGCTGTGGAGCCAAGGGTGTGAAAAAAAATCAGAAATCAAAGAGGGCCTGTTGGGGAGCAGATATTTTTAAAGCCTCCGGGAACTGAGTCGGAATAGCTGTGTACTCCGGTAGAAGTTGCTCGAGACAGAGAAAAGCGGAAAGGGCAGTTCACGCTCTTGTAGACCCAGGAACATGATATGAGTGTGAAGTTCATGGAACTTCATCAGGATATCTGCGGTTCACTAAGGGTGACGTAAAAAAACATGAAATAAGCCAGAATGGTTCTAACGCCCAATGTGGTCAAGAAAGCTTTTTTTGAACAAAATACCATGATCACTGTGTGATCGGGGAGTTGACACAGATTGGACATTGAACGCCCATTCGGAGCCAGGCATATGAAATTAACATTAACCCTATCTGGCCTGGGGGAGCATTATGGCCCCACTCCCAACCTTTCACCTCTGCTTTTGAACAAAGTGCGCAAGAGAGTTAAAACTCGCTTACCTTTTCTGTAAATCACATCGGGCTCATTTTAAGTTTGTTTGCATAATCTTAAGTGCACAGAATCAAGGGCAAATTCAAAATGGCGGCAGCGGGGTGTCCTCAGAAAGTGGTGTTTCCGGTTTTTTCTGTCCGTTGTTTTCGTATATTACTCGTTTAAAGGTGCACGTAAATAACTCATTTTCCAAAGAAACAACTGATTATCTAACATATTAATTAGCTTTTTAACAGAATATATCGAAAAAAAATGGAAAATCGGTCCAAAAAATAGGCGAAAAATGACCTATGAAAACATGACGTCGCTGTGACATGATCATGGGGGCCACCTTGATTTATTGACATTCTTATGGCGCTTTGATTCAAATATACATTACGCAAATTTCCAACGGTCTACCCCAAGGGGTAAAGAAAGTTAAAAAGGGCCAACGTGCACTTATGTTATTTAACTGCTGTGAATTCTCACTGTGAAGTCAACCTTGCGCGTGGTACGGTGGAAACAAGACACACATGTGCAGCATTCGATCCTGGAACATTTCGTCCGCAATTTCGACGAGAACGCTTCGTCACGCACTCAGAATATCCAATACAATGCAGAGACTGGTTTTACACACCCCATTAATAAATTTTATCTAAATCACAGAGCACACGTCTGATTGGTCATAACCATGTAAGCATCGGCGACGTAAAAGTATCACGCTAGTTTCAATACGAGAAATGCTGTAGATCTAAGGCAATCCGATTACGATTATAAATCATATGTGAAACAAAATAAATGATAAACAGAATATTGCGTGGGCTCGGGTCTCTAGAGTTACATTTCGTCTTTCACTCGAAATATATTTGTGATATTCAAGAGTAACAATGCAAACGCCTCGCTATCAATAAAATATCCAAATAGTGAAGAAATCATATAATATGATTAATGGTTATTAATTTTGCCGAATGAATACATTCCATACGCTTCCGGGAAGTTAAACAGCACCGTATTTCTCCCAATCTGGTAGGGATAAGCGGAGCTTATTGGTTTTCGGGTTGAAATTGGACCCTTGCTACCGATATCAAGCAGACTAATTTGTGGCAGAATTGACCTGACTAATGCGAAACTTCCACCTAAATCGATTCATGTAGCTGTTTGTGGAAATACCTATATAAAGACATCTGAGATTTTCTTTGGCGGGGGCCTGGCAAATATACGAACTAAATCGGTTTATCGATATGTCTGCGTAACCCAAATCCTTTTGCGTCTCACAGGTTGCAAAATGGAAAGGCATGCTGAATCGGAAAAGCAAGTAATGTAGCTGAAGTCTAGCAATGGTATTTCCCATTAAAACACATCTCATACCGTGACTCCGTCTCGAACTCACAAATCGGATCAGCTCGAAAATATATTTCAAATGAAAGCATCATGGTTACATGACAAAAATATATTATGTACACCGATTAACCCTATCTGGGCTGGGCTTTTTCGGACACGACATGCTCTCTCCCCACCCCCAGACCCCCCCCACCCCCCCACAATTATTTTTCTTATCACTCGAGCTAGGGAGCTGAAACTTACCACACAATACCCGCGGGTCAAGCTCTACCCGAAAATGTAAAAAATCCAAGATGGCCGCTTTGATGACGTCACAGTGACGTCATTTAATAAAACTGCATTTTTTGGTCGATTTTTCGGTCGGATTTTCCGAATGTTTTATTTATGCAATTTCTCCGCAAAAACTACATGATAAATTAGTAAATACTAATGTGATGTGAAATAAAATAGTTTGTGCCCACTTTTCATTGCGGAAAAGCAGAAGTTTTGAAGAAATATGACAAAAACATCACTTTTCTGGTACCCCACGTGGTTGCCATCTTGAATTTATCTAGGATCTTCTGGTCAGGGGGTTATGTAAATAGGCTCAAAATGATCCCAATATGATAAGTTATAAAGTCTACGAGTTTCAGCTCTGCACTTGTCGTCGTTCTGGAGATAACGCAGAAAGTTAGGTAGGAGGGGGGGGGGTGGGCAAATTGACCCACTTCTCCCCACCCGCCTGGTCAGGTAGGGTTAAAGTGATCGTCACATTGTGAACTAACAGTAAGTCATTCCTCAAATGAAAATCAGTAAAGATTTAAATTAAACATCGTTTTAACGCTTCAACTGAATAGAATGTTGAGGAACAGTAGCCCAGCCATGCAAGCAGCACTTGCGAATGATGCTGAAATATCCGGCTTCATTTGTGTATAGCGATACTGATATTAAGACCACTGCGGCTTGACGGCTTAGCGGCAATCACTGCACATGATATTCATATTCATATGCTAAATCATGGCCAGATTTCAATTCCCGGCCAAGAACATGTGCACAATTGAAACTATTTACTTGGGTCGAAGATTAATGATTTGAGCAAATCTATTATCACATACCACGATTTAAATCCTTGTTAACCTCTCCAGAAGTTGCTTTAATAATCCACCACGTAAAACAAAATTCTTGGACATATACTTGGATGTGTGGTAAGCGATGCTCTCATAGAAATACGCTAGTTCAAAGCACTACCATTTCAGAAAATTGTACTTGGCGTATACAGATACTACGGCAACATGTGCATGACGTTGAATTTTACCCAGTTTTGTCTATATATAGGACAGTATTTTTCTGCGTTCATGTTCAGAGTCATTTATTGCTCTTGTAAACATCCCAAGGAGGTTAGTTTTACGAGCATACGATACATCGTTTTCTACTAATTCGTAGTATGTTCGGAACTAAGTGAAATTTCTACTGAAGAATACTGCGAAATGACTGTCAACATGAGAACAGGGATCAGTAAACCTAAAGTTCCACTTTTCGAATTGTATGAACTGAGCATTTTGATAGACCGGTGGCAAACGTTTTTATTTTACTCGTTTCACGGAATAACCTCTTTTGAGCGACTCCGCTTGACTCAGTCCGTCAATCATATAGTCAAGCTGTTGCCTGTACTGGTTCAGTGGATTTGGAGATGGCGATTTTCTAAAATCAGGGAAACTCGTGCAGCTTCATGTAATTGATTGACAGTTTTCGTGGGTTAATAACGACAGAGATACGGAATATTTTAATCAAGCCATTTTTAAACGAGCTCCTTTTATAGAAAACCGCGTCTATTATAGTGAAGGTGTAGTAACTCTTCAAACCATATTTGAAGTGCTTTAATTACGGCGGACAAACCATGTGATGTATAAACTTCATGTTATCATTTTCTGAATCTTCGTGCTCGTCTGCATGTATATTGCAACCTCTTCCGTTCAAATGTGGTTCTCGAAAATTTCAAAATTTTGAATTGGTCGATGGTGGCCATATTTTTTGTCGGGTTATCTTGCCGTGGACAAGGTTTATTTGCCAACACATATTGCAATACCCGGTGTACAACCCGCTTCCTCATCGTCGTCTGCTGAAGGGGTGAAGTGCGGGCTGGGCTGATTAGTGTCCAGGATTTAGAAACTGTGGGCATTCTCGTGTCCTTGTGCATGTAGGCACCGTCGTGGTATGATTGAAACATTGCTGAAAGCGACGTTAAATCCTCACTCACGCACTTACTCACTCGTCCTGCCTGTGCCACTTTCTCCATGTTCGCACCCCTATCAAACATCAGTCCGACTCGCCGCCGCTTCAGTCTCCACTCAAACGCCTCTGCGCCTGCACATGGCTGGCCTGGACAGAGTTTGTAATGCTTTTATAGAACTCGGATTTGCAGAATGCGGTGTTTTATTATCCAGTCTTCCATCCACGAATGCCTGAAGGTTAGTCGGTTCATGTCTGATCTGAATATAACGAGATTCGATCAATCCAGTTTACCTAGGAATTACTCTAAATTAGAGGGAATAACCTGTGTGACTTTTACAAACCAGTATCATAAACTATTCATGTCACACCGTGATTGTTATCATCGAACAATACGTACTACAGTGAAGCTCTCGTGAAAAATTCTACTTGATTTGTGTATTTGTGAAGTCAGACACTCGCAGTGGTCAGCTCACACTGAAAAAAAGATATATATATCTAGAACGGTCCAGACAGGATGGCCACATCATGGAGAACAATACGAAACTGTATCTTACTATATGTTTTATTCGATTTCTGCACATAAACTGATTTTGGTGTACCTGCATATTCAGAAAGTCAAATAAAAAAAGTGTAATTAGCTAGCCTACATGGACATGTGATTCGATTCCACGGGTAAGCTCTTCTCCTGGGACAAGACAATTTATTTACGTGAAAAAATAATAATTTACCTATTCTCTAATGCGACGACAAGCGTGTCTTCTGTGAACTGTGAACTTAAATACACTGTTCGTCTGCCTGCCAACGCTCGCATGTACACATGACATCAAAAGAGAGCTTATCAAATTCACGTGCATGTTTTTGTCAAAGTGGCTGAACAATACTGCAGTGGTAATGCTTACTGGCGTCATTTACGAACTCGGTTGTATAAGCACGATGAGAGAAGTGGCAAAGGGTGTTTTTCTTTTTCTAAGGAAGCGTCCCCATTAATAGCTTTTCCTTCAGTCGGGAGTATTCGTTGGGTTTATTGAAGTTATCCCGATCATATCGGGAATTCTTCGAGAGAATGTCGAGAGAAAAATATGAAAAAATGAAATGGTTTTCAAAATTCTCGATATCGTTGTTTATTCGTCTTTTTTTTTATCCATCGAGAATCAATGGTTTTACGTTGAATGAGAGAATGTCGAGAAATTTTGATCAAGAAAGCGTCGAGAAAATATCGCGAAACCATCGAGAGGCGAATGAATACGTCATTCACAGATTAACAGCTGGTACTCCGCTATGTGTGAGGGGGCTACATAAAGCATATGCCAAGTAAAATTTAGCTGTTATCTGCTGCTTTATCAATGCGTAACATACCATGTTTCCGCGATCCGCGATTTTCAAAGACACTGCATTGAATTATCACATTTTCATCATCTTTATTTTATTATACCGTACTTAACAAATATTATGTATTCCAGGGATTATCAATCCGGTTGAACATCTGACCACCCAAACGATCCACCTCCGTTCTTGTCTATTTGAAATCGAACAGGGAATGTCGTCGGCATTACACTTTGCTTTCATGCATGTTCTTCTATAATAACGCACATATAAAATGGGTATACTCTTCTGTGAATTTATATATTATGGGTCTACCAGTGGGGCCGAGAGCATGCATGGCATATTTAGCTGTGCATGGAACCAGTAACATGGTTTCCTATTCTACGGGTATATGTCAGCAATGTAAGTACGCTAGACAGGGTAACAGGCTAAGCGAAGACAAACTGTTCTACTCTCAATCGGTTTTTAATCGTTCTTCGAAAGGATTCTCGACTGATTCGAGATCGAAAAACATCTCTCGAATGAAAACCGATCAATAAAGCGATAGAGGACCGATTTCGCGAATCATTAGGTTTTTGTGAACAAAACATCTCGATTGTCTCTCACCTTTGGAATTCATGATATCGAGAAAAGTTCGCAGATTTCTCTGAAAAACCGAAGGATATTTGGAGTCGTTTCCTAAGTTTCATGTTGCAGATAGTGAATATCTGCTTCGCCAGGGGAAGGCTTCATCTCACGAAGCAGATATCCACTGTCTGATAAAGTTCGTTACCATTACACTTAGTTAGTCTTAAAGGTGAGGCTCGTTGGTATACAGTGATATTATACTGGTACCAAACGACAACCTGTATGCATCTAACCCACTTCTATACATGTCAAAATAATGTGTTCATTCATATCAATCACCTTGCCTTCTCAATACCCCTATTTGGAATATTGTAAATAAACTTAAAGTCAACAACTGCTTTATCGGATAACTTCTAAATTCGCTGATAAAAGCAACAGCTTACGTTCTAATTTCATCATAAGTTTTACTGGATATAGAAATTTTATATTTTAGAGAACTATCTCCACAATGCACGCGGACCCTGATGATTCACTTCGCAAATGTACTTCATATGGTTATCTTCATAATACACCAGCAATCCCAGGAGCCGTTGGACCTACAGACGTGTTGTAGTGAAGAGATTTCTTCCTCCATACATCCCATGATGACGCAGGTTCATTTCCCTTCTAATATCTTGATAGATTTACTGACAGTTTACAGCGACATAACACAGAACTAATTGGCAGACATGTCCTGCCCATCATGAGTTATTCCTCTGAGATACTGATGCTCTTTCAACTGAAATTTGACATCTACAATATTGCAATATCTTCAAAAAATGTACAGATTCGGGTTGCGGCTTTTGTGAATTGGATAATTGTTCCGAAACCCGATCCGACCTAGACGGGAGGGCCGGGGGTGAGAAGAGAGTTGTTTCCTCGTTAGAGACTGGCATGTCGTTCACTTTAGTATTGAACTCACCGCTGTTTATAGCAGCCTATATAGCGGCTGCTTGTAACTTTATTCCATATTTTGTTTCCTACTGTCCAATTATTTTAGTTATTTATTGCAAATCTCCTTGTAAGATTTAGATAGCTTCCTATGTTCGACTTGCCGTTGCAGGCAGTATCACGCGTCGGCTCAATGTGGGTGACAACATCAACAGTCATTATCACCGAATATTAGATTTTTTTTAACTGTTCATTGCAATGGTTGATAGCTTTGTTAACGGGTTGTGAGAAATGACGACGAACCACAGCGCGGGTGCATTGACAACTTCAATAGATACTGGGTAATAGGATTCGCACGTGATGACACGAGGTTTTTTCTGCAACCATTTTCTGTGAGTATTCGATGGCGGTTGAAATGCCGGTACTGTAATCAGAACTCTTTTGCCGCACTGATGATTCCTGACTAAAAATGCCAATAACCCGTGCTACTGCACGTGGACTATTTTAATTTGCTGGCATGAGAATAGTTGGCAACGCACAAAACAATTGAAATTATATAATCGCACATCTCACCTGTCACAAAATGGCAACTAATGAAGGTCCAGTACACCACTGACTAGTCAGCAACTAATAGCCTTGCATGCGAATTGGCATATTTATGTGTTCATAAGTTATTAGGTTGTGCGTAATTTTATGGAAGCATCATTGTCGAGAGGGAAAGGCTCGGGCTAGCTATTCCCTTCCCTGCCCCAAACAAAACAGTACAATCCAATAGCTGATTTATTATACATCTTGATACAGAACTGAAGAACACATACAAACAGTTTCTGTGTTATTAATGTTGAATATCATTTAAAACACCATTAGCACTGCGATCATGCAGCATGTTTGAACATATTTTGTCAAAAAAAAGTAGTTCTGGCCAACGACTTTCCAATATGAAGATTTCTCTATCCAATTATACAAAATAGGGACCTTTATGAATATATAAAATACAGTGGAAAAAATAATAACAATGATAGACATCTGTAGATCGTACACATACGCAATCGGAGAATGAACTAACAACCAGTTGAGCGGATATCGTATAGTGCAGTTTTGAAATCGTCCCCTTTGTCATAAGACTTAATGCAGCAACAATTGAACCAACTGTGTCCCATACGTAACTGCTAAATAATCTTCCGTTTACAGTGTTAATCCTACATTTATTGATCGGAGGAGATTAAAAAAAACTGTAACATCCGAGAACATCTCGTGGCGCATGAGATGACCTTGCCTACAATGTAGTCACTATATCAGGGGCCGATTCCAAGAAACCTCACTTGACTTGACTTTTAAAGGGCGATTTTTGCACTTGGCCAAGTGCACTTAAACAGATTCACAAGTTGTGTGTCATCAAACGTTTCTTGTCGCACTTGGTCAAGTGATGTTTGAAGTGACCTTTTGGAACTATTTTGTGTGGTTTGCTAATAAATAGTACCCCCACAGAATCAAGTGTATGCTCAAAATACTTGATACGCAGGAGGTGATCGGTAGAATTTCGGGTGTGAAATAAATATGTCTCTGCCATTTTTTTACCTATGAGTACGTTTTTATTTCAAGTGCGATTTTCAAGGGCGGTTCGATCACACTTGAACTCAAGTGCGATTTCAGGTTCCAGTGAACTTTCGCAAAAAATCAAAAACTCAAGTTAAGGGAGGTTTTGAAGTTCACTTGAATTTTCAAGTGCGAAAATTGCCTTAAGTGAGGTTTCATGAAATCGACCCCAGCCTTAGGGGTCATATGGCTTCGTGTCAGATTACGTCATTCTATGGATAGCAAGCGTCAGATCCGACATTCATAGCAGTCGTCCATAATATAATCTCCCCGACAACAATTTAACATTTCTGTTTCGTATGACAGCTTCTACCAACTACAAATGTGAATGAAATAAAAATATTTAAAACACAAGATATTTTCCTACAAGGGAGAAGTTATCAATAGTTTTGCCAAGAGATGTCAGCAATATATGATAATGTGCTTTATTAATGAATCACCATTATTCAATCTAAAGAAATAGTTGGAATAATAATTCCACCCGCCATTGCACGTGCTGGCTTATAATCGGCGTGAACTACCGGCGCCTGTCCAGATTAGATCGGTTCTGTTTGGGAGGTAAAGGTTTTGCTCTCTATGCATCGTCTGGCACGAAAAAAATATGCTGTATATCTGAGGCTCTTTACGTCAACAATTTGCATTCTGTTGTAATTTCTCGGGGTTTAACTATCCCTTTTTGTATTTCGTCTTTCCAGAATCAAAAGCAATAGTCTCAGGAAAACTAGTGCTAAATTATGATGTCAAAGACGGAAGAACTTGTTTTGCCAACGAACAGCTTTGTGATCGCGGGAAACAGTGTTTCAAGAAATCAGAACATTGTGAGGGCACCCAAACTTGCGAGGATGGCGCTGATGAGCAAGGTTGTGGCGGTGTGGGTGAGTAAAAGTAATTTATAATTGCTAAAAAATCATTCGATCAAATCAGTTTGATTGATTGATCATTCTGACATGTAGATGGAATGCACCTATCGCGTGATATATGTACACGTTTCGCATCGAAAGAGAAATCATTTGGCTACATGTACTGGTGAATTTATAGATCACTATATAGGTCACTTATAGATCACTGTGCGAAAGATCAGTGCAATGTACAATACTACCTGGAAAAAAATCACATAGGGATGCTAACAAGTTTGCTTGCTTAACAGTTTTGGACTTGAACCCACGTCATTCACGACAACTTGTTCAAATGCGTCTGCGTCTTATTACCGACTGCGTCGGATCCCCTCTACTCACGTTCCAGCGTCTTCTATTGCGATCGCCAATTCGTTTGACTCTGGCATTTAACGATGACGCCTATAGCCGTATAACCCTATATTTGAAGTTATTTTATACCACAATCCTTTTTTGGAGGATGATGGTAATAGTTATGACACAGTTTGCAACTATATCTTTATCTGATGAAGTTGAAAGACGCAGTGATAATAACATGCGTTTTCTGATGTCCGTATCTATATACAAACCAATTTATTCCCACCACATATGCATTATATATTTTTCTACTAGGAGCAAAATTACTTAACTAAAATAATGAACCAATTTGCAGTTTAAGTGATTCATTTTTAAAGAAAAACAATATTGATAGATTCATATAGTCTCTAACATTCTGAAGCGAAACACGCTGAACTTACCCTGCTGTTGCCATTTCCATCAGGAAAACTTAATTAAGATAGATTTATATTTGTTCCACCAAATCTTTTTCATCTCATATATGTAAATCTCGGCATATTTAATAATTTTTTTGTCAGATCTTGTTTTCGTTGTTCTGGATTATAAGTGGATTGAAAACAACCGGGGTTTCATAACGCCTTGCTAAGTATATACGAAAAAAATAACTGTCACCACGTCAGTAGATAATGAAAATGTATTTTCGACATCGCTCGCGCTTCGTTTAAGCAATTAATTCAGTGGTGTCTCTGGATATGTGATTTATCTTCACTGATTTAAATCTTTCATTCTCGACTGTACCAAAAAAAATACGGAACACGTATAGACTTATACCAGACGAACCATAGAAACAAGTAATTTCGATTCACACAGCCTGAAAATGTATGCACCGCTACTGTTCTCGGTTTGAACCTAAGTGCATATTGCCGGCCCTGGTTCCTCTTAGCGTCAGTCAGGATAGCCATGACGCATTACTGGTGACATACTGAAAATATCTCATGAGCGTTGCCAGAATGCAACAGCAAATTTAAGATTTAAGAAAGGTTCTATCTTACTCGTAAGAAATGTTTTTTTCGATTTGCTAATTTAGATCAGAAGTCCTCACGGAAGACCTGGTCGAGAGACAAAGCCTCTCGACGAAACGACTGGTTTTCGTAAGAATTTTTACAAATCTACACGGTTATATCCGAGTTGATATAGACAGCATTTTTTTTTGCTGCTTAACAAATCGTTTTCGAGAAAACTATATAGATGAATGGAGCACGAAATAGAGGTGACAAACGAGACGAAAATTTATCACTTTGATCGGTGGCCTAGATTCCATCCTGAATAATTGGACGCAAACCCTCGCGGCATTGTTTTCGGCAACAGCTGCGAATCCTCTTACTCACTTCAAGTTATGTCAATTTGTCCTATAATATTCAAATCCTTATATTCGATTAGATTCGTTCAGTCGACGAATCTTATGCGCTCAAATTTCCTCACTTTTGGTCACTCTGTCACGTAAGATTTCCGTACCGTGTAGATTATGTTCTGTTTGGCCTTTAATTCAACAGGTATGGGGCATTATTCCCTAATATTTCTTAGACTATCTTCGAAATGACCAACAATTATTAGCTGGGACTTACTGAATTTGTATCATTCCATATTGTCATAATTATTTGCTAATTATTTAATAGTTTTTCTCAGCATTGATAGACCCAAATATCGAACACATAATGCTTCTTTAGAATATGACGTCACTACGACGTCTTCAGAGTGGACTTCTTGGCATTGTTTATCAATTATATTATACGTAACATAACGTAGACGCTGGTCCGAAGAACTCCATATCGGAAACATAGACATGAACAAACAACATTTTATTAACCGTACCAGGCCTTGGGGCCGCAACTTTCTACTCTATCTCTGAAATGACAAAAATTGAGAGCCGACACTCCTTGACTGTGTAGTTTATCATATCGAGGTCATTTGGAGCGTATTTGCATAACTTCGAGCAGAGGATCATGGGTAAATTCAAAAGGGCGACCATGTGGAGTACGAGAAATGAGAGATTTTCGTCATTTCTCTTCAAAATTTCTGCTTTTTGTGAGGAAAAGTGGGCAAAAGCTATTTCATTTCACATCAGATTATTATTTACTAAATTATCTTGCAGATTTCACGAAGAAAACACACAAATAAAAAATCTCAAAGAAAAATCGCCACAAAAATGTTTGTTCTGAAAATAACGCCACTCTAACGTCATTATGACGGTCATCTTAGATTTGTTCAATCTCCTGGTGGAGCTAGACACAAGGGTATATTGTGATAAGTTTCAGCCTCCAAGCTGAATGGGTAATGAAAATATTTAGGGGGGGGGGGGGTGGATGCAGGCCTCGACAGACCCCCAAATCGCCAAGGCCATAGAGGGTTAAACCTGAACAGAAACTTCCGCAATCAAAATGTTTGTATCGATCAGCATGGTTTTCAGATCACATCTTCACACGAAGCATCATTGGATCTCGAGACAAATCATTCGCCGAACTGAAGCGAGCCCTGTCTAAACACAAGCCAGGGCTCACTGTGTATTGATGACACGCTGTATTGTTTCAGCCGATCTTCTCGCGGTTCATCATCTGCTCTACTCAGTGAGAGACTTGTGTGCCTAAAATCTGTGGTTTGGCTCCCCCGACATTTGTACAACTAAATGATCGGATTCAGATACGAACAAGACATAAACATCCACTCTAATCAGTATTATTGTCGTATGGTGCGCTAAGAAATGTGGAGATTTTTGCGAAATGTTGGAATTTTCGAGAACATCTCAAACCAGATCAGTACAGTTTGCTAGTTTTTGGTTTTTGTTGGAGCATCAGCAGACGTGTGCTGGGTTGCAGAATAGATCAACATTAATCATTGCAAACACAGCTAATAAGGTGTGTGCTGTTTATGTCGAGCGTAAATATGTGATAACGCCAATGAACATATGCACACTGACTTTTCACGCTCTGTCTCCACACAGATGTGTTTCATAATCTTAACCGCCTACACTGTGGTCAGCATCTGATTTCGTTGAAATCTACTGTTTTCAGCATCAGCCAATGATGCCCGTAAGCTCAAATGTAGCATAAATACTCATCCTGTACTCATGAAAAAGATGCCAAAGGCCTTCTTAACAAACACAACAATACCGCAGACGGTGAATTATTGGATCATAAATGGAACAACCCCGCCGCCGTACAGCGCTAATAGTTGACTTTTCGATTAACATAGTTATAGTAGTGCATTCAGTCATTTGGTTTTCATGGAGATTTGGATAGACAGAAATACGATGGTAATCGGCTTCCAGGTGCCCAGTTACAGAATCTAAATTATAGTAGGTTGACTGACAGATTCCACGACATAAATAGACATGAACTTGTAGCATGACTTGCTACTAAATGTTGATTAGCGGTTCTGAAAAAAAAAGATGTTATCATTTCAGTTTATTTTCTGCCAATTATCGCTTCTTGATAGATGTAACTCACCCTACTGCGTTGATAAATTGAGGACTGATACTTTAGATCTGAACAGACAGTTGATTTTGTTCTGAAGAATATGTCTGAGGGTAATCGTGCAAAATAAAACACCAGTATCAGTAATGAATCGGAAGTTGCAGAGATCAAACGACCATATTTTCGTAGGGTTCGACTATTGTCTTGTTTTTTCCCCCTAGGAGAGACGGACATTTTTGGTCTTTGATATTTGTTGGCATTTGTGGGAAGTTGATGCTGGGTCGACATCGGACCTTACAGACCAGTCTTTTGTGTTAAATGCCGTCATTTCCATCTGACGACGATACAGCTCACCAATCCCCAGTGTACGAGTTGTCACAGCGAAACAGCTCACCGATTACCAATAAACGAGATGTCAGAGCATTTCCATCATAGCTCTCTAGATTTGTATCTAATACCGCTTATGCCGGCGCTAGGGGCCGTGTGGTCATATCATCCAAGTTGCCACATGAACAGGTACAATAAAAGCGTACCTGAGATACAACATATATCACGAATCGTTAGATTCTTGGTATGTGCTCTGTCAGTATGTCGGCACCTCTTCCCACTTCCCTTATATGTGTTGTAATACGTATAATTCCTACACAGACTACGAAGAACCCCTCTTAGTTATTTCTTGTTCTTTTTCTATATTTATCAGTTGATCTTTGGAACGTGGCAGAAATAATGAGACCAACACCTCCAACTCCTTACTACAAATTGCCAGATTTCTTTGCAGAAATCAACTCCATAATTTCATCGATGGGTATATATCAGGATATGGGCGCTTGTAATTTCAGTCAAAATACATGTAGGGCCGTATGCCGAACATTTCACTGAGGCAGATACCTTGATCAGTGATGCTCCTGGTCAAGACGCCAGTATCTGTTGATGACATAGTTTTACATTCCGAGATAAATCATTTCGCCGACTTCAGCGGTTCAGTGGATTTTGGCCGTGGTTCTAAGAAACCCTTGATGGCAGTTTAGTGGCTCTTGAAAGAAATCGACTCCGCGATGTTTATTGGTTGCCGTCTAAGCACAAAATAATACATTATCGATTGCATTAGAAGACGGTTAGATCAGGTGATCTATCCGAGTCCCCTAACATTATCTACTACATTCCATACAAGGATGGTATGCCTAAACATGAGAATGCATGGCATTCAGTAATTGGATTTCCGTGACATTTGCTCCAAAAAAGCATGAAAATCCGGCTCCCATGCTAATCCCTATAAATGTCTTTTCTTTGCATTTTCTGTCTGTACAATGAATTGACTAGTCTTACGGATAGGTTCAAACATGTCTTAATGACATCGAAAAAAAAAACGCGCGATACCCGGGAAAATGTTTCAACATTTTGCATACTAGATCAACATAGCCCTAATATAATATCACAGAGTGAAAGAAAAGTTAATGTATTAATTTTCGTTTTTCTAAATGTTTTTAAAATGTTTCCAAATGTTCTAGTGTCAAAGCGAACAGAATAGGCCAAATCAGATTAGGTTTTGAAATTACCGAATCTGCTCTTTGGTTGCAACCCGAGATACCTGAACAATACATTTGTAGAGTGGAGGACAAGTACCGAGGTCAAGGAGATTAAAACGCAGGTGTGAAGTAAAGATATACTGGATTTCAGATGGACTTCTTTTCCATTGTCTTTTTCGACAGTTTTCCAGCAGTACGGTATAATGGGAATTAGTCATTCTGCAGCATATCTCATTCATCCTATTTTCAGCTCGCCGTCTATCCGTGATTCAACAACACGATCAATCAGTATATGTTCTAGTCCGAATGTTGCTCAAGGAAGCTACATGTATCAATATAATCTTGGACACTTTGTCTTCACTCTGAACAGTTTTTTAGCAGAATGATTGGAATTAATTATTCTCTCACTGTTCCGTTCTGCAGCATGTCTCCACCATCCTATTTCCAGCTCGCTGTCCATCTGTGATTCAGACGATAAAGCTACTTCTCGCGCATTGTATCGTCTAACAAAGGGTTTTAGCATGAGCATTTCATTTCCGTCACATTAAGCATTTTCGTGGGTTGATTTGCTGTCTTATGAGATATGATCATGCACATTCTAGTTCACCGGTACTGTGTCACTGGTCGAGGAACTCACCATGTTCAAAACCTACCGTTAAACCACGGGTGATATTCACTTAGTTTGCAACCATGCAGTTGTTTCACTATTGCCTGTGTGGCAATGTCATATCGTTGCTTACCTTGCGTTCGGTGTGTATACTGTATAGTTATTTTTTATCAAGATGACATGATAATTAGAATATGACTAGTATACCAAGATAGATATGTTGTTATATTGTTCTACTCCGCTGGAGTAGAAAATATATACAGTAGACCATCAGACATGTCCAGGATTAATCCTTGGTGGACATCCAGTACACACTGTGAGATAATTGTGGATGATATACAAAGTACAGTATCCAATTTTATTCGGGTCGCTGGGGGTTAAGACTGAATGCTGAGGACTAATCCCACTTGACATCAAGTATGCACAACGTCGCTCCCACCAAGCGAACTTATCTACGTCTGGTAGGTAGCAATCATATTTTCATCGCTACAAATCCTTGGAATTGCAAATTCCATTTTCTGTCCAAAATATAGATAAAACTGGCATGTCCTGATATTCACCCTGTGCCTTTCATTGGAAGCCGTATGTAAGAGCTACAAAAATAACTTGCATCAACACCTTCTGAACGGTGGTGACGAGGGAAATGGATGAACATAGGGAGAGAGGGGGTTTTACTTCAGAAGATCTTTCTGATATTATAACGTAACATGTGGTCCGTGCAAGCCAACTGAATACGCCACGGTTCCCTGGATAAGTTGAATTACAATGATCAGTTCAAAATAGTGGCCATAGCGGTGAATTCGAGATTTGATGTATTTCGTCCGGTATGTTGTATTTTGCCGTTATAAGCCACATAAAATGAAACTGAATTCAAAGCTGAGATAAACGCAGGCGAATAGCTCACTTCTAAAAATCTCGCGGGATATAAACTACATGATTCTCAGTACTCTGTCGTGCACTAGTATGATTTAAACTGTCTATATTTAGATATATAATGAACCGGCGGACAAATACAGTTCTATACCATACTTTGTGGACGAGATCCAGGACCGCATCCAGACACAAATACATCCATGGAATACTCTGTTTCCATATCCCTCGTACTTCTAATAGTTGTTCATCAAGTGTGTGCCGAAGCGGTACAAGCTTTAACGAAGCGAGAGCCCAATATCCAGAAAAAAACAACTGCATGATCCTGTGTTGCCAGAAGCTAAAAGAAGACCTAACCTATCAATTATCTCGCAGACTGTTTCCAGCATAGGAGCGAGAACACTGAGTCGGGAGTAAGTGGTACATAGGCATTGATATTACTGCATACCTATCACAATCTACCTTTAATCTTGTTTGCAATATTTGTGGAATCGATGTAAATACTATGGTATATTTAAACCGATTAATCTGCACGAGAGGGCGCCGTGATTAGCAAAATAATAAACTCCACCACTACTAACCTTGTTAGTGAAGAGATTCTTTTTCAGGATGACACGTTCTCGGTAAATCACATATACCTCTACTGGACGTGGCAGTCCCGTGCGAGACTAGAACTCGCAATCTCAGGGTTTGGCGACTTGGTTCGAGTTTCGCACGGGACTGGACCATCCAGTATCTGTGCTTTACCAAGAAAGTGTCATCCTAATAATAATTGGATATAACTATTACCTACTTTTTAAATGGCATTATTATACCCCATACCAGATTTCTTGGTCATGATTGTTTGAAACTCGGTAACATGACGTTCTGTTATTGGTTATAGCGCTGCCTCCTACGGTCTCGAGGAAATAGCACACAGTCTCGAGAAAATAACGCACGATCTCGAGACAATTGCACACAATATATGCAATAGTTCATTCTTCTGTTAACAAACATGCCTCCAGTGGCGCAACAATTAGTCAACCAAAATGTAAACGAGTGTATCCATATGCACACATGGAGTGGTGTAACCGCCAGCTGTATATTAGTCGTATGGTGATTAATATTTTCTCGCTTTTGGGGCAACATTTTTTTCCAGCGCAAACGGCCGATGCACCGAATTCATCTGCTCAAACTAAAAGCGCACTTTCCAAGTCTCCCTTATACCCGCCACGTTGAGCGATAGCATGTACGTTTCATGCCAGGTTTTCGTTCTCTCTCCAACTGAGAGAGATAACGACATAGAATGAGTTGATCGAGCGGTTGCTGATTTCATTCTGAGAAAATTCGCAAGTAAAATAATCGTAATTGTGTTAAATGGATACTGTAGGGCCACAAATCCTTATCGAATTCGAGTCGCTAGATTTAACGACATTATCCCCGATACACTGCGTATCTACGATTTCAGTATAATAAACACTTGCTGACATCACCTGTCTCGAGCTGACATATCGTAATATCACACCCTGCAGCACGCACTATCTGCACATTAGTATATAAACCGAGTAACCAGATTGGTTCAGCAAATTTGGGGCCTGACAAGTGAATTTAACAGTGACAGCGAAATCTTGAGAAAGTAACGACAAAGAAAGAGACGAGAATCATAGGATATGTTATCTACTTTAACAATGACTGGGCATGTTAACCCTACCTTTCCTGGGACTCAACCCCATACTCCCCAACCCCCCAACCCCCCACCCCCTCCATCACTCTTTTTTTTGCTCCTATCTCTGGAATTACAAAACCTTGAGTCTTCATTGAATGATAGAAATCTAATCTTGACGAAGCATGGGCGCCCTGTGTACGACATTCTCATTGGTACAATTACATTGTAGCGGAAAATGCTACATTCAAATCCTGAAAACTCCGCGCGTGTTTCCAATGAAGAACACATACAGCGGACCCATTATGTAGACAAGTGGCATACACAAGATAAGCGCTTCGTAAACAAAAATATATAACTGAAGTAAGATGCTCATACATCAATCGACGACACACGGCGTGGGAATGGCTCTCCTGCGGTCGATCGTACGCGATTGGTTCAGATTGTGATACATGCTTCGTCAAGATTAGATTGCATTGGGAGAATGGATTTAAGTCTGTCTTTTAACCAAAATCGTGACAAATGGTCGGGATAGCCGTTATGAAAACGCTCGTACTAATATATCGAGGGTACTGTGTGCATTTTCGAGAAATCTGATATTATGATTGCTTCGGCGTTAAACCAAGGGCGACTTCCACCTCGCCCCCATAGCAATATGCCAACCGACAATCTGACAAACCCTCTTGCGATTTCATTATTTTATTTCATACTCATTTGGAATTGGTGGTAACTGTTAAACGAAATAGGTCTTTCGATTATTGACGCGGAAATTATCTTATTAGCGTCGAGTGAATTTGAATATCGGATTTGAGGCTTGCTATCCTGAAATGTAGAAATATGCCGTATAGTATATCTGTGACACCAGCGTAGTTTTTTTAATAATCAACAACTTTGATCATGAGTAGTGTGATCAACGTCACCGGACATACGAAGTAGGGTGAGGAAGATGACTTGGGGATCCAAGCGTAATGTTGTAGGTCACCTAAATAGGAAATTTTTTCATCAAAAGTAGGTCAGATCAGAACTTGGTAGTAACAGTCCCCTAATGCACGTTCATGCCAAAAATCAAGGTTCTAATGTTAACGGTTCTCCTTATTTTGCCGACGAAAGAACTCGGATGGACTCACTCGCTCACTCACTCACTCATTACCGGACAATTTGCAAATAAGAGCCTACTGCGTAGGAATAACAAATCATTGGATCTTGGGAGAAATCAATCATCGGATGTTAGCGATCGGGGTCTAAATATGAGCTCATGCATAGTGTCGATAACACGTAGGTGTGGTATTGGGCCAGCATTATCTGCTCGCGTTTATCATCTGCTCGACATTGTAAAAGAGCTGTATGCTTTAAAGGAATAGACAACCTTTGATAAGCGTATATTGCAAATGAAAGAACAATTCCAGGAGTGTCCAAAACGATTTTTATTTCAATTTTGCAATTTTTTCCAACCGAATAAGAAGCCGTCAATGATAAATTCTGTGGCTTGTAAGGGCGCCGCCATTACGGCAAGTTTAGTGACGTCACTGGGCCGCACAACACTGCAGTGAACTGGGAGGAAACACAGTTTGCCATGCACTGGAATAATCGCAGCCCAATAGGCCAGCAGGTGTGGATACATTCTTGTATTCTGTACCCTGTAAATACTGGCTAATGTTTGTACAATAACAATGATCTTATCCTTGTTGAGAAATCGGGGTTGATCTGTCGTCTAGACTGTCTAAGTGTCAAAAAAAACACAGCATCGAGTTGTCTGATAAAATATGCTTTCGTTATAGGCTAATACTTTTCAGCTGATCACTATACGTCAACATGCGTCAACATAATTCGGCAGTAACTCACTGAGATTGTTTAATGTAACCGAAATTGGGAATAATTCTGATTTCTGTGTTACCAATTCAAAGAATCGAGCCTCAACAAAGACCGGCACTCAGCCAGAAAACGAAACTAAATCTGCCTTAGCTGGAGGCTGATTTCTCCGGGAAAAGATTGTCCGGAGATTTTTCTCACCGTTGAACTGTTACCGAAAGAAACTGTTCAGCATGACACGGCCGTTAAACACCCACCCAAATATCTAGCGTGCGAGAAAATTTACCTGAGAAAGTTTATGGAATAAATCCTTGTCAGCTAATGTCAGCACTTGCACATGTGCTCGTCTGATCGTTTCCTAACAGGACATCTCACAACAGAGCCGACTAAACGAAATCCGCGACCCGGCCGGCTTCTACGGTATATACATTGTACATCCTCGACCGATTTCTACGGTAGATCGTCTTCAATGGGCTCGAACACGCCTGACACTTCTTGTATCCCTCGACACTGCCCACAAGCAGCGTAGATGAAAGCATGGTTTCGCCCAGCCAGCCATTGTCATCAGTCAGGTTAAAACTCCAGGAAATGCAAGGCGTCGGATACTTGGAAAAAGTTGAAAATCACTTGCTGCCATGTTTGCTCTCTGGCCCATTGACGTCATGAGCTAGTTGTCACGTGAACATCACTCGGCCGCTCATTGGTTAAACCATAAAGATGGCATAAAGATGGCGGCTCCCTTCATTCAACACATCTGGTTATTTTCCCAATGTTTGAGAGTATTTTTCTTCGTTAGAAAGAATCTCAAAAATAGGAAAAAAATATTTTTGGGCACAGTTTGGATTGTTCTTTCAGTCGCAGTTTACGTTTGCCAAATGTTGTCTATTCCTTTAATAAATACCAGCGATTTTTTTTTCTCGACATTTGTACAAATAAATGACCAGATTCAGAGACACACCCGCGATAAACTCCCACGCTAATCAATTCGAGATGCATCTCGTCTCTCGGTTACATAATTGAAAGTATCGTGTATTGCACGCAAACTGGCTACAACCGTGAATAGATGGACGCATGTTTTCGCACAAAGGTTATTTACATTATATAGAGGTTTTTAAGAAATAGTGGAAATGCCGCTGTTGAGATATTCACATGTTTCATAGTGTTATCTACCTAAGTAGTATCTGCTTTACTGACCTCTTCTCACATTGGCGACACCATTCAACGATAAATATCAGATAACATGAACATACATAGACCACTTTCATCCAGGTAAAGGCACGAAGATCTCCATGTACAGGGCAACCAAACGTCCAGCCGTAGAATTATTAGTTAGGGAATTTGGCTGTACCTCAGCGTGTGGGAGAGTTCCAAATACAATCGTGACAATATCAAACATTAACAATTTATTTTATTATTTTATTTTTTTCTCTCTGTTCCCGAGTCACAGCTAAATGTGTATGCCGAGGGCTAAACCTTGGAATTACCAAATCTGCGTTTTGCGATATCGAGATGATCATGACAAAATATGTCAAATTGAGTATCGGTAAATCTAATAGTGTGATGATGGAATATTCTGGCAGCCTTGTGAAGACAAATAATCGTGCAACAGCGGTGAATCAAAGATGTGCTTAATCTGATATTTCATTTGCGCTCAACTTTCTTTCACTGTCTCGTTTGACAGCTTTCCATAATCAAGAGGGGATTTGAACTCTCTGATACCGTTCCGATCGGTGGCAGGTTTCCCCAATCCTCTGTCCATCTTTCTCCATCTGTCTCTCTATCGAAGATTTACCAACACAAGACATCAACCATGCCCTATTGAATGAGTCTTGATCATTGTACGTAACTTAAACCAATCGGAACATGATAGGCACATCCACTTCTGGTGGGTATTTCTACGATACTTTGAAATTGGTAAAATGGGTGCCTACTCGTGTATTACTGAACCATTCAATTCAGAACACAAAAAAATTCTTGCAACACTGTCTCGTCGAGGGTGGCTAAGGTAATGTATGATAGTAGGTGGGGAGGGGCCTTTACTTCAGAATGACGAAGAATTACTCAACGTCATATCATATTTTTGCTCACTGCATGTCAGTTGCATAATACTAGGCACGATTGATCATAGGTAAATTCGAAAGGTGGGTCTCGAGGGGCTACTGAGAATTCGCGATTTTAGTGTATTTCGTCGACTATGTTGTATTTGTGCCCTAAATGCCTCATACAATGAATCTCATCAAATTGTTTTGACATGTTTGAGGAAATATGAATTTATCTTTGAAGATCATACATATGGGCTTAATCGTCGAGAGAACCGTATCCGAAAAGCTAGCTCGCGTGGTGGAGTCTACGTAATTCTGGTTGTTCAGTCTTAGTCGCCAGTCGTCTGCTTTTTAATCGACAGATGTCGTCAATTTTGCCCACCTCTTACATATCTCACCAATTCACAATCGTGTGATAAAAAAACTTACCGTCATTCAAATGAACAAAAAGGCAAGCCGATATAATGGTGTTATTAAACCAAGACAGACAATATATACACTATACTTTGTAAGCGACTTTGCTTCATATGACGAATACAGTTGTCTTTAAACCGTGTGTCTAGCCAGACACCTCCTACGGCCAATAGATACACGAAGTGAAACGTGAGCCCGTTATACAAGCTAAACAAGTGTTTGATCCGAATTCGCTAGGGGCCAATATAAGGCCTAACCTAGTTTAGCTCTGCGACTCTGAAACGTAGGGAATAAAACCGTCGATTCTGAACAGATAGTGAATCAAATTATTTTTTATTGGTTCGGCAGATTTGCGGACTGATAACAAGATTTAACACTGGAGAGCTTTGTCTGACAATCTAATTAGTACACGAAACGGAAGAATTGTTAACATCTTATTTGTCATTATGTATGGGATCTCTGTGTTTTGTCCAACACTATTATAATGTTCCACTGACCATATCTGCGAAATCTTTGATCCGGATTTGGTTTTGAAAACGTTTGGCTGCTTCTGTCTTACAGGAAATAACTTTTATTATTATTTATTTATATTGATTATATGCTTGCTTTGATTGTGCTGCTCCAGTCCTGGAGCTGAGTCTCAAATTTAAACTTTGTCTGCTCCATTCGTCTATAATTAGCCGATGATTTTGAAGCATTGCCTATCACAGAAAGTGTCCATATGAACTATTCCAGTCAATTTTCATCTTGTCAACTACTATATTTTAAACGAGTATTAACCGATGTGAATGTATGTTTCGTTTGTATTTTGACAAACAATTTCAATTCAAGCAAATGACTTGTTGTTGACATGGTTTATAAGGACAAAATAGATTTGAGATTTTTGGCAGAATATGAAGATAGAATATCTTATATTGTTTTCGCTGAACATTATTACTTTCGACGAATAAATCTTTAACTCAACTCTAAGTTTACAGGTTTGGCGAAATCACTGGCGTGTGGTCTGTGTGTTTCACTGACCCCAATATGATCACCTGTAAACTCACTGAGTATCGTGTCTCACGTTTTGTCGTTCCGGAGATAGGTTGAAAGTTTGGCAGCGGGGGAGGGGGGGAGGGGAGCATACTGCCTCCCATCCCCACGTCTTGTAGGATTAAGCTACTGCATGGGTGTGACTAATAACGTTTCGATAAATGAAGTAAAATTTCAGTTCATGGCATGCAGCTCACAGGTGTAAAAAACTATCTCGTCTCGTGGACTAATTATCATCAAATTATCTTCACGGGTCTTCTCTTCTGGTCCAGCTATCGACCCAAAGACGTATCAACACGTTCAGGTGTCAGTATAAAGGCTATTGCTCATCGCACTTCACAGCATGCTAATTTTGAGGACAGACAGGTTCAAACATTTGTTGCGTGCCTGGCTTTATCATGGTTCGAATACGCCTCGTTTGAAGTAAGATGGATGCGGCTAGACATTTTAATGTCAAATAATCGTAAACAGCGCCTTCCATTTCCCGCTTTAATTACATGTTTTGCCATCCGTTTGTATCATCGAAAACATCCATGTTTTTGTGGATTTGGGTGAAACGTTTGATACGGAAATATTACTAATGTGGGTGTACATATTGCTCCTTTGTCGGAGTCGACTGGGACTAGAATGTTGTTCTCTAATTCGAATAATCTGATGTGGGACACATCCCTGTAGAGTGTATTCGTGTTCTAATCAAGGATGAGGGATTATACACTTACATCAATCTTCTCTGTAAACAATTTACTGTTGCGTGGCAGAACATCTAATATCAACCACTCAACTATACAACCTTCAGCACCGTACATTTTTCCCCTCACAAGATTGTGTGCATATTTTTGAAAGTGAAGCTTGACAAGTTAGACATCAAATATGAAGCATCCATCCTGGCGTGTCTATTGCGGCAGTCGAGGCACGACGCTCGTTCATATGGTTTCATCTGTGCACTAAATGGAAACAAAACATCTTAGACGGGATACTGATCTACAATCCTGCGACATATTTTACCGGTTCTAAGGGTTCACATCGGGCATTACGAACAAGAATCGGCCTTTATATGTCATCTCAGAAGAGGTTAGCCGGAAACAATGAATCGACACCCATAAAAATATAATGGAGTACAGCGAAATAAACTTTTTTTTCATTTATCTTTGAAATGTCAGCTTGGATTTTTTTTGGCATCGATAGCGTCATGGGAAAACGGTTTTTAAAAGATGGATATGGAAAATTATCATTGATGCTAGCTATCTACTGAATGTCAAATGTGACGCCTGTATGGAATATTGGTCTAACTTGAAGCCTTTAGTACAAGAATGGGGATGATTTATTAGAATAACAGAATTAAATATTTTCTTACGAAGTAGGCTACCATTTGCAAATTGTCCGGTAGTCAGTGAGTGAGTGAGTGTCTCCATCCGAATCCTTTCGTCGGCAAAATAAGGAGAACCGTTGACATTAGAACCTTGATTTTTGGCATGAACGTGCATTAGGAGACTGTTAACAGCAAGCTCTGAGCTGACCTGCTCTCGATAAAAATTTCTGGTAAGTTTTGGTGAAAATCACTGGTGATTCTGACTTGGGCTGTGCCCATCTTAATATAGGCAGGATTTCCACTTGGGGGTGGGGGATTTCAAAGATTTCAGTGCGCGTCGGAGTCCTAATGCCTACCCTCTTCGTTGGTCCTGTGACGTTAGTCACACTGCCATGTCGCAAAAATGAAAACAAAAAATATAAATGAAATAGGAGCTAACTTTCGATGTTATTATGAAAGAGATTTGGTTGCGCATATCCCACTTAAATGTGAATATTTATTGAGGAAATAACCACCACGCCCTGCGCAACTGGAACTCCTCACACTGTTGATTGTCGATATTCGAGAAGTTATCGCCATGAATGTCGACCATGATTATAAGGACGGCAGTACTGTTAGTTTGGGTCTGGATGTTAATATCCAATGGCCTAATGATATCATGAACAACTTTCGCCAATGAACAGAGGTAAGGACTGACGAATCACTAAAAACAGAATTATTCAAAACTGCGCATAATCAATAAGTCTGTCTGGGCTTGTCACGGCATAGATGGTGTTAAAGTGTCAGAACCAACAACATCCGATCAAGAATTGCTGCAATATATCATGATGTGTGTTCAATATTGTAACCACGTATGGGGTTAAGGAGAACAAAACAAATTGAGTGTTACACCGATATTAATCTCAATTGTATCCGCTGATATTAATCGGAATGTGTGGTTACGTGTTTAATGATATATAATTTCGAAAACCAATAATTGTGACAAAGAACACAATTACATATCGATGTTTCTAATTCTATCACTGATTGACCTGGAAAAGTTAACTGCTTGAAAGAATGAAGAAGCCTGAAGCAGAACAAAGTATCAGCCTCTGTTCTCGATGACTGTCAGCTCAGGCGATTGCCGTATGGCATCTCTTTGAAAAAAGTTGTCGAAAATATTATTTGCATTATATCTTCTCATATCTCAGAGAACACGAACGTTTACACGCTAACGATGGAATGGAAATTGCTACTCAACTCTTCACAGCACTAAATGTACTCGATATGTTGATTTTTTGCGCACTACTGATTATCTATAGTCTAGCACGTCCTGTTTCCGGTATGTAAGGGATCAACACCGGTAATTACGACAATAGTTCGACTTCTGTATAATCGGTATAATGCAAGCGCTACCAAAGTCTTACAAAAATGGAAAGATACAGACGACCATTCCGAAACTAATATCTCGGTAATAAAATCGATACGGGGGGATAGCGTGGTATTGTTGCAGCAAATAACGAGGCGAATCTCTACATTTGGTTTAGTAACGATGCATTCATACGTTTGCACAAAATGGGATGGCATGGCATAGCATGGCACGTTTCGGAGCCGATCGAATTACTTGAACAAACTGACCTGCACTTGGTTATTTTCTATGTGGCCTTATGGCAAGCCGTTTTACTTTTTATTCAGCTGTTTGCTGAAGTCTTCAAATGATTTAATGATACCATCAGATGAATTGATGATATAAGCAAATGATTTGATGATATCAGCAAATCATTTGATGACATCATTAAATATAGCGGAAGGTGAAAATAAGCCTAAATACTAATGCCTGCTTCCTTCTCCACCTGTTAATGTGGATTTTATAATTTATACCTACTGCCCATCTACCGACAAATCACATGTAGTACTTACTACTTAAAGAATCGGACAATAAAAATAATTCAATAAAAACGCAACTGCAGTGGTTTGGGTGATATAGGGAATATATTTAACAGCCGCCCCTATCAAAATTCCGGTATATTTCATACGCCAAAATAATAAAAGACAAATACGATCAGGAATATAACAGCACGGGAATAGAAATACAGTAGGGAAGATACACTGTTCCATCTTACGATAAAGATAGAATTAATCAAACGTCTATGAATCCATATGGCTTCTTTTGATGTTTATATGATGTGGGTACGGTACTTGTGTAATCAGATAGTCCTATAAATTCGGTACAGATTGAAACAAGTTATCTATCTAAGCATGTCCCCTGTAAATCCAGAAAACATAAATCTGTGTGCGGTGTGGGCCCACCACATTATGTCATTTCTAGATCGCAATGGTCAACCTCCGCTGATGAGGGCAGAGAAATAGCAGAGCAAGCTAGTGAGGAGGTTTATTGTCGTTCTGAACAGGGAGCCTTTCATCTTATGGTTCCTCCTATCATCAAATATAAACTACTTGTTGATATCATCAAATCATTTGCTGGTATCAGAAAATACTTTATTGGTATCAGCAAATTCTTTAGTGATATCATCACATAATCTGGTGATAAAATTAAATGATTTGATGCTATCTCTAAGTGTATCATTGAATATTTGCTGATATCAGCAAATATTTGAAGATATCACTAAATCATTTCATGATATCAACAAATATTTTATGATACCACCAAATACGGAATAAAAAGTAAAACGGCTTGCCATATGGCCGCTCCCTTTCTTTCCACCTTCGAGGATTCCGCCATTTAGTGTGAGACCGATCAGCTCCGACAACGTGATCAGGATCCCAGATTCGAATGGGTGGGATGGGGCGTTGTTGATTCTCCCGGCCCTTCGCGTAGTCTCCCGGTCCTTCGTGTAGTGAAATTGGGGAAGTTGGTCACACTCCCTTTGTACAAATATTCGCACGCTAATTCTCTTATGTTTAATAAGATATAGCAACTCGCAAATCTTGTGCGAAAGTGAAATTCACGCTTTCCCAGTTGATTCGTAAAATTTATATACCAGAATAATTGATTGTCGTCAGTTAGGGATAACCGATTATTTTATTTCCAATAATTCATGTTAAATTCAACTTATAATGTCCCTTGCACATAATAAATTGTTATTATCAACTTTTCGCCAATTTGCTTGCGATCAGGCCATTGTATGGAATTTTGTGAAACATTCATACGAACCCTCGCAGATGTTCACAGATGCATCGCGAGTCGCTGCTATCGCACTGTTGGATTGTAAACCAAGGCACTAACGGGTTACCTGTGAACATGTGGGGAAAATTGAGCTTGAATGGGAATGTGTTATACAGAATGATTCCGACATTTTTCCTGGATCGATTCCGCCCCCAGCGACCTCTGCCACCAGCAAACAACACTCGATCTACCTGGGGTTGAGAGTGAGGTACAGGTAAAGATTCGTTCCCTCACATTCCTTCGATATATTTTTTTTTCGCGTCCATGTGAGACTGGGTATGGGAAATATTCCCTATGTATCAATCTATCAAAGTAAATTTCCCCGCAAACGCGACAGACACGATGATGAATCACATTATCCAAGAACGGCGCAGTCTGGCTCTAAATAAATTATCAAATATTTGCCCCCGATTGATACCAATAAGCATGGGTAATCAAATAACACTCACGTCAATTGGGGCTTTGCATGTCTGTGATACATTTACACTATATCCATAGCGATTCTAGGGAAGTAAGTGCAAGGAATTCCGCATGCAAACGTATTGGATGTCTATTCTGTAACCTGGGATTAATAACCTTGCCTGCATTACGATCAAATTATCAGTATGTTTGTTTCCGGTCAAATGGGAATCAGGCCAGACGCTTACAGCATTATATCAATCGTCGTGACATCCTGAATAACCACAGAATAGACAGACCTGGGGTAATCATTTGGGGTATTACACAATTACAGGTCTGAACGAGATAAAAATCTCGTATGATTCAGAAAATTTATCTTTTAATATTTCACATATAGCATGCTATATGATTACTCAAATCGCACCGCTGATATCATATAGCGTTTTATTCCATATCGCAATGAGAAACCAGGGTGTGGATACATTTTACTTTGTATGATATATTTCTACCACTATTGAACAGTTACCACCCGTATTATATACTTCACATCCAACAATAAGAGACTAGTAAGCCATAAATTTCCAGCCATTATTCGAAGACATCCGGATGATATGGACAACTATTTCCATCGTGATGTCTTCCACGAAACAAGCTATATTTCGACACAGTGCTATACGCTCGCTTTTTTGTAGGCACTCTTCCGTTATGGGGGCTTTTCTTCTGCCTTTCTCTGGGTTGCCTCGTATATGACGGTAACAGCCGACATGCGGGGAGTTACGTAACCATTGACGATACTTCATGTAATTGACTAACATCAAACGATTTTAAACCAATGAAGTTGCATGAAATCAATATCCCCTTTTCAAATATCCCCATGCCCAGTGTTCAAAATTATCTTATTCAGTATGGAATATGTTCGATAGCTTTTTGTGCGCCGCAATTATTGCTGACAATAACACAGGTTGACCTTTACAATTCCCTGTCCGTTGAGGAAGAAACAATGCCGGATGGAAAGTAGTTACAAATGGTTACACCTGAAAAATCTGTTGTGCCTGTTTTTATACTTAAATACTTAATTTATAAATTAAATACTTAAAAAATACTTGTTATGCAGAATAAGTATTTTGCACATGCCCCATTTAAACTCCGTCGTCCATCAGTTTTTGAAGATATTTCTTGTTGCCAATGTTATGCCTGTTTGAAATCTGTGCTAACTATCTCTCTTAAGGATGTCCGCTGGTGGTAAATCAAAGTAATTAGTTTTTTGAATAATGCGTATTGTTGCATTCATAATTGGGCAATATGAGAAAAAAAACAAAGAAAAAAACATAGGTTGGTGTGCATTTTTTAGCTGTAAGCAACGTTAACACTACCTGGCCTGGGGGGGGGGGGGGGAGGAGACGGAAAGTGTCCCCCCCCCCCATCCCAGTGAACTTTGCTTTGCTGCTCCGAAAAGACAAAACCGAGGAGGCTGGAACTTGACGACTTTAAAGCTTACCTTATTGGGGTCATTTTGAGCCTATTTTCATATACAGAGGACCATCGGTAAATTCAAAATGGCGGCCATGTGGTATCCGCGAAAGTCGTGTTTTTCATTTTTTTCGCTCCATTTCTTCACATTTTCCTTGCCTAAAAGGCCTTGAAAGTATTTGATTGATGCAAAACTAATTATTCTGTATTTTATTTGATTTTTTTCAAGAGAAAAATCGGAAAAATGAAAATTTTGAAAAATCAACCTTAAAAAGGCCGAAACATGACTTCCGAGAAGATGATGTCACTGTGACGTCATCATGGCGGCCATCTTGATTTTTTTACATTTTCCGGTAGAGCTTGAACCCAGGATACTGTGTGGTAAGTTTCAGCGCTCTAGCCTTATTGGTAAAGAAAATATATAGGGCCCCCCCCCAGGCTGCGATACTACCAAATCGCCCAGGCCAGGTAGGGTAAAGTGGACTGACCCTTGCTTAATTTTATAACCCAGAAATCATAGGGAATAGCCCTAGTTTTGAAGCATATTCATGAAAAATTCATATGAATAGTATTTAACTTTTTCTTATATTATAACTGTTTGCAGATGATCACAACGTCTATCAAAATTTATCAAATTTGATGGCTGTTGCTTTGCAAAATTCTCGGCTAGAAGGCTTTCAAAGGAAATCCCTATCTCTTAACCTAGGAAAGGGAGATAACCCAATGGCAGCAAAATGGCTGCCAAAGCAAAACACCACCAGCGGACATCCTTAAAAAGTTATTTCACTATTGACGCGAAAATCTTTCTTTTTTCTGACGACTACTAAAAAATAAACGGCTGATCGGACGACTATACTTAGATGTGGTTTCTGGTTTCTGGCAGTATCCCCTGATTTTGAAGGGATTTCTTCATTATTTGGTTGAATCATGCCCTAATCTGATGGTTCCCATGCAAACTGCAAAATGTATTTACATTGGGGTTTGAAACGTTGATGTCTATGTATTTATGTGTCTGTATGTATTTAAGTGACAAGTCTCACTGATTCCCACACTAATATCTAATTCGAAGTCTATATTCCCTCTGTCGTGTGTAGTTAATACTTTGACGAACCGTCAATGTCACAAATAGAGCTATCCAACCACCCTTGAACGTCTTTTGATTCAAATATTTATAAACCGCTGTCTATCGAAGCCCAGCAAATTGATCGTGTGTGGATTAACCATATTTGCGGATCAGTAATTTGACATTTTGCTTCGTCTCACTTATGCTAATGACAGGTTTCAATGCGGAAAAAGACCAATAGCTTCGGATTGGTTTAAACGGATCAAATGACAGCAGCGATCAAGATAGAGATTTCCCTATTATATACACGCGCATCTACATGTAACAGTCTTTTCAAGAAACTAACATGAGTGTGTATGTTCTCTTCCATTTTAAAGCCATAAACCGATGGACCGATATGTGTTCATTATCAGCAGTCCAGGCCCTTACGCATGAGAAGTGAGATAAGGACGGTCATCGAACCCTCATAATCGTGCAAAAAAGTCGAAATTCACACTCAGACTCATTTATTCATCCCGGTCGTTCTCACAAGCAGGGTAGTCTTAGTCACTGTGTCTTGGCACGAATTGGTTCGAGCAGGTCATGTTGACACTTTTTCCATGATGTTTCGCTTGAATCGTTGTGGTCCGCATTGTAATGTTAAACCGAGGGTAACCCAGGCTATGACTGCGAAGGACAGGTCTGCAAATTCAACCTTCTTCCCTTTGAAATGTATAAGTATAGCGCATGGTGGGGACAAGTGGCTACGATGTCAATAATGATATTACAGGACAGAAAACACGAATACATTACCTCGAAGTAGTGAATGTGAAGTGCTTATAAGGGTGTATAGGAGAGATCTGCTCATCGTAGCGAAATACGTATACCACAGATTAATGTCTTCTGGTATTGTTCGGCAGCAGTTCGTCGATCGATTATTTCCTTTGCTTTTCTTACTCTAGCGTACATATCGACCAGTTGTGCAGGCCAATGAAGAAAAGTCTCGTCTGCAATAGATATGATTTCAATGAATAATGAATATTAAATGCTTTTTTGTAGCACAGCTTAAAGTAAACTTCTATATTCGTAGTATCTGCTTTATAAGAGACCATAATACTAGATCCGAATTGGACTAGAGAAGTGAATTTCTATATACGTTATATCTATATTCGACTCACGTGGCCATGAAACGAATCTATAAATAAGAAGACAACATCTATGTAATATGTAGAACTACAAATAGTTTATTATGGATTATACGATCGGTTGCGATGACAATGTTTGTAATTTACTTACCTTGCGTGGATCGAAAATCGAGCTGAAAATGACGTAAGACGCTTTTCTCTCAAAAGTATACATGTATACGATAAATGAAGTGAGAAATAATGACTCTGAATGCTACTTATTATAGGTAATTATTTTCTCTGGAAATAGAGATCAAATGTCTATGGCCACCATTTCGGGTACGTAAGCAAAATATTAATCGACAATCCGTCATTTAATGTGCAGGGATAGGCTTGAATCATCATTATCTTTGATACCCACGTCATCTCGCTTCATACTGCTATATCTCATCTCTTGTACCTTAACGATATGCGCAGAAATATGCTGGAGGTTAGTAATATCTGAAATAAATATTGATTTTGAACTCCATCATGAACATTCTAAAATAGGTCTGCTATGATATCTTCGGTCGCCTTTCTTCAGTCGCGACTTGTCTTGATAGCAATAACTTACTTTTCCTGATTTCAAACTGTGCATAGATCAATAAAGTAGGTTTCGAAAGAAAATTCTTTGCTGTCACTATAGTAGGACTTTGATTTCATAACGAAATACCAAATAACAATTTATCGCCATTCACGGAAATCTCAATCAGTGCGTGCCCAACATTGTGATATATAGCGGTGAAAGCCACGGTCAGCCCATACATGTTTAATGGAGCATAAAGGTGTGAATCTATATATTCAAGCGTATGATAATGACTACATTTGCAAAAAGAGTAAATAGCGATTTAATTTGTTCACCACTGGAAAATACGCACTACTATGTCAAGAAAAATGTTTTCGTTTGAACCGTGTTCGATTTGATAGTACAGTATTTTGCTTGCTACGACAGAACATCTCGCTCAGAGTTGTAGGCTGCAAAGAAACTCTATTGTTGATATTCATAATGAACAATACATACCGTGATAAAGTTGGACTGTAGTGTACCACTACCCACGTGAATCAGTATTATGGGAACAGCTACGTGTGAAAATGTTTGATTTCTTGTAACTTCTGTCCTGGTGAGAATATATGACCTGGGTGAAAATCAAAATTGACTTGAACTTTCTACGCTAGATTTTCTATAAATAATAGTCAAGCATGTAGCCAAACATTTTCTACGTTGATAGTTATTATGAATGACGGACCAGACGCTTGTAATAGTAGAAATTTTTCCCCGTAACGGGTAATGTCTTGCCTCTGTTACGGGTAAAACATTCGATGCTCTTGCTGAAGCAAAAATGATGACACTACCACGGAGAATACATCTGATTTAGTATCTCACACAGGTAGGATCCGTTGTGAAAAACTTCCTGTTGTTGAGAAAATAGGGAGAATATGTCATATTGAGTACAATGTGTCTTACTTTCTTTCTTGTTTTGTGCTGTGTGTAGCTACCCTGGGTTTCCACACGATGGATGGTCGAAGACCGTTGTTGGAAATATGGGAGACCTCCGCCGTGATCATTGTGTCGGTAGTTGCCAGCGTCATGATACTGTTGCTGATAAAATATTGTAAGTACCCCCTGGAATATCCCCAGGAAATGCACGCAACCTCCGCAGAAGCAAAGCAAAGCTTCCTCATCCATTCCCTTGAACGAAGCTATTTCGTTACATCTTTGCCTTTGGACTTTGGACCAAAAGCTACACTGGAATGGGTACTAAGAAATTACTAGTATCGAAACAGATTTTGGCTTTACTTTATGTTACATGACGCTACTGCTTCTACCAAACTAATGTATTGCGAACAGAAGGGAACTCCAGTATAACACATCGTGCTACATACGTCATAAACAAACATTCGTCAATGAATTCAGCCAAACAATAAAAGACTTGAAGTTATAGTATCATTTATGCGTTCTTGTAACATAAGGTATTTCATTCATTTTTAAAAACGGTATTTTTTGGTCGATTTTTCGTTTAGATTTTCCAAATTTTGTATTTATGCAATTTCTCGACAAAATCTGCATGATAAATTAGTAAATTTTCATGTGGTGTGAAATAAAATAGATGTTGCCGACTTTCCTTTTCGGAAAAGAAGAAATTTTGAAGAAATATGACAAAAACATTAGTTTTCTGGTACCCCCAAGTGGCCGCCATCTTGTTTTTTTTCCTTGATCCTCTGCTCGCGGAGGGGGGGGGGGGAGGTCAGCAAATAGGCTCAAAATATGATAATATGAAGTATAAAGTCACGGAGTTTCAGCTCTCCATATTTTGTCTTTCCAGAGATAGCACAGAAGTTTGGAAGGGGGAGGGGGAGGGGGGGGGAGATTTTGACCCCAGGCCTGGTAGGGATAATTGGTTTCTCCCACATAAAGTAAACAGTTTTTAAATGGACGAGTGAGCGTTTGCTTTCTCCCTTTCTCGCGTTTTCAAGTCCACAACTTGTATGACAGTCACCAACCAGCCAATCAGCTGTTTCCATGGCTTTATTTTTTGAGACTCTGCCGATCCTAACTGCGTACCATCTCACTTCAATAACCCATAATTGATTATGAATTTGTGGGCGAGAAATAAACATCAAGCGTTCCACCGTACACAAATTTGAGCTTGGCAATTGGGTGAAATAGGCGACATCCACTTCCAAAACAATAACCACGATACATTGGATTATTTAGCCAGAAAGTTTAATACGAGTGTCCGAAATTCAGGCCCTGTGTATTGAGAGCGTGATAACTATCACTCCCTCTCATTTCCCTTATATTGATATGAACACCCTACTGAATCGACAAGTATGATTGTAGGTGAGCACCGCCGGTCACGTGTCAAATCACAGTCAATGGTAGGTTTTTCGCTGCTTTCGTTATCAAGCGTGGGCGTGTGTCTCACCAGA
Organism: Hanleya hanleyi; assembly: GCA_036873755.1. Classification (NCBI taxonomy): domain Eukaryota; kingdom Metazoa; phylum Mollusca; class Polyplacophora; order Lepidopleurida; family Hanleyidae; genus Hanleya; species Hanleya hanleyi. Next base: position 167,295 of record JAVTVY010007140.1, read on the forward strand.
CGACAGTGACAACAGCCGAAAATGGACGATTTTCAGCATATCGATGACAGGTATGGTTACTGGTGTCCAGTCATTTTTTGATGGAGAGATGTCGTACTACATTGTCACCAAATGTAGGGTTATTACTATTTCAAGTTAACAAAAAAATTAAACATTTTTGCGGCTAGAGGTGTTTTTAGGTGTTGGTGGACAGTCCATGGTAGGTATTAGCATCGAATTACAGTGTGAGGAAATGAGCACAAAATGAACACGTGGGAACTTACTACCTGCTTCATGTATCACTGACTCATTCATCTCTCGATTCCTTTCACTTGTGTGTGTTTAAGAGGAATATGAACCGTTAATAGTTTATTCTCTGTCTGTCTGATATTACGACAGTCCATGGTATCATCATCGGATCGATCGACAGTCCATGGTAGGTCAAAATACGGTCAGTCCGAACCGACGTGAACCGTGTAACCTTGGCCAATGATTCGCCAAATGGACTGTTGTCAAGACAAATGGTAGCTACCATGGACTGTCGATATATCTGATATACAATCATATGTTGCCTCATTATAACATTGCAGCTGTTATCCGGCTTCTATGGGAAGTGATCCAATCTACAGTTCATGGTTGCATGACACATGGACTGGTGCATTCACCTACAATCATACTTTTCGATTCAGTAGGGTGATGGAGAGAGCGAAAGAAGACTCTCCTAAACAAATGAAATTTATATTAAAGAATAGTGTGACCACTCCTCGTGTCACTGGAATCACTCCTCTATAATTTCTTTAGAGAGCTAATCACAGCACTTTCGCTATTTTTGAACATCAAGGTATTAACATTGCTGTTTTTCTCCAGTTTAGTCCACATGCAGTTCATTTCCATTATGCGATGTTTCATCTGTACGATTTAGGCCGTCTGAAATCTAGGGTATCCAAAAGAATGTTGCACCTCTCGGGGAAATTGGGGGAGGAGCTACCTGGATATTTATATCAAAATAACACGGGCCAAATGACGGCTACATCTACCCTAACTACACATGAACCAGGACAAATATGCCCAGGCAAATCTTTATCAATATTTGACTGGCTTAGCGGAGATGATATTTGAAATAGTTTATAACAGTTTGCATTGTTCTTGTTTCATCAGTGACTGCTTGTTACCCCTTATAGTTGCACGACTGCGGAGAGTGACAATAAAATCACAACATATCATGATGTAAATAAACTAGTCCAAAAACTGATGGCAACTTCATTTCATCTCAAAACTTCTAAACAAAATCATTTCAGACTATATGCCTCTAAAATTGGATTAGTATGTTTTTATGATAAACGTTATTATTTCACTTCAGATTATTATTTATTGATCTATCATGCCTTTCTTTTTTCGCTTACAAATGAAATAAAAAAAATATGACCGGAAAATCATCAAAAAAATCCTTTTTTTTTTCTTCAAAAATGATATTGACGTCATCTTGGTGGTCATCGATATCTTTTTTTTTTGCATTTACCAGTAGACCTTTGCCCAAAGATATGGTGTGATATGTTTCAACACTCTAACCGGAAATCCAGCCATCCGCTCCCCCGAACCCACACTGCGGTACACATCCACACTGCCGTACACTTCAAATCACCCATGCCAGATAGGACTGGTGCGCATTGTACATTACACAGCGATCTGAGGGTCTTTGTTGCCTATATTCAAATGTACATACCATAGCTTGAGTATTTCTGTAGAGCTAAATTTCACCCAGTGGTACAAAGACGGGATGCCGCAAAGCATATTTCAATAACTATATTGAATCGCGTACACGATTTCGTGACAAAATTACTGCACTGGTAATTCTGTCACATCGCCAAATGTAATTAGCATAGTATTTAAAGAATATACAGATCTTTTGTACAAAAAAAAATCATCCATATTATTCAATGCAACTGCAGTGTACATCAAAATAACCTACCATATGACTTAAAGATACTGGGCTTGTCAAACAACTAGAGTTGGGGACCCAATGTGTTTCGTCCGAGTTCATTGTGATTGTCACACACATAGCAATGCGGCTACATGTACAACGATCAGTTGGGGCTTTTGGATCCAATTTCCTTTTTCGAATAAGAAGATGGCTTAAGAGCCCAAAATGCTTTATGGTCGATGACGCATATGAACTAGGTTTTTTTAAGAAATGCTTGCTAAGAATGATTTCCAATGTCCTCCGCACATACAAAGACGATTCTGGCGCGAGGTGCTCCAAATTATTTCACGGCGTTTATCATAGATATTCAGATGACTAAAACGTTCCCAACGATATCATACAATTGATATGCAATGATTAATTCGTGCATGACTTTGACAATTCAACTTATAATTGTTCACTTTTGGACAAAAGGCGCCAGAATTGCCGATGACTCTTCATTAAACACTTCTAAAATACGTTGATTCTGCAATCAGTAATAACACTTTTTGTCGCAATTGTGACAAAACGCGTTGACAAAACGCATCGCGTATGTGCGTTTGCGAAATTTGTGACATAACGCGAAGCAACACAGCAAGACCTTTCAAATCAGTCGAACATTAGAAGACTGACGTCTATTCCTCCGTCTGCGCATTTAGCCGCCTATTACACTCTTAAAACTAAAGTGTTGTATACAACATTTATAATGTTGTATATAACACTTTGACAAGTGTGGAGGAGGGAAAACATTTGTAAATGTTAATTTAACACTTTCGAAAGTGTTGCTGGTTTCAACACTTTGTAAAGTGTTAGATTTCAACATTTTAAAAGTGTTATGATCTCAGCCTAACCTTTATAAATGTTGAATTCTAACACTTGCAAGTGTTGGATTTGTGTCAATATTTAACACTTTAATAATGTTGTATCTCGTTTCTAACCTTTATAAATGTTGAATTCTAACACTTTTAAGTGTTGGATTTGTGTCCATATTTAACATTTGGTAAATGTTGACTTTCAGCACTTTGCAAGTGTTGGGATTAAACGCTTTGTAAGTGTTGGTATTCAAAAAGGAGATGGCATGATAAGGTGGCATTTTGGCCTATATACATGGTGCAGTTAACCCCCCTCCCCTCCCCCCCAGAATAAAATGTTCTGAAAATAATTGTGTTCTAATGTAGGCCCTAATGGCAAAAAATATGTACACAGTATGTGAAAGTTCTAGCTCGATTGTGTTATGACCGTAATTATTACATGAAATTAAAATTCGCATCATCTGCTATTTTGTGAAAAAGGGTCTAAATCGAGTCATTCCAACACACATTTAGACACGAGGTACCAGGTTAAATGACCCTTAGACCCCTTTTCACAAAATAGCACATGCTGTGGATTTTAATTTCATGTGAGAACTATAATCTTAATGCAATCAAGCCAGAACTTTCACATATTGTATTATATTTTCTCGTCATTAGATTAAAACAATTATTTTTAGAACATTTTAATTTCTTGATTTCAACTGCACCATGTATACGTATGCCGCCTTATCGTACCATCTACTTTTGAGGCATTTCACCAAAAAAAATATATAAAAAAATTGCCTGTTAAAATTTGCAACAGCAACACAGTGATCCTTCTATGATCAGTTTTCAACTCCCCCACAGACAAATTGCTGTGGAAGTGTAAATGTGGCACTTGTGTAAGTGTAGGTCATATTCAAGATAATGATTTAAAGAACAGAACAAAATAAAGTTCACTTGCATTCAGTCACAGACGAATAAAAACAGGAACAGTGATCCTTCTATGATCAGTTTTCAACTCCCCCACAGACAAATTGCTGTGGAAGTGTAAATGTGGCACTTGTGTAAGTGTAGGTCATATTCAAGATAATGATTTAAAGAACAGAACAAAATAAAGTTCACTTGCATTCAGTCACAGACGAATAAAAACAGGAGTGAGATTGAAGTCTGACCCCTTGACATCTGCAGGACATAATTGTAGTAATGCAAAGAACTAAACAGATTTGTGACAATATATCCTACGACCTGTTAAGCAAGAAGCAAGGTATAAATTTTATAAAGTTTATGTTAGATATGACAAACTTGCAGAAGTACCAAAGTTACATTTTAAAATAAGCATCCCTCCATTTGGATGACAAACAAGAATAAAAAATAATGCAAGAGTATGCTTTACTGCTTTTTTAATGCAACAATATGGGAAGTGTTCATGAATATATTTTCACAATAAAATTCATTAAGGTCACTGTTACCTCATGACCCTCTCACATCTATATGCAAGGGCAAATAATTAGAATTCATATGGGACTTATGGGATTTTCAAAAGATCTCCTTTTCTTCATATTTACAAGCATTTGGTTTGGAGGATCCATAATTAATAATTGTCGCACTCAGTATGTCTCTTTTTACAAGCAAGGTCATGAGTAACAAACAAACATTTAATGTAACCCTTGACCAGAATGCATTTCATCATTGCTTATTATTCCTATGTATATGGTGGTAAAACAATAATGGGCGACAAATGGGCCAGTTCTGATTCAGAATGGGTTAAATGTCAATGTCACTGATTTTGGACTTCTTGTCCACTTGCATATGCGATACAAAGTTGCTCAGGATTGAACCCAAAAATCAGTCGATCACACAGATTTCTGATAAGATTTCTTTCATCCGATCACATGCATGTGTGAACTAAGTCTGGTGCTTCTAGGCATAATCATTCTTGAGATATGGTGATATTGCGAAAACAGACCGACGTATCCCCTGTTGATATGAGGACAATACCCTAAGAAAGCCTAAGCCTTCTCATTCTTTAAATATGTTGGTAAAAACAACTGCTAGTAAGTGAATGTATGAGTGGAATATTTTCAGTCCAAATGAGTCACAGACTGATGGTGATCCAGACAAAAACTGACACAATCAGAATTCACCGAACACAAGAGCTTTGACATGAGACAACGCAGATTTTGGTGATCATCTCTCTAAATCTGATTGGCAGTCTCTCTTTCTCAGAGATGCCATAAATAGTCTCGAGGAGTAAAAAGAATGAGGCTGGTTGATCAGCATATTCCAGATTGAATTTATTATGCAGCTTGAAAAGCCTATCAACTGCAAAAGTTATGTCGTTCCTGCAAGGTATCGCAACGCTGTCGACGATGATGAAATATTAGAATACTCCATTACTCGTTCCCAGGCAAAGGACATATGGCTGTGACCTCCTGCCTCTATAGGTAGTGAGCTGCACTGGTTCCAACCTGAAAAAGAGTAAGATGATTCTATTTCAACATTTGCAATCAACCAGTCTAATAGTAACTGAAGTTCAATCTAACTCAAGATATATGCACTTAAGCATCTTCACATGGTGCTGACAGTGTGTAACAAATTTCTAAAGAATCTAGAATCTTAATCGCACAACCCTACCCCAGAAAGTTAGGTAGGTTGGTAAATACATATATTTATTCGAGGGTCAGGTTTTCCTTTCGCGGTGGATGGAAGAGTTAAAGTGATTTGATCCAGATACCAAGTTCTTATGAAAATGCCATGAGAAAACTACTGTTTGCATCGATTGTCAAAATGATTTCTGTGAAGATAACGAATCCTCGACATCGACATCCTTGAACAAGGGAAACCCCCACCATATACTCGGGTCAATCCTAGAATACAGGCGAAAACTGCATTCCTCTATGGATTGGGGTCATGGAATATTTGCCTTCACAATGTGTGATACAGGGGCCGCGGAGCGCCCCCCCCCCCCACACACACACACTTAGCACCAGTCCAACATTTAACAAGGCCAGTATAGAGTTCAGCCCCTCCACTTTCAAATGTGCTTCGCGGCTCCTGTGATACATGTTCACATCGCCGACTGCCGGAGAGCAAAATACTTGATTGGCGAGCATTTTACGTTTGTTCACCTAAGAGTGGAGACAGGGGAGACAACTCTGACATTCCAAAATAAAATGATGACCTGTCTGAGAATCAGCGGAAAAAGTTCCCAGTCTACGAATTTTTGGACCCAGTCAGGGTGTAGTGGATAAGGGCAATCAATGCAGTATCAGATATCATATGGCCACTGTTAATTAACTGTTTGTTTCTCGTAACCTTGCTGGTAAAAATATACATGCTGAGCGCGATAATTATTAATTATTAACTTGCAAACCAATTGTGTAAAAATATGGGAGGGAGGGAATTTGGCTTAATGTCACACTCAAGTTTGTTTCACTCATATGGTGACAGTCAGTTTGGTTGGTGGATGAAGCCGGAGTACCCGGACAGAACCACCGCCCTTCGGCAAGTAACTGACAAACTTTCACATGTAAAAATATGAAGAAAATTAGCAAGTTTTACTCATGAAAATGTAAATCCCTCATGGATTTTAATTATTTGCCCTCAAAATATAGATGAGGGCTGGTTACGGGAAACGGAACATTAATTATCAGCGGCCTATGCTATCTGAAAATATCAGCATATGGGGCCGGGCGAGGCTTAGTTTCGAGATACAGGGTGGAGCTCTGTTCCGGGGGTGGCGGGAGAGGTGGATATACCCCCAGGGTGTAGTGGATGAGTGCAATCAATGCAGTATATGAGGTCGGGCGAAACTTAGGTTTGGAGATACAGCCAGGGTGAAGCTCAGTTCCGGGGGCGGGGTGGGGATATACCCCAGGATTTGGCTTAATGTCACACTCAAGTTTGTTTCACTCATATGGTGACAGTCATAGTGGACGAGTGTAGTCAAGGCAGTATCCGATATGCAAGGCTGGAAATAGGAACCTGCCAAATATTAAAACATGTTGCATGTTAGGACAACCTAACAACAGGCTAAAAATTGTTATTCCAATCGAACTGTTAGTGTTACTCGCAGAAGTCTGGATCCATTTACTTGAGGGATTATTATCTGGATTTGCAAATATTACCTTCTGATAGTTCATTGCAAGTCTGCAGTTCCTCACAAAGCCCACCGCTCTCTTCACTCTTGTGACATCTTTGCGATCTTCAATATGTTTGGCACATATCGGCTTTGTTAAAAGTTTCGATCCCGTGTCCTCTGAATATAGCATCGCAAATTCTTGATCAATCTGAAAATGAATATATATTTGCATAAATATTAATTGACAATTGACTGGATAACACTGTCGAATGGAAATCAACGAAGCAATACTTAATTCCACCGTGACCGAGTATATAAAAAAATTCCAATTGCCTGAAGGCAGGGTTGTCCTGTGAGATCGGGAGGTTGAAAAATGTGGCAGATCATAACACTCCCTTAGCGCATGTGTATTTCAACTGAAGAAGTTGCAAGAAGAACAAGAATGCGATCCTTCCACAGACCTGCATGCCGAATCAAACAGGTTGGGAAAATATCTTGATCGAGGTATTATACCTTGATAGGGGTATAACACCTCGATCAAGTTATAGGCATATACCTCGATGGATATAGGGCTATGTCAGCTTCAGTTTTTATATATTTATGGAAAATGCGAACATCCCCACATACCCCAGACTGCATGGATCTTTCAACAGCATCTATGGCTTCATTGTCGGAATGTTCCATGATTTTCATCAACTTATTGCTTCGTTTTATGCGACTACGTAATCATTCAAATTAGCCACTCTTAATATTTACAAAATGAAACATGGCTTCACATGACATATTCGGTGAAATTTATTCTGTAAATGAAAATAGCATGTGATTGCATACTTCGATCTCAAAGTCATATCCAAGTTGCATGAATGTAGATGCATTGACTGATGAATCCATTAAATTGTCTGATGCAATGCACAATCTCCTAGCATGCACACACATGGCAGGGTCATAATACCCAGAGCAGAGGTCAGTTTGTATGTGCACATGCTAGCAGTTTAGATTATGTGTCTTGCTAGCAGTTTAGATTATGTGTCGGTCAGTTTAATTTGATTTATTAACTAGGCCTAGCCTCTCAAATCCTGCAATTTGTGTATGACTTTTACATGGAAATATGCCACCACATGCCATTTTCATTTAGAAAATATATTTCACCGAAGATGTCATTTGAAGCTAGGTTTCATTTTTGAAATTTTGAAGTGACTAATTTGAATGATTAGTCGCATAAAACGAAGCAATAAGTTGCTGTGAAAATCATGGAACAATGAAGCCATAGATGCTATTGAAAGATCCATGCACTCCGGGGTACGTGTGGATGTCCCTTTTTGATAAATATATAAAAACTGAAGTTGACATAGCCCTACACCCCAACGAGGTGTTGGCCTCAAGCATGTCAAGGTGTTTTCCCCAACCTTTAAATAATAAAGACTTTAGGTATGCGGGCAGGGAAAGACATATGTTCAGTGGTAGGGCAGGGCTTGTTTTTTCATGGGAATCCGATTCCCGTCAGCACTCCCGCAAATTAATTTGCGGGAATCATAGCAATCTGCATAGAAATGATAGCATTGGATTCTCGTGGATTCCCATAGAGCTGGGTTGCGAGAATCTACATGTATTTGAATTTCCGTGAATTTTGACGAAAAACAAGGCATGGAGGGTAAATATAAGAGAACAAACAGCATTTGGGGAATATAGCACCACATGATTTTGTCTTGTAGTTGTAGAACCAGTGAAAAATACCCATCAAGTTAAGAGTGGATGTACAGATAAACAACAACAACATTACAATAACAAGTAGAACATGGTTATTTTATAATACAACCCTTGTGTAGGGGGCAGAGCTGATGCAACTGTATGTAAAAAATTACTTGATGCAACTACGGGCTTGGGATTAGTTCTCGTACGCTTTTCACGGTTTATTTTAATGTATATAAAAGTAATTTCTTGAGAGACACAAAAACTGACCTGGCTAATGCTGGGATCAAGACCCTTCCCTTGGATTACGTGACCTTTTCATGCACGTGTGGGAGCAGTTATTAACTTGACTTTTTAGGTACCTCTAACCCACGAGAGCAATTCTCATACAGCAAACGAAAGTCACAATTTTATGCTGAATTGTTCGCTAATATCATTGTTCGTGCACTTAAAAAGTTTATTTGAGTAGCTTTAGAAGAAATAGTATAAGCTTATACTAATTGGACAATTCATAATCTGACCGGTTCACAATGACAGACTGAACAGCGACTCGTTATTTGGATAGAAAACAAGATTATTTTACCTCCGGAAAATCTTTGGCATCAGTCATCGGAACTTGGAAGTATAACTCTTCGGCCGTCAATAGCTAATAGCGTATCCACCAATTATCCGATTTTAATTTTAATAATATATCTGGAACGCTATTTCATGACAAAAAATTCAACCGGAAGATGACACTGATTTACTGGAAATGACGCTGCCATTTCACTGTGAATATTAGTTCGCAGATAGGGAGGGGCGGTCGAAGGAAACCAATGACTGCGCCCCGTGTCACATGACATAAACACATCTGTCGAAATGGGATTGTCGTCTGACTTTCGTGGAATGAACATGATAGTCATCAATCATGTTACCTATATTGGTTGGCGATAAAATGGACTTCCCGTGTGATGAAAACTAGAAGTATATGCCCCGGAAAGCAATTAAAAAAAAAAAAATACTTCCAACTACACCAAGAAGTAAAAATTTTGACAGACAAATTAAACTTCCCCCACACATAAGCAATCCACATAGAAAGTCACCACTTGCTCTGAACGCGCGCAAGTGAGAGGTGCACGAGATTTGATCTGTACGAGAACCGATCCAGAACCCGTAATTCACGAAAATTGTATAAAAATGATGCCTGTAATTCTCATTTTTCCGGGGCTCTTACTGCAGGGACAACACACTCATACTTCACTCCTTGGCAAACTGAAAAAAAAAATGAGAGCCAACAACACATATTTGTTCATTCAATCACATCGGATGTGTTATGTTACCAATGACAATTTAAACATAATAGTATGGGCATTTTCCCGATCTCCGTTTAATCATAATTTACTAGGTAATCACAGATCGGAACTGAGGATAATCCGATAGGCCTATATGTTCACATTTCAGCATTCTCGGTTCAGTTGCACTCGGTGACTCGGATGATGGTGCGAATAAGGTCAACTCAAGGATTGCCAACAACACCCGAATCAGAGTGCCGGAAAGGAGAAGAGCATCAAGATGAACAATAACAACAAGTTAATCATGTATTCAATCAGTTACAAAGAAAATTAACAAAACAACACGTTCTAACAACAACCAAACTTACCGAAACGGCACGTTGAATTTTCCCACACACAGGCAGGCTCATGCTTTCCAGCAATGGCAGAAGAATCACGTGAAGCAGGAGCCAATCAAATTACTCAATGTCTCCGCACGTCACCTTGCCTGGCGCGAAAATAACAACATTGTTTAGATGTTGTTAAATAACAACATTGTTTAGATGTTGTTAAAATCCGAAGAGTCTTTAAGATTATGACACTTTAAATGTTATAATACTAGTATTCAACATTTTAAAGTGTTGTATTGAGTATAACACTTAGAAAATGTTACCATTACAACACTTGTGTTTTAAGAGTGTAATACATTTTAAGGCAAGCAGCTAAAATTAAGGGTGCGAAAATAAGGATATATTTGAAGTTTTTAATATATATTGACCACAATTTGATGGCTTTATTTAATTGAATTATCAAAGCTTTTACAGAGTGTCGAGGTAATGAAAAATCCAATATCAAAATGGTGGTAACGTCATTTTCATATGAAGATAAAAAGTTAGAGGGCTCGTCCGGGATTTGAACCTGGGACCTCTCGCACCCAAAGCGAGAATCATACTCCTAGACCAACGAGCCGTATTACTTGCTATAATTGATCAAAGATTATGAAACATTAGGTTGTGACACCAACTGTAGTCGGTATGCAACAGCTGGCAATGATTTATTCAAATCAATTTGCTTAGGTGCTCGAAGTTGAGACAATAGAAGACTGCCATGTATGTGTTCCCGAGATATACTATCAACAGACAGCTATGCGCATGAATGATATACAAAATTTCATATTAAGTTTTATAATTTGCTAGTTTCAAGTCTCTTATAATACTGACATGCCCTGAGTAACTTTCCCCGATAATGCAACACAAATCGGAAATCAGCGACACTCTGCACATAAACTGGCGAGTTGATGGAAAGTGAATATAGCGCCGTGCTTTCAAATCGTAGGTCAGTAGCAGATTTTTGTTAAAAAAATTACAGCTAGGGTAAGGTCTATGATAATTTAATGGCTTGCCACAATTTATAAAATGAATAAATAAAACAACATCATATATCTTTCAGGTGAGCAGGTAAAGGGAAAAATTATTCTCTTTAAATTGTAGGATTCCACTGCTGGAATGTTGACAAATGTATGTAGATATATCTTCTTGGTAAGAAATTTACCGCACGACCTCAGGCATTACGGGTTAGTTTTTCTTGCATTTCTGAATTTATCATGTTTACCCCATAGAATTGAGGCGTTTACTCCATCAAACGCCCTCGGTGCTCATCCATTAACATTAAATGAGTTACTTATTTGAGCCGATTTGTCATCACAGCTCCCGCGCTATAGCGTATATCTAATTCCACATAAGCCGGTGCTAGAAGCCGTATGCTTACTTCATAGTCTCCACATGAATAGGTGTGATAAAAGCGCGGCTGAGATACATACCAAGGCTACATTTTAGAATTCTTCGTATTGTAATCTGAATGTAACTTACCGAGGGAGGATTTCCTTTGAAGTCTTATGGCTGCTGTTTAGTCGACAGACGTCGTCATTTTCTCCACTTCTTCCTTATCTCGCCAAATATATTCTCAGTATATGTTTGTATTCTGCCGGTGAAATGTTAATCCCCGAGGCCCACCTTCTGTGCATGTCATTTGACAAATGCAAGTAGGTTTATTCTCTCGGTGGGACATACAACGAATCACTTCCGGCTCTACAATTAGTTTTGTTGGGTATTCTTGCATGTATCGTGTTCGCCCAATGTTGAGGCGTTTATTCTGTCAGGCTTTCTCGATGCTCACCCAATAACATCAGATGAGTTACTTATTTGATCTGATTTGTCATCACAACTTCCGAGCTAGCGTTTCTAATTCCGCTTAAGTGAGTGCTATAGGGGCCATGTGGTTACTTCATAGTCTCTACATGAACAGCTGCAATAAGAGAGCGGCTGAGATACCAAAATCTGCAGTTTAGAATACTCCGTATTCTAATCTGAATGTGGGTGAGAAGCAGATTTTTGTTGAAAAAAAATACTGCTAGGGTGAAAACTATGATAATGCATTCACTAACTATAATATATATAACAAGTAAGCAGCTAAAATTAAGGATGCAGAAAGGAGGAATACTTTGGAAGTTTTTGAAATATGTTGACGTCGATTTGATGGCTTTAATTAATTGAATTATCAAAGCATTTACAGACCGTCGAGGTGATGAAAAAATCAAAATCGTGGTAACATCATCTTCATTCGAAGATTAAAAATTTCAGGGCTCGTCCGGGATTTGAATCTGGAACCCAAAGCGAGAATCATACCCCTAGACCAACGAGCCGTTGTACTTTAAAAATAAAGATTATGAAATTTTAGGTTGTAACACCAATTGCAGTCGGTGTGCAACAGCTGACAATGATTTATTCAAATCAATTTCCCTAGATGCTCTAAGGTGGGCCTACATAAGATATCTCAGACTCTAAGACGGCGCGCGCAAAACATCAGGGGTCGCGAAAAGGTGTATAGCGTGCATGACAACCGGACCACAGAGTTCAATTCTACAGCTTTTCACATTTTACTACTACTCATATGATATGGACAAATTTGCTTAAATTGGAGAAAAGTTCCGGAATTTCAACATTGAAATATATACTTCTCATCATGACCCAAAACACGTTTTCGTACAATAAATAGATCCGCATTACAAATAAAACCTGTATTTATCTGCTGGCATAACAGGTTCGTCACCAGTTTTGTGAATTTTCTTTCTACCCTATTTTGGAATCGACCAGTTGAAAAACAAAGATGGGAAATACTATCCGTATTATTAAACTAGGAAGTCGCGGAAGTCGAATACTTCCTTAACGATAATGCCATCTAAAATATCGTTAGGTTCGCAAAGTTTCAAAACGATTTGTGATTTCCCATATATTTATCAAAATAGCTATACTTGTTATGCAACCAATTATCTCACATTTAGTTCTCTTTCTTTTATGTGTAACGTTAAGGCCATTCTTGAAGTAAGAGAATGTAGCAGTACTGGCCTTGTCCGTTAAATTTTTTAGTCCGCCTGTTTTTTAAGACGTGCTTTCCTGACACATGAACCAAGAATAGAGTGCTTAGAAGCACAGAGAATAGGTGTAAATGTCTCAGGACTGGGATTCCTAACTTTCACGTCGGTAATTAACTTTATAGCAAACATTTGACAACACGAATTCGGTCATTGCAGGTTAGTGTTCGGGTATTCATCATGTTTAACCCATGTTGGGGCTTGTGTTCCATCAAACGCCCTCGATGCTCATCCATTAACAGAAGATAAGTGACTTTTTTAAGCTGATTTGTCACCACAGATCGCGAGCTAGTGTATCTAATCCGCTTAATCCGAAGCTAGCGGCCGTCTGGTTACTTCATAGTCTCCACATGAGCAGCTGCAATAAAAGTGCGGCTGAAGTACCAAAGCTACATCTTTGAATCCTCCGTATTCTAGTTTGAATGTGAGGTGCCAAGGGAGGCTTTCCTGTTGAGTCATATGGTTGCTGTTAGGCCGACAGACGTCGTCAATTTTTTCACCTCTTACATATTACAGCAAACTTATTCACTGTATCTGTCGGATTCTGCCGGTGAACTGTTAATCCCCGAGGTTCGGCAACAGTGCGTGTCATCTGATACATGTACCGCACGCCTTCAGAGTATACCTGTTAATTTGTTGTGTATTCTTTCATTTATCAGGTTTGTCTCATGTTGAGGCTTTTACTCCATCGGACGCCATCGATGCTCATCCATTTCTCATCAGACGAGTTACATTTTTTAGATGATTTTTCATCACAGCTCCCGAGCTGGCGTTTCTAATTCCGCTTAAGTGGATGCTAGGGGCCGTTTTGTTACTTGGTAGTCTCAACATGTTCAGCTGCAATAAAAGCGCGGCTGCGATACCAAACCTACAGTTTAAAATCCTCCGTTTTCTAATCTGAATGTGGGTGATTATCAGAGTTTTGCTGAAGAACAAATACAGCTAATGTAAAGACTGCGATAATTCAATCACTTGTCACAATTTGTAACGATAAAGGGCACTAACTAATACATTTTTAAGGCAAGCAGCTAAAATTAAGGGTGCGAAAATAAGGATATATTTGAAGCTTTTAATATATATTGACCACAATTTGATGGCTTTATTTAGTTGAATTTACAAAGCTTTTACAGAACGTCGAGGTAATGAGAAATCAAATATCAAAATAGTGGTACCGTCATTTTCATATGAGGATAAAAAGTTAGAGGGCTCGTCCGGGATTTGAACCCGGGACCTCTCGCACCCAAAGCGAGAATCATACCCCTAGACCAACGAGCCGTAATACTTACTATAATTGATCAAAGATTATGAAACATTAGGTTGTAACACCAACTGTAGTCGGTATGCAACATCTGGCAATGATTTATTCGAATCAATTCCCTTAGGTGCTCGAAGTTGGGACAATAGAATTACAAGCGTCTAGTCCGTCATTCATAATCCAGCCGTCGTCCATTAGAGAATGTCCGCGTCCATAATCCAAAGACCTATTCCATTTTCCATATAACAGTATTAGCACCAAATTCAAAAAGACAATCATAGTATACATAAACATAGGCTTGTTTCCTGCAAGAGAGAAGCGGTCAACAGTTTTCAATGATGCCGGCAAGACATCATGATGTTCCAAAAATATCAAATCCGTATCGCTGATCAGTATTCTTAATCCATAATATTCGTTGTAAAGTCGTCATCTAAAGAATGATGTATCTCAGTCACGCTTTGATTGTGACTGTTCATATGAGTACCATGAGGTTCTTGAAGTACATGAGTTCATACGGCCCCTAGCCCCGGGTTAAGCGGAATTAGACACAAGTTACGAAACGTAGCGCCATAGATCTTGCACGCTACGTTCGTATTTTGCTATCAGCATGCGATATGTATCGCTGCCTTGTATGTGTTCCCGAGATATGCTATCAACAGACAGCTATGCTCATGAATGATATACAAAATTTCATATCAAGTTTTATAATATGCTAGTTTCAAGTCTCTTATAATACTGACAGGCCCTGAGTAACTTTCCCGAAAATGCAACACAAATCGGAAATCAGTGAAACTCTGCACATAAACTGGCGAGTTGATGGAAAGTGAATATAGCGCCGTGCTTTCAAATCTTAGGTCACTAAAAAAATTACAGCTAGGGTAAGGTCTATGATAATTTAAGTAGCAGAATTTTGTTGAAAAAAAATACAGCTAGGGTGAAGACTATGATAATTCATTCACTAACTAATATATATAACAAGTAAGCAGCTAAAATTAAGGAGGCGAAGATGAGGAATACTTTGGAAGTTTTTGAAATATGTTGACGTCGATTTGATGGCTTTAATTAATTGAATTATCAAAGCTTTTACAGACCGTCGAGGTGATGAAAAAATCAAAATCGTGGTAACATCATCTTCATTCGAAGCTTAAAAATTTCAGGGCTCGTCCGGGATTTGAACCCGGAACCCAAAGCGAGAATCATACCCCTAGACCAACGAGCCGTTGTACTTTAAAAATAAAATTTATGAAATCTTAGGTTGTAACACCAAGTGCAGTCCTTAGGTGCTCTATGATGGGCCTACATAAGATATCTCAGACTCAAAGATGACGCGCGCAAAACATCAGGGGTCACGAAAAGGTGTATAGCGTGCATGACAACCGGACCACAGAGTTCAATTCTACAGCTTTTCACATTTTACTACTACTCATGTGATATGGACAAAATTTGTTTAAATTGGAGAAAAGTTCCGGAATTTCAACATTGAAATATATACTTCTCATCATGACCCAAAACACGTTTTCGTACCATAAATAGATCCGCATTACAAATAAAACCTGTATTTATCTGCTGGCATAACAAGTTCGTCACCAGTTTTGTGAATTTTCTTTCTACTTTATTCTGGAATCGACCAGTTGAAAAACAAAGATGGGAAATACTATCCGTATTATTGAACTAGGAAGTCGCGGAAGTCGAATATTTCCTTAACGATAATGCCATCTAAAAATATCGTTAGGTTCGCAAAGTTTCAAAACGATTTGTGATTTCCCATATATTTATCAAAATAGCTATACTTGTTATGCAACCAATTATCTCACATTTAGTTCTCTTTTTTTTATGTGTAACGTAAAGGCCATTCTTGAAGTAAGAGAATGTAGCAGTACTGGCCTTGTCCGTTAAATCTTTTAGTCCGCCTGTTTTTTAAGACGTGCTTTCCTGACACATGAACCAAGAATAGAGTGCTTAGAAGCTCAGAGAATAGGTGTAAATGTCTCAGGACTGGGATTCCTGACATTCACGTTGGTAATTAACTTTATAGCAAACATTTGACAACACGAATTCGGTCATTGCAGGTTAGCGTTCTGGATATTCATCATGTTTAACCCATGTTGAGGTTTGTGTTCCATCAAACGCCCTCGATGCCCATCCATTAACAGAAGATAAGTGACTTTTTAAAGCTAATGTTTCACCACAGATCGCGAGCTAGTGTATCTAATCCGCTTAATCCGAAGCTAGCGTCCGTGTGGTTAGTTTATAGTCTCCACATGAGCAGCTGCAATAAAAGTGCGGCTGAGATACCAAAGCTACATCTTTGAATCCTCCGTATTCTAGTCTGAATGTGAGGTGCCGAGGGAGGCTTTCCTGTTGAGTCATATGGTTGCTGTTAGGCCGACAGACGTCGTTAATTTTTTCACCCCTTACATATTACAGCAAACTTATTCACTGTATCTGTCGGATTCTGCCGGTGAACTGTTAATCCCCGAGGTCCGCCAACAGTGAGTGTCATCTGATACATGTACCGCACGACTTCAGAGTATACCTGTTAATTTGTTGTGTATTCTTTCATTTATCAGGTTTGTCTCATGTTGAGGCTCATCCATCTCTCATCAGATGAGTTACTTATTTCAGCTGATTTTTCATCACAGCTCCCGAGCTGGCGTTTCTAATTCCGCTTAAATGTGTGATAGGGGCCGTGTGGTTACTTGGTAGTCTCAACATGAACAGCTGCAATAAAAGCGCGGCTGCGATACCATGCCTACAGTTTAAAATCCTTCGTATTCTAATCTGAATGTGGGTGATTATCAGATTTTTGTTGAATGACAAATACAGCTAATGTAAAGACTACGATAATTCAATCACTTGTCATAATTTGTAACAATAAAGATCACTAACTAATACATTTTTAAGATGAGCAGCTAAAATTAAGGGTGCGAAAATAAGAATATATTTTAAGTTTTTAATATATATTGACCACAATTTGGTGGCTTTATTTAGTTGAATTATCAAAGCTTTTACAGAACGTCGAGGTAATGAAAAATCAAATATCAAAATCGTGGTAAAGTTACTTTCATATGAAGATAAAAAGTTAGAGGGCTCGTCCGGGATTTGAACCCGGGACCTCTCGCACCCAAAGCGAGAATCATACCCCTAGACCAACGAGCCGTAATGCATACTATAATTGATCAAAAATTATGAAACATTAGGTTGTAACACCAACTGTAGTCGGTATGCAACAGCTGGCAATGATTTATTCAAATCAATTTCCTTAGGTGCTCGAAGTTGGGACAATAGAAGGCTGCCTTGTATGTGTTCCCGAGATATGCTATCAACAGACAGCTATGCTCATGAATGATATATAAAATTTTATATCAAGTTTTATAATTTGCTAGTTACAAGTCTGTTATAAAACTGACAGGCCCTGAGTAACTTTCCCGAAAATGCAACACAAATCGCAAATCAGCAACACTCTGTACATAAACAGGCGAGTTGATGGAAAGTGAATATAGCGCCGTGCTTTCAAATCGTAGGTCACTAAAGGAATTACAGCTAGGGTAAGGTCTAGGATAATTTAAGTAGCAGATTTTTGTTGAAAAAAAAACACAGCTAGGGTGAAGATTATGATAATTTATTCACTAACTAATATATATAACAAGCAGCTAAAATTAAGGATGCGAAAATGAGGAATACTTTCGAAGTTTTTTAAATATGTTGACGTCGATTTGATGGCTTTAATTAATTGAATTATCAAGTAGTAGTTTACTCCGTATTCTAATCTGAATGTGGGTGAGTAGCAGATTTTTGTTGAAAAAAATACAGCTAGGGTGAAGACTATGATAATTCATTCACTAACTATAATATAAATATAACAAGTAAGCAGCTAAAATTAAGGATGCGAAAATGAGGAATACTTTGGAAGTTTTTGAAATATGTTGACGTCGATTTAATGGCTTTAATTAATTGATTTATCAAAGCTTTAACAGATCGTTGAGGTGATGAAAAAATTAAAATCGTGGCAACATCATCTTCATTCGAAGATTAAAAATTTCAGGGCTCGTCTGGGATTTGAACCCGGAACACAAAGCGGGAATCATACCCCTAGACCAACGAGCCGTTGTACTTTAAAAATAAAGATTACAGCAAACTTATTCACTGTATCTGCTGGATTCTGCCGGTGAACTGTTAATACCCGAGGTCCGCCAACAGTGCGTGTCATCTGATACATGTACCGCACGACTTCAGAGTATGTTTGTTAATTTGTTGTGTATTCTTTCATTTGTCAGGTTTGTCTCATGTTGAGGCTCATCCATTTCTCATCAGATGAGTTACTTATTTTAGCTGATTTTTCATCACAGCTCCCGAGCTGGCGTTTCTAATTCCGCTTAAGTGGGTACTAGGGGCCGTGTGGTGACTTGGTAGTCTCAACATGAACAACTGCAATAAAAGCGCGGCTGCGATACCAAGCCTACAGTTTAAAATCCTTCGTATTCTAATCTGAATGTGGGTGATTATCAGATTTTTGTTGAAGAACAAATACAGATAATGTAAAGACTACCATAATTCAATCACTTGTCACAATTTGTAACAATAAAGAGCACTAACTAATACATTTTTAAGGTACGCAGCTAAAATTAAGGGTGCGAAAATAAGGATATATTTGAAGTTTTTAATATATATTGACCACAATTTGATGGCTTTATTTAATTGAATTATCAAAGCTTTTACAGAACGTCGAGGAATGAAAAATCAAATATCAAAATCGTGGTAACGTCATTTTCATATGAAGATAAAAAGTTAGAGGGCTCGTCCGGGATTTGAACCCGGGACCTCTCGCACCCAAAGCGAGAATCATACCCCTAGACCAACGAGCCGTATTACTTACTATAATTGATCAAAGATTATGAAACATTAGGTTGTAACACCAACTGTAGTCGGTATGCAACAGCTGGCAATGATTTATTCAAATCAATTCCCTTAGGTGCTCGAAGTTGGGACAATAGAATTACAAGCGTCTAGTCCGTCATTCATAATCCAGCCGTCGTCCATTAGAGAATATCCGCGTCCATAATCCAAAGACCTATTCCATTTTCCATATAACAGTATTAGCACCAAATTCAAAATTACAAGCGTCTAGTCCGTCATTCATAATCCAGCCGTCGTCCATTAGAGAATATCCGCGTCCATAATCCAAAGACCTATTCCATTTTCCACATAACAGTATTAGCACCAAATTCAAAAAGACAATCATAGTATACAAAAAACATAGGCTTGTTTCCTGCAAGAGAGAAGCGGTCAACAGTTTTCAATGATGCCGGCAAGACATCATGATGTTCCAAAAATATCAAATCCGTATCGCTGATCAGTATTCTTAATCCATAATATTCGTTGTAAAGTCGTCATCTAAAGAATGATGTATCTCAGTCACGCTTTGATTGTGACTGTTCATATGAGTACCATGAGGTTCTTGAAGTACATGAGTTCATACGGCCCCTAGCCCCGGGTTAAGCGGAATTAGACACAAGTTACGAAACGTAGCGCCATAGATCTTGCACGCTACGTTCGTATTTTGCTATCAGCATGCGATATGTATCGCTGCCTTGTATGTGTTCCCGAGATATGCTATCAACAGACAGCTATGCTCATGAATGATATACAAAATTTCATATCAAGTTTTATAATATGCTAGTTTCAAGTCTCTTATAATACTGACAGGCCCTGAGTAACTTTCCCGAAAATGCAACACAAATCGGAAATCAGTGAAACTCTGCACATAAACTGGCGAGTTGATGGAAAGTGAATATAGCGCCGTGCTTTCAAATCTTAGGTCACTAAAAAAATTACAGCTAGGGTAAGGTCTATGATAATTTAAGTAGCAGAATTTTGTTGAAAAAAAATACAGCTAGGGTGAAGACTATGATAATTCATTCACTAACTAATATATATAACAAGTAAGCAGCTAAAATTAAGGAGCCGAAGATGAGGAATACTTTGGAAGTTTTTGAAATATGTTGACGTCGATTTGATGGCTTTAATTAATTGAATTATCAAAGCTTTTACAGACCATCGAGGTGATGAAAAAATCAAAATCGTGGTAACATCATCTTCATTCGAAGCTTAAAAATTTCAGGGCTCGTCCGGGATTTGAACCCGGAACCCAAAGCGAGAATCATACCCCTAGACCAACGAGCCGTTGTACTTTAAAAATAAAATTTATGAAATCTTAGGTTGTAACACCAAGTGCAGTCCTTAGGTGCTCTATGATGGGCCTACATAAGATATCTCAGACTCAAAGATGACGCGCGCAAAACATCAGGGGTCACGAAAAGGTGTATAGCGTGCATGACAACCGGACCACAGAGTTCAATTCTACAGCTTTTCACATTTTACTACTACTCATGTGATATGGACAAAATTTGTTTAAATTGGAGAAAAGTTCCGGAATTTCAACATTGAAATATATACTTCTCATCATGACCCAAAACACGTTTTCGTACCATAAATAGATCCGCATTACAAATAAAACCTGTATTTATCTGCTGGCATAACAAGTTCGTCACCAGTTTTGTGAATTTTCTTTCTACTTTATTCTGGAATCGACCAGTTGAAAAACAAAGATGGGAAATACTATCCGTATTATTGAACTAGGAAGTCGCGGAAGTCGAATATTTCCTTAACGATAATGCCATCTAAAAATATCGTTAGGTTGGCAAAGTTTCAAAACGATTTGTGATTTCCCATATATTTATCAAAATAGCTATACTTGTTATGCAACCAATTATCTCACATTTAGTTCTCTTTTTTTTATGTGTAACGTAAAGGCCATTCTTGAAGTAAGAGAATGTAGCAGTACTGGCCTTGTCCGTTAAATCTTTTAGTCCGCTTGTTTTTTAAGACGTGCTTTCCTGACACATGAACCAAGAATAGAGTGCGTAGAAGCTCAGAGAATAGGTGTAAATGTCTCAGGACTGGGATTCCTGACATTCACGTTGGTAATTAACTTTATAGCAAACATTTGACAACACGAATTCGGTCATTGCAGGTTAGCGTTCTGGATATTCATCATGTTTAACCCATGTTGAGGTTTGTGTTCCATCAAACGCCCTCGATGCTCATCCATTAACAGAAGATAAGTGACTTTTTAAAGCTGATGTTTCACCACAGATCGCGAGCTAGTGTATCTAATCCGCTTAATCCGAAGCTAGCGTCCGTGTGGTTAGTTCATAGTCTCCACATGAGCAGCTGCAATAAAAGTGCGGCTGAGATACCAAAGCTACATCTTTGAATCCTCCGTATTCTAGTCTGAATGTGAGGTGCCGAGGGAGGCTTTCCTGTTGAGTCATATGGTTGCTGTTAGGCCGACAGACGTCGTTAATTTTTTCACCCCTTGCATATTACAGCAAACTTATTCACTGTATCTGTCGGATTCTGCCGGTGAACTGTTAATCCCCGAGGTCCGCCAACAGTGAGTGTCATCTGATACATGTACCGCACGACTTCAGAGTATACCTGCTAATTTGTTGTGTATTCTTTCATTTATCAGGTTTGTCTCATGTTGAGGCTCATCCATTTCTCATCAGATGAGTTACTTATTTCAGCTGATTTTTCATCACAGCTCCCGAGCTGGCGTTTCTAATTCCGCTTAAATGTGTGATAGGGGCCGTGTGGTTACTTGGTAGTCTCAACATGAACAGCTGCAATAAAAGCGCGGCTGCGATACCATGCCTACAGTTTAAAATCCTTCGTATTCTAATCTGAATGTGGGTGATTATCAGATTTTTGTTGAATGACAAATACAGCTAATGTAAAGACTACGATAATTCAATCACTTGTCATAATTTGTAACAATAAAGATCACTAACTAATACATTTTTAAGGTGAGCAGCTAAAATTAAGGGTGCGAAAATAAGAATATATTTTAGGTTTTTAATATATATTGACCACAATTTGGTGGCTTTATTTAGTTGAATTATCAAAGCTTTTACAGAACGTCGAGGTAATGAAAAATCAAATATCAAAATCGTGGTAAAGTTACTTTCATATGAAGATAAAAAGTTAGAGGGCTCGTCCGGGATTTGAACCCGGGACCTCTCGCACCCAAAGCGAGAATCATACCCCTAGACCAACGAGCCGTAATACATACTATAATTGATCAAAAATTATGAAACATTAGGTTGTAAGACCAACTGAAGTCGGTATGCAACAGCTGGCAATGATTTATTCAAACCAATTTCCTTAGGTGCTCGAAGTTGGGACAGTAGAAGACTGCCTTGTATGTGTTCCCGAGATATGCTACCAACAGACAGCTATGCTCATGAATGATATATAAAATTTTATATCAAGTTTTATAATTTGCTAGTTACAA
Organism: Hanleya hanleyi; assembly: GCA_036873755.1. Classification (NCBI taxonomy): domain Eukaryota; kingdom Metazoa; phylum Mollusca; class Polyplacophora; order Lepidopleurida; family Hanleyidae; genus Hanleya; species Hanleya hanleyi. The sequence goes on from JAVTVY010007140.1 coordinate 190,089, forward strand.
GTCTGTTATAAAACTGACAGGCCCTGAGTAACTTTCCCGAAAATGCAACACAAATCGCAAATCAGCAACATTCTGTACATAAACAGGCGAGTTGATGGAAAGTGAATATAGCGCCGTGCTTTCAAATCGTAGGTCACTAAAAGAATTACAGCTAGGGTAAGGTCTATGATAATTTAAGTAGCAGATTTTTGTTGAAAAAAAAACACAGCTAGGGTGAAGATTATGATAATTTATTCACTAACTAATATATATAACAAGCAGCTAAAATTAAGGATGCGAAAATGAGGAATACTTTCGAAGTTTTTTAAATATGTTGACGTCGATTTGATGGCTTTAATTAATTGAATTATCAAGTAGTAGTTTACTCCGTATTCTAATCTGAATGTGGGCGAGTAGCAGATTTTTGTTGAAAAAAATACAGCTAGGGTGAAGACTATGATAATTCATTCACTAACTATAATATAAATATAACAAGTAAGCAGCTAAAATTAAGGATGCGAAAATGAGGAATACTTTGGAAGTTTTTGAACTATGTTGACGTCAATTTGATGGCTTTAATTAATTGAATTATCAAAGCTTTTACAGACCGTCGAGGTGAACCGTTAATCCCCGAGGTCCGCCAACAGTGCGTGTCATCTGGTACATGTACCGCACGACTTCAGAGTATAACTGTTAATTTGTTGTGTATTCTTTCACTTATCAGGTTTTTCTCATGTTGAGGCTTTTGCTCCATCGGACGCCATCGATGCTCATCCATTTCTCATCAGATGAGTTACTTATTTTAGCTGATTTTTCATCGCAGCTCCCGAGCTGGCGTTTCTAATTTCGCTTAAGTGGATGCTAGGGCCGTATTGTTACTTGGTAGTCTCAACATGTACAGCTGCAATAAAAGCGCGGCTGCGATACCAAGACTACAGTTTAAAATCCTCCGTATTCTAATCTGAAAGTGGGTGATTATAAGATTTTTGCTGAAGAAGAAATACAGCTAATGTAAAGAGTACCATAATTCAATCACTTGCCACAATTTGTAACAATAAAGGACACTAACTAATACATTTTTGAGGCAAGCATCTAAAATTAAGGGTGCGAAAATAAGGATATATTTGAAGTTTTTAATTGAATTATCAAAGCTTTTACAGAACGTCGAGATAATGAAAAATCAAATATCAAAATCGTGGTAACGTCATTTTCATATGAGGATAAAAAGTTAGAGGGCTCGTCCGGGATTTGAACCCGGGACCTCTCGCACCCAAAGCGAGAATCATACCCCTAGACCAACGAGCCGTAATACTTACTTAATTGATCAAAGATTATGAAACACTAGGTTGTTAACACCAACTGTAGTCGGTATGCAACAGCTGGCAATGATTTATTCAAATCAATTTCAGGTGCTCGAAGTTGGGACAATAGAATTGAATTGAATTGAATTGAATTTTATTCACCAACTAATATAAATAATCATTTTATGCATACAGATATATATTAGTAATAATATGACAGATAATAGACAGCTGATATATTGTTGGCGGGAATAAAGCCCCAGGGGGCTTGTTCTATCCCAAAGAAAATTAAGAATAAAGTTTGAATGTACGAGACAATATAGCTGGTGAAATCAACATATTAGCAGACATATATTGGGCGTATGACATATTAAAGATACAGTATTGTGAAGCCAGTTAATTTTCAAGAAGGTATGATTTTAACTTTGATTTGAATAAGGATAAGGACTTGATGGTTTTAAGGGTGGAGGATAATTTGTTCCATTCCCGAGGTCCTGTTATTTTGATGGTATGGTAAGACAGGTTGGTCTTGTAGAAAAGTCTATACAAGTTTACCTGCTGGTTTCTTGTCGGGTAGCAGTGAACATCAGATAATTTTCTAAAATAGTCCCGGAAGCGTATTGGAATAAGTTCAGGATGATATAAAAAAATTTGGATCATAATTGAACATGCGTATACATTCAACTTGATAAGCGGTAGTATTTTCAGTGCCATAAATAAGGGTTGTGTATGATCAAGCTTTTTGGATAAAGTGATGACGCGCAATACACGTTTCTGGAGTAAGATTAAAGGATTCAGGTGAGTGATGTAGGTGTTACCCCATAGGATGTTGCAGTATGATAAATAGGGAAATATCATGGAGTAATACAAAATGTAAAGTGTTTTCTTATTCACGGACCCTTTTATGTAATTTATCATTCCTGTGTTTCTGGCAACTTTTTTGCATATGTAATCAATATGGGTTGTCCAGTTTAGTCTGTTATTGAAAAATATTCCAAGAAATTTAAAATGGTTGACGATTTCAATCTCTTCTCCAGATATTAATAAGCGTGGTATACGACTGGATCGTTCTTTTTTGTTGGGTTTGATTATCATATATTTGGTTTTCTTGATATTTAGTGATAGTCGATTACAACAGAACCAAGTGTTAAGTTTGTCTAGTTCCTGTGACATAATATTGATAGATTCATCTACGTGTTCTGATGAATAAACAACGCTTGTGTCATCAGCAAAAAGGATAATTTGAAGCAGGTCAGTGGCGTTATTGATGTCGTTTATATATAATAAAAAGAGAAGAGGACCAAAAATTGATCCCTGAGGAACGCCACAGGTGATATTCTTAGGAGAGGACAGCATACTATTATATGAAACACATTGTAATCTATTTGTGAGATAACTCTTCAGCCAGTTGTTTGATGAGTCTCGGAAGCCACAATGATACAGTTTGGACTGTAATATGTCATGATTGACAGTGTCAAATGCTTTGGAAAGGTCTAAAAATGTAACAACACTGTAGTCTTTAGCCTCTTTTGCTGCAACCAGCATATCATATAGGGAAATGGCTGCAAGGGAAGTAGAGTGGTTTGATGTAAATCCATATTGTTTTTCGGATAGTATATTGTTTGATTCTAAAAAGTCGATCATCATGGTTAGTGAGATTTTCTCGAGTACTTTGCTGAAACAAGGTAAAACGGAGATTGGTCTATAGTTGGCAAATATCATAGGGTCTCCAGATTTATAAATTGGTGTCACCTTGGCGGATTTAAAATCACGTGGTACAATACCAGATCTGAAAGACAAGTTTACAATATGTGCGAGAGGGGCAGAAATAGAGTCCCCTACTACTTTGACCAACGACGTGGAAATGCCGTCAAGCCCAGATGCAGATGATTTCAGAGACATAATTACATTAAGAACATCACTTGGGGATACAGTTGAGAAACTAAAATTTTCTCGATTGGAAGGGCCTAAGTAATCTCTAAAGTTTGGAGTAACAATAGGTATTTTACTGTCTAGGTTGGATGTAACTGTACTGAAGTAATGGTTGAATTTATCTACAATTTCTTGATTATCAGTGATTTCCTTCCCGTCAATATAAAAGGAGTTTGATGATGCTGAATCTTTCTTGCGATTTAAGAGTTGATTTAAGATTTTCCATGTGCCTTTAATATCCTGGTTAGACTCATTAAATTTGGTTTCAAAATAATTCTTTTTAGATAAGCGGATTGTATGGTTCAATTTATTTCTGTATGTTCAGTAGTTTTTGTGGGTTATTTCATTTTGGTAAGATAGGTATTCACGATATAATCTATTTTTCTCGTGGATGGAGGTTAAAATATCGTGGGTAATCCAGGGTTTAATAATACGCTTAGTAGGTGTTTGAAAAGTACACTGGGGAAAACATTCGTTATATGAAGAATTGAATTTTAAGAGGAATTGGTCCAGGGCCTCATTAACATCATTGTCTTGGTTTATATGATGCTTTATTGCATTTTGTGCATTGTAGGAGCGCATTAAGGTAACTTATTACTGCGTCTCCCACTTTTACATAATTTGAAATACACAGCATTCATTACAATCTTACATACATATTGAATACAACATGTGACGGCCGGAGAGAACAATATTGAAAAATAATTCAGGTAATTGGTGGAGGGGGGGGGGGGTGCTCGGGATGACCATATGCGCGTCTACGACGAGAGATATGTATGTCGTTAATATGCTAATATCGGTCGCTTAAGATTTGCTAGGGGTAGTTAATTTTTCTTTGTTGTTAGCTATGTGTATAATTATATTCTTATTCAAATCGTTTTGTCGTTTTGACAAACTCACCTAAACATATCTGAGCTTCAATGTTTAATTTTGTAATTTTTTCATCGTTTCCAAATAGCAATGCTTGGGTTGATGGCATCAGATCGGTACCATAAATTCTATTAATATTTTCCAGAAGGACAACTCTTTGATTTCTAAATAGGGGGCAGTGAAATAAGTAGTGGTCAACAGTTTCATCAGCGTATCCACAGTTGCACTGAGACGTTTGTGAAATAAAGTTGTTGAACATATGTCGTTTTAGGTTGCTACAACCATTTCGCAGACGACAGAGTATAACATTTTCTTTTCGACTGCATGCGTAAAACCAAGGCGGTGGCTTCGAGATTGGCCATATGTTCTGTAAATGACGTTTGAAAGCAACTAACGAAGGACAATTTCTAACAGATTCCGGAAGGAATGATATTGTTCCAATCGGTATCCTTCATTATTTGTATGAAGCGTTCCTTTTGTTCAGGGACGACACGACGGTATGTCATTGTAGGAAGACATGGTGTATAGCTGGACGTCGTCTGTAATATATGAAAGATTGGAAAATGATCTGTAATATCAGTTAGAAAAATTCCTGAAAGAAGATTATCTTCGTGGAAATTAATAAATATGTTGTCTATCAATGTTGCTGTGTGCGATTTAACTCTCGTTGGCTTTGTTATTTGTGGGAAAAAATAATGCGATTTCAGGATTTCGAGAAATTCTTTTGATGGACCATGTACGTCAGTTTTAAACAGATCGATATTAAAATCCCCCATTAGGATACATTTCTTCCGTTCGATAGCAAATGATTTAAGAATGGAAGACAAATGGCGGTTAAAGATACTAACATTCTTACCTGGGGGTCGATAAAATATACCGAGTATGTATTTGGTGGTATTAAAATCTATTTCTAAAAAAAGTGATTCAAATTGGCCATCTTCGTCAAGGAGTGACAGATCTTCGCGGACTTTACAGGAGTGAATGGTATCTTTCACATAAAGGATAAGACCACCACCTTTTCTCTTAGTCCTAGATGATGGGTATGGCTTGTAGCCAGGTATATCAAGCAGTGTTTCTGTGGAAGGGTCTAACCAGCTTTCTGTGAATCCCAAAACTGAAAATTTGTAATTCAAATTGTGGATAAATCCAGTGATTTCCGAAAAATGTTTTTTTAGGCTTCTGGCATTCATGTGGAGGACAGATAGTGAATCGTTATTGTGGGAGGACTCCAGTTTAGGTTCTTCCAAGAAAGACGTCTCAGTAAAATAATTAGACTGGTGAATATCAATATTCTTCCAGTGAGAGATTTCATATTCGTTGTCGTCTATTGGAGATTTGCAATGTTCAATATCATTCAATTCAAGAGGATTAAAACATTTGTTATTAATAAAATCAAAGTCTGTGCTTGTATTGATATTAAAGCCCGGTGCATTTATCTCATGAGTATAATCTTCATTGAAAAATGGCAGAAAAGACATAAGATCCGGGAATGGAACATCCTCATTGCTAGCATCAGAGTAGTTCATTGTGTTGAATGAGAATCAATGCAGTATAACCTGGTTTCACAATACAACAATGAAAGATAATAACATTTGCCCAGTGGATCAAAAGGAAATTAATAAAAGAACATTTATGTACACAACAAAAACAAAGTATAAAAGAAAAAGAAGAAGAAAGAACATGGTCGATTGTTTCCTCTGCTCTGCCAGCGATGCATGTGGTGCATGTGGCTCCAAAGACAGACCCTAAATCCAATAACAACAATCACGGTTATGCGACATGCACCACATGCCAAGATTTGTTCGGCAGGGGATAAAAACAAAGACATGTCGGGGGCTTTGAATAGTTGGCATCGGGGAAACTGATAGCACAGAAAACGGTCCTGAGCAATTGACGTCGGACAGTATTATGGGAGAATGTAAATGTCATAAGATAATTGACCACTGGCCAATGACAATAGTCAATTACATTCCCGCCATGACAGGATTGTTATATCAATGCCGACAAGTGCAGTACTCGTGTCAAGGGATATGACGGGCTACCTACTGACGTGAGTGATCATTAATTATCAATAGTGTAACACCAGCCCAGGCTAGCACAGGTCAGTATAATGTTTGGTGTTAAATGGAGGTCTGGACTATGGTCAACTGCTTGCCTAACAGCGAAACCCAAAATGAAAACAAAAAGAAAGATCTGTCTTTTACACCGTGTCACATGTGCAAGTAGATCTCCTAATATTGTCTATCTCTGTTATACAGGTGGGGACCAAACACCAAACTGGCCACACAGATCAATCGAACCATAATATACACGAGGCCAGTCCAATAAAAAAAGTGGGATAAGATCGCAGTTCAACTCCATGACACATGTAAATGCAGTTCTAAGGAAATCGGGGTAAAACACCAGAACAGACCACACAGTTCGACCAAAACATAATACATAAGGTCAATTCGGATGTCCGATAACACAAATAGGGGCAAGTCGCAGTTCGTTATCCACACACGTTTCTTGTTTCATTAGTGATATTTTGGCTATATTTTTAGTTGATCACTACAATCAGTCCAATTGCAGATGTGATCATGTATATGTATATGACCTGGAAAGTTAGAAAGTTTAACTTATAAGCAATGAATATTAAAACCGAGCTGCCTCCAGTGTGTTAAGGTAATTTACCTTCACAATACACAAGAGTTTAAAGTAATTCATATCATATTCATTATGCTTTTGCTGATTGTACCAAGGATTACTAAATAAACGAGTAATTCATTCCATATTCATTTTGCGTTAGTCAATTGGACCAATGATTTATGACAAATGAGTCACATATATGATGGACAGTGGAGTGGCGATGTTCTCCTGATTTGTGTTGCAGTTGGCCAAACAATCAGTTTTAGTGTATCAAGATTATTTACCTTTCAGAATACACTCGAGTTACAAGTAGTTCACATCAAATTGATTTTGGGATATAACTAATTGTACCAATGATTTATAGATAGGCGAGTAAATCATTCCATATTCAGTTTGCGTTGGTCAATTGTTCCAGTGAATTTATAGAAAATAAGCCACACATATGGTGGACCGTTCAGTGATCAGTGGCGATGTTCATCTAATGTTTGTACAGTTGGCCTAACAATTAGTTTTAGTATATTAAGATGATATAAATTTCATAGTACACTCGGGTTATAAGTAATTCATAACAAATTCATTTTGTGACATAGCTAATTGCACCAAAGTGAGAGATTCATTCTATATTTAGTTTGTGATAGTCAGGTGATCCAATGATCATTTATAGACGTTGAGTGAACAGTGGCAATGTTCACCTGATTGTTTTTACATTCAACAGTCAACCGACTGTTGAGCCTAACAGTCAGTTTTTCTTCATCAAGTTGCTGCTCATTATCTGAGATATTGGGATAATAAGGGTTTACCTTATACTCACAGGTTCCTATCCATAATTTCCGTTCGGTTTGCAAAGTTGAACTTAAACTGGTCAATATTAGACAGCCTCTAGTCCTTTTAGAGAGGAGTGCTTTTTCCAACTTTCTTCAGCATTCTCCCGGAATTCCAGTATTACCTCGGTCTTATGGACACGGACACGCGTCTTGCATTTAGTTGCTTGGCGCAATTCGAATGCCTTGCTATTTAGCTTTCCCCGGGCGACCCTCTTCGCAGGTGGGAGATCTGTACGTATGGATATGTTGGTACCCTTCAAGTTAAATGAAGATCCCAGAATCAGGTCTTTATCCTGCATGGTCAACACTGTGATTATAATTGGGGCAGGTGAAAGAGAGCCGTTTGCTCGCGGGACAGGTGGAAAACGAGGTGGCACACGTGACATGCGACGAAAATCAGACCTTTGACTGTGTCAGCAGTAATTTTTAGATTGCTGGTGAGTATGCCCCGAATTACGTTTTCAGTATTTTCCCCTACATTTTCTGGGACGCCATAAAACAGCAGATTTCTTTTCCTGTCGTGGATTTCCAGGAGTGTTAACTTCTCTCGTAGAGCTTCAATTTTCACATCCATTTCATTTGTAACTTTCGGAATTATTTCATTTTTTATTTCGGCGATCTCGGCACCTTGATATTCCAGAGCAGCGGTGTGGTCCCCAACTACTGTTCCAATGTCGTCCAGCTTTTTTTGAACCCCTTGAATTTCGCGTTTTATACCGTCCATCATTCTGATTTCCATAGCCTTCAACATCTCCTCCATAATATTACGAGGGAGGCCAGGGGTACCTGTTGGATATGTTGGGCTGGAACCTACATTATCCTGCTCGGTGGCCATGTCTGTTTCGAAAAGTCCGTGCACTGTCAGAATGTCGCTGGTTTCGTTGATTTGGCCTTTGACTCTGTTCCTCGTATTATAGGCCACAGTTGACTTTTTAGCGTCCTTATTCTCCTTAGAGGATTTTAGCTGTTGTTTACTAGCCTTATTCGACATTTAGAATCTCAGTGGAGTCGCTGGCAGAGCAGATTCACACAAAAAATCAGGAGCTCATCTCAATGCGTGTAACCTGGTCGCGGCCATATTGTCTTCCAAAGAAGACTGCCTTGTATGTGTTCCCGAGATATGCTATCAACAGACAGCTATGCTCATGAATGATATACAAAATTTCATATCAAGTTTTATAATATGCTAGTTTCAAGTCTCTTATAATACTGACAGGCCCTGAGTAGCTTTCCTGAAAATGCAACACAAATCGGAAATCAGCGACACTCTGCACATAAACCGTCAAGTTGATGGAAAGTGAATATAGAGCCGTGCTTTCAAATCGTAGGTCACCAAAAAAATTACAGCTAGGGTAAGGTCTAGGATAATTTAAGTAGCAGAATTTTGTTGAAAAATAAATACAGCTAGGGTGAAGACTATGATAATTCATTCACTAACTAATATATATAACAAGTAAGCAGCTAAAATTAAGGATGCGAAAATGAGGAATACTTTGGAAGTTTTTGAAATATGTTGACATCGATTTGATGGCTTTAATTAATTGAATTATCAAAGCTTGATCAGACCGTCGAGGTGATGAAAAAATCAAAAACGTGGTAACATCATCTTCATTCGAAGATTAAAAATTTCAGGGCTCGTCCGGGATTTGAACCCGGAACCCAAAGCGAGAATCATACCCCTAGACCAACGAGCCGTTGTACTTTAAAAATAAAGATTACAGAAACTTATTCACTGTATCTGCCGGATTCTGCTGGTGAACTGTTAATCCCCGAGGTCCGCCAACAGTGCGTGTCATCTGATACATGTACCGCACGACTTCAGAGTATACCTGTTAATTTGTTGTGTATTCTTTCATTGATCAGGTTTGTCTCCTGTTGAGGCTCATCCATTTCTCATCAGATGGGTTACTTATTTTAGCTGATTTTTCATCACAGCTCCCGAGCTGGCGTTTCTAATTCCGATTAAGTGGGTACTAGGGGCCGTGTGGTTACTTGGTAGTCTCAACATGAACAGCTGCAATAAAAGCGCGGCTGTGATACCAAGCCTACAGTTTAAAATCCTTCGTATTCTAATCTGAATGTGGGTGACTATCAGATTTTTGTTGAAGAACAAATACAGCTAATGTGAAGACTACAATAATTCAATCACTTGTCAAAATTTGTAACAATAAAGAGCACTAACTAATACATTTTTAAGGTAAGCAGCTAAAATTATCCATTGGAACCACTGATGATTTTCCAATAATAGAGAAGAAAAGCAACTCCGAGTAGGGATGACAATTTCATTCTGTATATTTCGCTATTAATTATAGCATCTTCAGCAGTGAACAAAGCTAAAATTAAGGGTGCGAAAATAAGGATATATTTGAAATTTTTAATATATATTGACCACAATTTTATGGCTTTATTTAATTGAATTATCAAAGCTTTTACAGAACGTCGAGGTAATTTAAAAATCAAATATCAAAATCGTGGTAACGTCATTTTCATATGAAGATAAAAAGTTAGAGGGCTCGTCCGGGATTTGAACCCGGGACCTCTCGCACCCAAAGTGAGAATCATTTTTATCTCATTGAATTTTATTCAATCAAATAAATATACATATATATTTACATTGCATAACTTGATAACATAGCAGATTAAAAACAATTATTGAATGATATCACATATGGGTGCTATGTCACAAGAAGGTCACTTTACATCATACACAAAATATTCAACATAAGTAGTATATAAAGGCTATTTAAAGCCAACTTTTCCAGGGAGGTAACTCTTGGTTCCTTTTTCCCGCCAGGGGTCGCTCTTGTAGGTATGACGTCACTTCCGGTCTGGGTGAATGGAGCGTCACCTGTGAACATGATAGGACATGTACTGTCCTGTCTGTCGGGTTTTTCCACAATGTCGTTCACCTCCGTGTGTCTTCGGTGAGGTCCGTGTCTCTTCGGGTACCTCCGTGTCTTTTCGGTGAGGTCCGTGACATCTTCGGGTACGTCCGTGTCTTTTCGGTGACATGCAGGAGTGTGAACATGATAGCACATATACTGACCTGTCTGTGGGGTTTTTCCACAATGTCGATCACTTCCGACTGCACCTGTCTGTGGGGGTTTTCCCGCCAGAATTTCGCTGACGTCTGCTTGGGCTGGGGGTTGTCACGTGCCGAACACCTGGCTCCCCGAATTGCAACATTGTTGCACGTTCGCTACAATGTTGCGGCATCGTGAACACCTGGTCTGGTGCATATGTGTCTGCGTGAGTGAGTTCACGTGCCGAACACCTGGCTCCCCGAATTGCAACAATGTTGCACGTTCGCTACAATGTTGCGGCGACCGTGAACACCTGGTCTGGCGTCTGCGTGAGTGAGCTCACGTGCCGAACACCTGGCTCCCCGAGATCAAGGCATGTCCAGACTTGTTCTGGGTTGTACAGTTCTGCCATGCAGAGGACGGGTACTAGGAATGCATATTAAATCTATAGACAAAGTGTTTGGGAATAGACGTGTTGGGGTCTAGGTGGGCCACTAGTGGGTCGATGTCGTACGGCTCTGGAGATGTGGGGTGTCCTGATCAAGGATGGTTTTTTCAAGGCCTGAAAAGAAGGTGCCCGTTGTGGTGGTGTTTTGGGGGGTGACTCCGGTTCCCATTTGGATTCCCAAGAAGGTAGTGGGCCACTCGGCGATTGCTGGGTCCGCTGCATAAAGGCCCAGCGGTGGGGATTCCCCACCAATTCCTGTGGTACATGCATGTCTTTCAAGCCTTGAGCGAAGACCTCCCATCCTCGAGGATCTGTGTGCGACCTGCGTTGACGCATCAGGTCATTCACTAAATCCGTCATGTAGGTCCCGGGGACCACTTGATTCTGTACCAGTAGTTCGCCTTTATCATTCCAAGTCATGTTAGGATTCTGTTTCATCCGTTGTAATACCAGGCCAGCTTCTTTCTTGAACGATGCAGGTACACTCTTCAGCACTTCGTCTTCCACCCACTGTGGGGCTGTGGGTGGTATCCCTGGTAATGGCGGCTGTTGGAGCGGTGCTGAGGTCGGCGGTGTGTCGCGTGGTGGTGGTGGTGTTGGTGGTGGTGGGGTAGAGAGGGTTTTGTATTGGTCCATGAACGTCATGTACCGTTGAAGCGTCTCTTTGTACCGTTGTACTTTCTCACTGTCGCTTAACCCCGGTCTCTGTCAGATCTGTTGCATCTCTTCATCGAGGGTGTTTATGGTCTTCACCGTAGGTGGAACAGGGTAGGGCGATTGGGGGTTTTGAAGGAACCGTGGTTCGACGAGGATCATTTTTTTCGTGAGGTTCACTGTCGCCCGAAGAGTCCACCCAATACTGGACCCAACACGGAAGCGGCCAACGGTGCTAAGATGGCCCCGAGAAAGCCGCCTTTCTGTAACACCTTTTTCTTTTGTGTTTGAGGGACCCGCTTCTGGACTAGGGTTCGGAGACCTGTCTTATGCTTGGCCAACTTGGTCTTCTGAGCCGGAGTCAGTGGAACGTTGCCTTTTAACAGGTTGTACCCGATCTCGCACAGACAGCGTACAAGGTCAGGGTCCGCACCGCGTACAATGGTTCGGACCAACTCGGGTGGGGCCGTCTTCAATACACGGAGCGTCGGAGCGTGCTTCCGTACTCGCGCAGACATCATGTACAACTAATGCTAGAACTCACAACTCTGCTCTTTTTATCTACTTCAGAGAACAAAGACAAAGTCAATCATGCTGTGGTATTAATTCTTTTTATTATCCCCATCATCAAACACACACTCCAGCTGGGGGAGCCACTGTGGGTGTGTTTACATTATTTTTGCATGTACACGTGGTGGGTCTCTCCGGGAAAGATGCCGGTCCGTAGTCGAAGGTGGTCGGGGGTGGCTTGCTTGAGGTCGAAGAGCATATACCCGTGCTGAGAGGTTGTCGCATCTTTGAAGGCTTCCAACGCAAACGGTGTGCGGCCGGGATACATCTGTCTCGCCAGGTGCGGCAGTTGAGTTGTATCTCTCGGGTGTTTGAAGACCACCAGGTAGTGGGCATTTAAGCTGATGTTCCTATGTTCTTTGTTTTTACTGAACAGATTCTGCACAATGTAGATGATGCTGAGCCGTCGATGATGGCTGCCTTTGGTAAAGAGTCGGGTGACCCGCGCATCCGTCTCCGCCATGAGATCATCCAGAACCACCAAGGTGTCGGGTTCCAAATCGACCAGGTTGGGTAGGCCGTCCACGAACTTGATGTGGGGTACAATAAAGGTACAATAAAAGCGTACCTGAGATACAACACATATCAGGAATCGTTAGATTCTTGGTATGTGCTTCAGAATAGGTTTACCAGAAGACTATTCTGTGAAGTCATATGACGCAGTCAGTATGTCGGCACCTCTTCCCACATCCCTTATATGTGTTGCAATTTTTACCTATATATGGCGAGATTCTGCTGGTGGACGTTTCGTCCCCGAGGCCCGCCCCCTGTACAGACCTTTTGGTCTTTGATATATGTTGGCATTTGTGGGAAGTTGATGCTGGGTCGACATCGGGTCGTACAGACTAGTCTTTTGTGTTAATATCCGTCATTTACATCTGACGACGATACAGCTCACCAATCTCCAATGTACGAGTTGTCACAGCGAAACAGCTCACCAATTACCAGTATACGAGTTGTCCGAGCATTTCCATCATAGCTCTCTAGATGTGTATCTAATACCGCTTATGCCGGTGCTAGGGGCCGTGTGGTCACATCATCCATGTTGCACATGAACAGGTACAATAAAGGCGTACCTGAGATACAACACATATCAGGAATCGTTAGATTCTTGGTATGTGCTTCAGAATAGGTTTACCAGAAGACTATTCTGTGAAGTCATATGACGCAGTCAGTATGTCGGCACCTCTTCCCACATCCCTTATATGTGTTGTAATTTTTACCTGTATATGGCGAGATTCTGCTGGTGGACGTTTCGTCCCCGAGGCCCGCCCCCTGTACAGACCTTTTGGTCTTTGATATATGTTGGCATTTGTGGGAAGTTGATGCTCGGTCGACATCGGGCCTTACAGACCAGTCTTTTGTGTTAATTTCCGTCATTTACATCTGACGACGATACAGCTCACCAATCTCCAATGTACGAGTTATCACAGCGAAACAGCTCACTAATTACCAGTATACGAGTTGTCAGAGCATTTCCATCATAGCTCTCTAGATGTGTATCTAATACCGCTGATGCCGGTGTTAGGGGCCGTGTGGTCATATCATCCATGTTGCCACATGAACAGGTACAATAAAAGCGTACCTGAGATACAACATATATCAGGAATCGTTAGATTCTTGGTATGTGCTTCAGAATAGGTTTACCAGAAGACTATTCTGTGAAGTCATATGACGCAGTCAGTATGTCGGCACCTCTTCCCACATCCCTTATATGTGTTGTAATTTTTACCTGTATATGGCGAGATTCTGCTGGTGGACGTTTCGTCCCCGAGGCCCGCCCCCTGTACAGACCTTTTGGTCTTTGATATATGTTGGCATTTGTGGGAAGTTGATGCTGGGTCGACATCGGGCCTTACAGACTAGTCTTTTGTGTTAATATCCGTCATTTACATCTGACGACGATACAGCTCACCAATCTCCAATGTACGAGTTGTCACAGCGAAACAGCTCACCAATTACCAGTATACGAGTTGTCAGAGCATTTCCATCATAGCTCTCTAGATGTGTATCTAATACCGCTGATGCCGGTGCTAGGGGCCGTGTGGTCATATCATCCATGTTGCCACATGAACAGGTACAATAAAAGCGTACCTGAGATACAACACATATCAGAATCGTTAGATTCTTGGTATGTGCTTCAGAATAGGTTTACCAGAAGACTATTCTGTGAAGTCATGTGACGCAGTCAGTATGTCGGCACCTCTTCCCACATCCCTTATATGTGTTGTAATTTTTACCTGTATATGGCGAGATTCTGCTGGTGGACGTTTCGTCCCCGAGGCCCGCCCCCTGTACAGACCTTTTGGTCTTTGATATATGTTGGCATTTGTGGGAAGTTGATGCTGGGTCGACATCGGGCCTTACAGACTAGTCTTTTGTGTTAATATCCGTCATTTACATCTGACGACGATACAGCTCACCAATCTCCAATGTACGAGTTGTCACAGCGAAACAGCTCACCAATTACCAGTATACGAGTTGTCAGAGCATTTCCATCATAGCTCTCTAGATGTGTATCTAATACCGCTGATGCCGGTGCTAGGGGCCGTGTGGTCATATCATCCATGCTGCCACATGAACAGGTACAATAAAAGCGTACCTGAGATACAACACATATCAGGAATCGTTAGATTCTTGGTATGTGCTTCAGAATAGGTTTACCAGAAGACTATTCTGTGAAGTCATATGACGCAGTCAGTATGTCGGCACCTCTTCCCACATCCCTTATATGTGTTGTAATTTTTACCTGTATATGGCGAGATTCTGCTGGTGGACGTTTCGTCCCCGAGGCCCGCCCCCTGTACAGACCTTTTGGTCTTTGATATATGTTGGCATTTGTGGGAAGTTGATGCTGGGTCGACATCGGGCCTTACAGACTAGTCTTTTGTGTTAATTTCCGTCATTTACATCTGACGACGATACAGCTCACCAATCTCCAATGTACGAGTTGTCACAGCGAAACAGCTCACCAATTACCAGTATACGAGTTGTCAGAGCATTTCCATCATAGCTCTCTAGATGTGTATCTAATACCGCTTATGCCGGTGCTAGGGGCCGTGTGGTCATATCATCCATGTTGCCACATGAACAGGTACAATAAAAGCGTACCTGAGATACAACACATATCAGGAATCGTTAGATTCTTGGTATGTGCTTCAGAATAGGTTTACCAGAAGACTATTCTGTGAAGTCATATGACGCAGTCAGTATGTCGGCACCTCTTCCCACATCCCTTATATGTGTTGTAATTTAATTCAATGGATATGGAGAAAAAACATATTGATTTGCAAGATGGAAATGTGATAGACTGCATGTTTATTTTGTGTAAGATTTATCAGGCTCTCGATTATAAAGAGAACGAAGTGATCGGGTTGGAAGTGCACTGTTAGCAGGATATGGTCGAACCGACCATAAAAAATATGGTTGCCCCGACCATAAAAGGTACGGTATAGACATGACGTACCATATGTTTTATGGTCACTATCTGACAATACAACTTATGGTCAGAGTAACCATAAAAGATCTGGTAACCAGGCGACCAGATATTTTATGGTCGCTCCGACAGTGAATTATATGGTCAAGTTGACCATACAATATATGCTCGCTCGAGCAAAATTATGGTCGAAAGATTCTTCTGACCACATATTTAGTGGTCAAAAGCAACCATAAGAAATATGGTTACCATACTTTTCCTGGTCGGAGTCGACCATATCTTCATGGATTAATTTCTCTTGGTGTCATCTGGGTCACAGCCAATTGACCTATCCAATCTGTCACCCTCACAGTAATAAGGTATCAGGAAGGTCTCAAGGTACAGGTCATAGATTCGACATACATACAGGACAGGTACAGTTAAGCCATATACCTCATTCGTACCTCCAATTTGCCATTTGATTCAACATGGGCAAGGTACAGATAAGGTACGTTCCAAAAATGTTAACGATGCCTTAACTGTACCTCGCTTGAATAAGGTATCAATAAGGCACTATAACAAGGTATCGCTAAGGACCATTAAGGTATAGTATGGGTACATTGGGATAAATCCAGTCGAAGAGCACGCGCAAATAGGGTACATCCAGAGGTACACTCAAGGTACAGGGTCTTGTGCAAGGTATGGTCAGCCATTTTAAAGCTGGAGGTACCATTAAGGTGCAGTCGGGTTGCTACAGAAGGTACCGGTAAGGCATAAGCCAATGTCAAGTGTAGTTACGAAGTGCAGTCAAGTCATTGCGAAAAGTAGTACACCATAAACTTCAATAAATCAGATTGTTTTCAGCAGAATACTTTAGTTTTATTCTTTGACATACATTACGTATTTAGCACTATTAAAACATATACAAAAATGTAAATTTATAAATACATCCCGCTTACATCTTTATCAAATTTATAGTCTATGGTTTGACCATGCTTTCTTGTTTACAGTCCTTTGTTTTTGTATCTCGATAGACTATTGTTCTCCTCAGTCCTTTTGTTTTTACATAAAAGATGGACTGCACATTCTCACCTGAACACCTCAACACAATTGAAACATAAACAGCAACATCCTGCTCACTTCGTTACATTTTGTGGTTTGGCAATTCTTTAATTATTATCTTATGTACAGTCCATGATTGTTGTATCCAGACAGACTATTCTTAAACTATAGTCATGTGATTAATAGATAGAACATGGAACACACAATCTCACTTCACCACATCAGCAATATTAAAACATTTTTACAGTAACATATAAACATCCCGCTCATTTATTTCGTCTGCGGTTTGTCACTACTTTCTTATTTACAGTCCTTTGTGCTGGTATCCAGACAGACTATTGTTCTTGTTCGTCATGTGATTTTTACATGAAAGAGGCACCATACATTCTCACCTCAACTCCCATCTCAATAAAACCATTGTTGTTCATATATCTGACTGTGAATAGCGACTTATGTTAGATGATCTCTGCCAATTGAGTCCATGTAGACATGGTAAAGAGAAAGTGAATCAACAATGATCACCACAGTCCTTCACTTGCGGCTCTTCTATCCTATTGTCCAGTTGACCACAGAAGCTGTGCTGTCGATTGTGTTGTACAGAAAGCTGAAATGAATGAAAAACATCATTAGAGAGGTATTTCTGATTCACAAGGCTCAGGCAGCCCTTCCGATGACACAAATGTGATTCCAATGCACATGGTATTAATAATGAATGTGTTTTCTGCAATAGGTAATCTCGGCTACTAAATAATTTGTATCACAATATATTATTTGCTGAATATCTACAAAATGACGTGACAACCTCTTTATAACTGAAAACATGGAAATAGAATGATGTGCATGCGTTATGATATTTCACGAACATACTTAACATTTTCCAAATCTAATGTATCTGACATCTTCCTCGTGCCCGGAAAATTTAGTATGGGAGTTCACAGAGTAAAGTTTTGCTCACCCTTTATTTCTCCTATGATGTTACTAGTTAGTGCCGGCAGATTCCCATTGCCATATCGTCAAGGGAGAAGAGTGTGTTCATCAAACATCTTCTCTGACATGAGATGTTACTGTTTCATTCTCCTAAAAGGTGTTTTGCATTTGTTGGTGGTACTGGTACTTGTATACATATACACGGCTCCCAGGTGACAGTTCAACCATCTAAAACAGAGTATAAACATTTCAATGAATCAACGGCAAAAGTACACCTCCTTAAGGTAGTCAGACATAGAATATTACATTTCTCTCAAAAATGAAGCTATCTCAAAGATTTTTTATATATATTGGATTGGATATATGATCAAAATTGGAAAAACAATCGCACAAAGATATATATTATGGTTGCCATAGTAATGGTGGCCAACACGGATTTTAGCGCTTGACTTGGGAATGGCCTCTATGTGTATACACCCTCTGCTGTGACGCTGACAAGGTTGCTTTGCTTGTTTAACTGTGTCCGTTGGCCTGAACGAACATCGTGTGAGACTAATTCCTCTTATTTCTTCCCAGAGGGAAACGACAATAGGTCATCTCTCGAACCAAAACAAACACAGATACTGACATTTGATTTCACGAGGAATGAAACATACAACACATTGCCTGGCTTTAAAAAATTTGAATCATACATTTCTCAAAGTTTTATACACCCCCTCCCCCCCCCCCACCCATATTGAAATATATCCAAATTGAGATATTTTGCCCGATTTGCACCGTAAACGGCTATGCCGAATTTCGGCATTTAAACTGGGCAGAGCAAAGGACTAACTGGGATATATATACAACACAGACTCACTGTTCCAATGTGCATGTTTCACCAAAGTCTGCGAGATGGTAACTCATAAGTGTCAAGTAAAGTGTCTTGCATTTAATTTCTCCGATTTTGGTGAAACACGCACATTGGAACAGTGAGTCTGTGTTGAAACTCAAAGTATACACACCTTAAGCTTGAATCAAGCATTGGAAAATGCATACTCAGTTTGAAATATATGTATTAAGGCAGTGTGACGTCACTGGACCTAAATATGATTGCAACATACCACCATAGAATACCATACTTTATTTGCAGTTTACTCTGAAATAAAATCGTAAAAAAATACAATAAATATTTTGCGACACTGTTCTCAATGGTCTTTCATTTGATGGAAACTATATCTGAGGCCTTGCGATCACTTTAACTAGGCATTGACTCTTAAATCCTGCAATTCGCGCATGACCTTGGCATCGAAGTATGCCATCACATGCCATTTTTATTTACAGAATAAATCTGCTAGCATGTGCACCGCATAAAAAACAGACCTCTTCTCTGGTTATTCTGATCGTGCCATGTGTGTGCGTGCTAGGAGATTGTGCATTGCATCGGACAATCTAATTTATTTATCAGTCAATGCATCTACCTTCATGCAACTTTGATATGACTTTGAGATGGAATTATGCCATCACATGCCATTTTATTTACAGAATAAATTTCCCTGGATGTCATTTGAAGTCATGTTTCATTTTTGAAATGTTAAAGTGGCTAATTTGAATGATTAGTCGCATTAAACGAAGCAATAAGTTGATGTGAAAATCATGGAACAATGGAGCCGTTGAAAGATCCATGCAGTCCAGGGTATGGGTAGATGTCCACATTTTCCATAAATATATAAAAACTGAAGTTGACATAGCCCTATACCCCAATCGAGGTATAATACCCTGATGAAGGTATAATACCTCGATCAAGGTATTTTCCCCAACCTGTTGGACGACATTGTAACTTCACACAGTAGATACATGTAATCTAAAAAGTACTAATTTTATTCCATAGTATGAAGAAAATCCTTCCAGTATAGTTCTCAATAAATCACGAAAACAAAATTAGATGTCATGACGTCAAGCCTGCATGTGATAAAATTGGCAGATCAACGTCATCGTGGACCCAAAATAACATGGTAGGTATTGGTCATTTTTGCTCATTCTCAACATATTTCAATGAAATATGGGGAAAACATTAGTATTTTTTAGTTTATATAGGCTACTTTGTGAAGGTTCAATGTTGTACAATAAATTGTTCCCGAAATATCGACAAAAACGGCTCAGATATATTACCTGGGACAGACAGAAGTAAAATATATAAAATATCCAAAGTGAATAGGCTATACAGTTAGTCCTTTTTCTGACCTGTTCATCTAGGCATAACAACTTACTGGTACTTGCCTTGTTCCGTTGTAACAGTTGTTCAACTTGTTGTTGTTGTTGTTGGTCAAATAGCGACTTCTCTCTCTTTCTTCACTTTTGTCGTGTTATTATCGTATTAATATGCCTCGGTGGTTGACTCCTTGTTGTCCTTAATCACTACGGCCGTGCATTAAGCATTTGACACACAAAAGCAACTTTGCTGGTGGGAACACAAAAATTTAAACTCCCTAAACGGCCAACGAGTGCCACGTTTATAGCAAAACCCTGAACGAGGCTTTCCGGCGTTCCCTAACAAACTTGTATATGTAAGTAATGTAACAGCGAATTAGGATACCAGGCCAGACGAAGTAAAAATCGTCACAGTGGAAGTAACAGCGAGAAAACAGATCGGCTGTGCTGTCAATTACGGTCCGTAATTGCCACAGTCTTCACTGATACTTGAGATAAATTTCTACAACTTGGCGAAGTGAAAGATAGTTCATCTATTTAAATTAAATTTAAACCATGTTTAAAACTGTTAGCATTTTGACTATATTATGAGATTGTTCAGCATTCTCTGTGATACAATGACGTCACTGGGGGATTTTCCTCCCTCTGAAGAGCCTAATTTTACAGAAGTGAATGGAAAAAAACTTCGAAAAAGGCTAGTTCAGCTCTGATTTTAACACATAATTTGAACGGATGTACTATCTTTTGCTTCGCCAAGTTGTAGAAATTTATCTCAAGTATGAAAGAAGATTTTTAGGAAAAACCTGTTACGCTCCATTGAGGCCTAGTTTAAAAATCCTCCAGTTGCTCGGATGGCGATCACGGCACTGTAATTGATAGAACAGCTGATTCTTTGTTTAGAGCCGCTGTTACTTCCGTTGTGTCTAAGAGAATGCCTAACTCGGACACCACTTTGGTACCTAGCCTTCCTCAGATTATTTTAACAACATGAAAGTCATAAATAAATCCCAGGATTGGTCAGAATTACTATTTAAAGAGGCGTTTGCAATTAAAAGCAACAGACCACAATTAAATCATGGACTGAAAGCTTCAAAACAGTTAGCTTTGCTTGATTGATAAAACAATAAAATCTGACAAATGCATATTATATTGAACTGGTCACGTCACTTCCCTAGTATGTATATACAAACACGTGTCAGCCGTAACTGAGTCTTTGTGTATTGCCTTCACCGCTTACTGTTTAATAATACCACATACTGTTCACCCCTTCTATCATGTATCTTTTTATGTTTTGCCACAACAACTGTTTATATTGCACATAATTAACATTGATGGCATTTTTACAACCATATATGCTCATTCATCACCGATGATTTCAACACCTTACCTGTATATACACCGTTAGGTTTCTTGATAAAATGTCTCTCGATGATGGTTTGAAGGAATCACAGGTCCTCAAAACAAGAGTTTTGAGGGGTGTGGCCGTGTTATTACGGTGAAGTGCCGAAATATGGGGTCTCTATATATAACCCCATGCTTCGCTTCCACCGTCCACCCCCCCACCCCCCCAAGATAAACTCTTGTTTTGAGGGCATGTGGAAGGAATAAATCGAAATATTGAGTCACAATGAATTGCTTGTCATTCTTCGGAGTTCTTACCATGCTTTACTATTTAAATTATACAGAGCACTTACCGCAGCGACCACAAAATTAATTGCTAACAAAGCGACCATACAAGATTTTTCATGGTCGCAACCAGGGACAATAAAATAAATTTATTGCACCGCCCCTGTCGCAACTCATTAAGCAAAAATAGAAATGGCCATGAAAACTATATATGCGACCATCATTTTTATGGTTGTAAATCGTGAAACACATAAAAAAGGACCATGAAAATGTGGGTCGGAAAAATGACCATATAAATGATGGTCGATATATAGATTCGACAATAAAAGTTATGGTCAACACTGTTGACTAGATATTGGTGACCATCATTTTTATGGTCGCACCCCGTTGACCATATATTCGTGACCATCATTTTTATGGTCGTACCCCATGCAACCATGATGTTCATGGTCATAGCGACCATCTGTTGTGGACAGTGTGTGTTTGTGTGTTTGTCGGGGTGGGGTACATGTATATATGAAGAAAACGCCAATCATATGCATTGCTAGAACCCCCTGATGTACCCATGATACCTAAATCCCCAAACAGGTATTCTTAAAGCATCTACCCGCTACACGAGTTGGAAATAATATAATACTGGCGATATTTCCTGTTTTGTTTATAAAGTAATCGAGATTCAGACAAGAGATGGCTCGCTTGGGACTGTGCATCGGAATCGCTAGGCAATTGAGTTCTCCAAGATGTAAGAGAATCGTGGGGCAGAGTGATATGGGGAATAATGACTGTCGATAGGTGCGCATTGGGATGTTTTTGGCAGAATTGGAGATCGAAAAATTAGATCATTGTACCGTACCTATTATATGCGTAACATGACCTCGTGCTAAACATAATTCTCCGTCAGCCATTGACGTTGGGGTACAATTAACTAACTACCTGTAAACTTAGTAACTTATCGTTGATTCAACGTATACAGGGCGGCCTAATTTGGAAAAGACATAACGAACAAATATGGAATTAAATCAGACTGGAATTCTGAATTGTGATACACTACTGCACTACTACTGTGTCTAAGTTACTCAGGCTGAACCTCTAGTCACTACTTTCTGTTTAATCTGCAATCATTTATTTTTTCAATTGTTGGATTTATCGCGAACGAAAACATTAAATGGTAATGTCGTGTTTCATTTGAGAATATGTTCGCGATTAAAAACAATTGTAGATAGGAAAAAAAACGTTCGTACCAAGCGGTCAAATATCCTTTAGTTTCAGAAAGAAAAAAAGTTTCCCGCCTAGGAAACTGATGCTCGAACCATAACTGCAAATGTTACCTTAGTCATTGTATTGTTAAAGCGGCAACCTCCGCTTGTATTTTATAGTGCTCCCTTATGTAACGGCATAAGGAAGCGTCTCCATTAATCGTTTTACCTTCAGTCGAGAATTTTCGTTGGTTTTTTCGAAGAAATCCCGATCATATCGGGAATTCTTCGAGAGCATGTCGAGAGAAAAATATGAAAAAAAACGAAATCGTTTTCAAAATTCTAGATCGATTTTCTCGATATCGTTTTTTATTCGTCTTTTTTGGTCCATCGAGAATCAATGGTTTTAAATTGATCGAGAGAATGTCGAGAAATTTTGATCGAGAAAGCTTCGAGAAAATATCGGGAAACCATCGAGAGGCGAATGAATACAATTACGTCATTCACAGATTAACAGCTGTCACTCCGCTATGTGTGGGGTACTACATAAAGGATATGCCGAGGTAAAATTTAGCTGAATCTGCCGCATTAACAGTGTAATGCTAACATATCATGTCATCGCGATTTTTAAACAGACTGCATTGAATTATCAAATTTTCATCGGCTTTAACTTATCCTACTTAATAAATGTTACGTATTCCAGCGAATATCAGTCCGGTTGAACATCTGACCGCCCAAACGAGTGAGTGAGTGAGTGAATATGATTTAACGTCTCTTTCAACTATAATTCAGTCATATCACAACGTTGGGTCCTATTCCTTTTCACACCCGGGAACCACACGGGTAAGGTCCTATTCCTTTTTACACCTGGGAACCCCACGGGTGCCTCAGTTAGTCGCCGCTTACGACAAGCTGTCGGAGGAGCTGAGGCCTATTCTTACCATGGCATGTGGTGTGCACAACGAAGCTCCACCGGGCCCGCCCAAACGATCGATCTCCGGTCCTGACTAATTAAAATCAAACAGGGAATATCGTCGGCATTATATTTTGCTTTCATACATGTTTTATCTGTAATAACGGACACAAACATTTGGGAATACACTTCTGTGAATTTATGTATTATGGGTCTATCAGTGAGACCGAGCAAATGTATGGGATATTTAGTTGCACAGGGACCTGGTTCCGAGTCTACGGGTATATGTCAGCAATGTAACACGCTAGGCAGTGTACCAGGCTAGGCGAAGACAAATTGGCACTACTTTGAATCGGTTTTTAATCGTTTTTCGCCACTGAGAACAAATTCTCGAAGGAGAAAAAAATCATCAAATGAAAATCGATCAATAAAGCGAAAGAAACCCGATATCGCGTATCATTCGGTTTTGTGAACAAATTCTCGATTTGCTCTCACCTTTGGAATTCGCGATATCGGGAAAAGATCACAGATTTTTCGACGAAAAAACGAACGATATTTGGAGACGCAGGCCAGCGAATGATGTAATAGTGTTGATCCTCCTTAAAGTGGTGTTGCGTTATTCTCTCGACGCGTCTTGGTCAAGATTTCTCGGCATTCGCTTCATCAACAGAAAACCATTGATTCTCGATGGATCAATAACGACAAAACAACGACATCAAGGCTGAAGGAAAGATGATTTTTTTTATGCGCTTTCTTACCATTTGTCATGTCTGGACGATGTGGTTGGCAGGTAATTGGTCAAACTATCTGCTTCGACCATAATTTCAGGAAGATATCCACATCTGGCCGGCTTTAAAAGTGTTTCTTTTGTCCCCTTTTCTGCTTTATTTGTTTCGCCAATTTACTGGTTAAAACCACCAAATTGGCGAAACAAATACTACATGACTACTGACAACACCTACAAACTGACGGCTGAGACATGAAACTTCCCACATCATATGTTCGATTGTATTTTAGACCAAGGGCCAATTACGATTATATTGGAGAAATGCTCTACCATAACAACAATAAAATGCAAATGAACGTATTTGATGCTGTCAAAAGCTGGCGATATATACGATGTTCACCACTGTTCAGGTCAGTTTTTCCTTCCTTTTTGAAAATTCAACAAAAAAGAAATCATAGTATACATACACATAGGCTAGTTCCCAGCGAGAGATAAGCGGTCAATAGTTTTCAATGATGCAGTCAAGACATTATGACGTTCCAAAATATCGCATTGAAGTCGATCTCCAGATAATGATGTGTCTCAGTCACTCTTTCATTGCGCCTGTTCATGTGAATACCATGAGAATGACAAAGTGCATGGGTTCACACGTCCCTTATCGCCTGGGTTATGCGGAATTAACAGTTGATGTCACAACAGATAAACACTTGCAAGGTCTTAGTAATTGGCTAGATCAGCTTCCAATTTTCTACACTGGCAAGGCCAATGAAATTGCTAGGTTTCTTTCCAATGACCAGTTAGCTGTTTAAGATCTGGAAGATATATCTTGCTGTGATGGGGTTTATGATAAATCCAATATATTCTCGACAGTTACAACACTGGCTGCAATTACAGATATATCATTGCGATGAAGGATTCGTTGGACGTGAATTCGTTGACCCTGGTTTTCAACTGACTAAGCGATATAAATGTCCGGGGGATCATTTTTTAATAATTAGCGCGAGCATTGAACTATTTTGTTCAGTAATAATACCCACCACAACGCCTAGATTCCTAGTGAACCTCAGGGCATAATTTGTGCGGATTGAACATTTGCTTCCCGATATAATTAACATTTGTTGTTGTAGTTTATAGGAATTATTGATATTTTTTTCTTCTCCTCACATGATGAGGTCACTACTCATCAACACGATATCTGTAGCTCGTGTTTTGTAAACTCTTATCATATTGATATAATGGAGCCTTCTTACGAATACCGTTCAAGTGTTTGGAAAATGTTTTCTCCAATCATTTATCATAGATTTCCCCTACATTTTAGCCGCCTTCACAAGCATTTTCCACTCTATGTATGATAAATAACTGTTGGTGTAGTCGAGTCGAGAGGATCTTACCAGTCTTAATCTACAATCACAGATAGCCACAAGTAAAATAAAGAAGGACCTATTTAGAATACATGTGGATATTTATTAATGGTTAGATAAGGTGGTCGTGGGAGCTGTTAATCTGTGTTTGTTTTGCGGGTCGTGATTATTCCTGTTTCCCCGTATTGACTCACATGTCATTCGCACATTCCAATATTAGGGACAACCGACTGTTAACACGGATATGGATTCCTTTTGATTAACCACGTTTAGTTGCTTCAGCGGAGGTGCTGTGTTACACTGCGCGCTGGGTAAGAAATCAAAGACTTCACGTATGCATGCAAACAACACTTCAATACAGTGGCATTAATTGCATTTCAGCTTTCTCGTATTGAAATCATTGCCGCGGAATTCCTCGAATCGAAAAACTGAAGCTGTGTTTGCTAGAAATATTACACTGTATGCTCTAGATTATAATGGCATTTATGTTTTTCGAGAAGCTCTGTTTCTTTAACTGAAATGAGTTGAGCAGCTTGGCTATTATGAAAGGCCCTTCAAACGTATCATAATGACAAGTTGAGCTCGCCTATCAAAAATCATTCGTTAACAATTTCTAGATTACTCTACTTTTAAATCGCAAAATACGCAAGCCGAAGGTAATACTTCATACAGACAGGCAACTTTTGCAATTCAAACTGTATTGTTACCTTGGAATCAATGACGCAGAATGTCTTTGACTATCAATTGCAACACGAAGGCGGAAACCAAAGCTTCCAGGTAATGAGCTATTGGGCGGAAAGTTTTCATTGTGTTCCTATGCACTGCGAATAATTCTAATCCCATTTGGCAGAATAATCCTTCAAGCTGATACAATTGTATCCCTCGACTTTTTAACTGTTAAAAATTATAACTGCGTCGATGCCGGCCCTCGTGCTCATTCCGCGCTGGTTTCATTGCAGAACTGACAAACAGTAGGGCAATTCATTTTCCTCCTATTAATGACGATTTACACACTCGGTCTGGAGTATAACTTCTCATTGTTGCTGTATTTCGTATTGGTGTATTGCAACTGATATATCGCGAAATGACGATAACAGAACAATTATTTTGTTATATTTTTGGTTTACCGAACCATATTCATAGTTTTCCCCATATTTTTCTTTCAACGGCACTGCCTGATTGGCTCAAGTTTCGAATTCCGACAACGGACCAGAACACTACTGGAAACTGTAACGCTACAGTTTCCAAGCCCGAAATTGAAACCTGCAGTTTCACTCAACGTGAGAATGGTTTTTTTTAAAGTGAGCAGCGCGAAACATACTACATATGTTGTAGCTTTATACAGAGCCTAAAATGTTATCAGAGACTTCACTAATCAGCTGGGGTTTTTTAAAGTCGATTGAATAAATGAACAAACTGTAACTCGTTACCTTATCATGCTTAAAATGTTTACCGTTCTCTCTCACTTAGAGACTTGTACACAGCTAGGTAGGCAGTCAACGGCTTCAGTAATCATTTCCATGCATTTATGACACAACTAACTAATCAATATTCTGAACTGGTACTTCCGGTTCATTCTGTGTCTGTATTGTGTAAGCCATCTATTCTATTTCATTATCCATCTGTTACTATCTCCGAAAAATCTACCGAAATGGGAGTAAGCGATATAAATGCAATTAATTGTTAAGACTTGGCAGTCTGACTAACTTCACAAGACCTACGAAGTAGGGTAGCCATTACGACTCCGACGCGAACTGAAATCTTGAAAATCCCCCCAGCCCAAGTTGAAATCCTGCCTATATTAAGATGGGCACTGCCCAAGTCAGAAACACCAGTGATTTTCATCAAAAAACACCAGAACTTTTCATCAAAAGTAGGTCAACTCAGAACTTGCTGGTAACGGCCGCCTAATGCACCTTCATGCCAAAAATCGAGGTTCTAATGTCAACGGTTCTCCTTATTTTGCCGACGGAAGGATTCGGATGGACTCACTCACTCATTACCGGACAATTTGCAAATGAGAGCCTACTTCGTAGGAATATTTATACAACTCGAACACGACGATGTTTTAGCGAAGCTCGATGTTTTACGTTTATATGATAATAACCAACGCGAAACTATTCCCGACGGACAGGCTTCACGTGACCTAGTCACCTGGCTTTCTGAAACTAACGGAACTACGAGGTAATATGTTCACGCACACTCCGCATGCATGATGGTTCTTGATTTACATCTTTTCGTGCGAAGATACGACCGACATTGACCGGCCACCCTCGTCGTGATGTTTCGATGTCAACTTTTGATACTTTCGAATCCGGTGAACTCAGTAACTTTTTAGTCGGCTTGTTGATCCCACACCTTTTACTGGAGCAACTTTAGGCTTTTGAATCGGCGTTTCCTCGGCCATGTTGGCAGTAACAAAGAATAAGAATCCCCACGACTCTGCATTTTGCCGAAAAACATATCGAACAACGGAGAGTGAATGACATAGTAACGGCTGACGCTAGGTGTTAGCCAATCGAATCGCTAATCTTAGCAATCCAATCGCTGGTCTACTTCCCCCTTTATCCGTCGGAAGTAATTTCGTGATAAGTGTTATCATATATACATACAACATACTACATTCGCGCAAACATAGTTCTGTTCGGGTTGGATATTTATAAACTTAACTTTTAGTATGTTCAGTTTTCAATTAGGAAATAATCTTGCTATCAAAAACTAATAGTCATCCAAAAGGACAGCAGCTGTCTTATCACGATCGGCCGTAGTCCTACTCAGTCCCTTAATAATGGGAAGCGCAACAGTGCGCAACAAGTTTCATTATAAAGCAGTTTTCAGTTTAACCCTATCTATCCTGGACGATTTGGGTTGTACCGCAGCCTGGAGGGGGGGGGGCCGCGGGGCGGACAGTGCCCCCTATATATTTTCGCTATCGCTAAGGCTAGAGAGTTGAAACTTAGCACTCTATATCTTTGGGTCAAGCTCTACTATAAAATATAAAAAAGACGGCCGCCATGATGACGTCACAGTGACGTCATTTTCAAAAAAGCATTTTTTTACGACTTTTTGGTCAGAATTTTCGAAGTTTTTATTTTTGTGTTTTCTTCGCAAAAAATGCATGATAAACTAGTAAATACTAATCTGATATAAAATAAAATAGGTTTTATCCAATTTTCACATCACTTTTCTGGTACCCCACATGGCCGCCATTTTGAAATTGCCCATGATCCTCTGCTTGAGGAGTCATGCAAATAGTCTCAAAATGACTCCAGTATGATAATCGACAAAGTCACGGAGTTTCCGCTCTCAATTGTTTGTCATTCCGGAGATAGAGCAAAAAAATACAGCAGGGGGGGGGGGGGGGGGCGGAAAGTGCCCTCTCCCCAGGCCAGGCAGGTTTAAATATGACTTTATTGTCTTATTTCACTCACAAAAGAACGTCAAATGAACGATCATTAAAGGGATTTACCTCGACGTTTCGAACCGATATTGCCCGCTAATTCAGTTGTTAGTCATAAAATGCCAGGCACTTCTTGCATTGAATACCTTATAAATTGATCTATGGCTTCCGTGACATTCAAAACAGAGGTAGTTAAAGAATTTGATAGCAAGATATTTGTTTACTTTGCGAATGTATTTTCGTTGGAATACTTCAGTCATTCCGACTGGATATTTTATCCCACGAATACTCTTTTAATCATAAATCATTTTCAGTTCTCCGGTGAGGACAGCATAGCCACATATAACGATGGTTTAATGCAGTGATGCGATAAATAATATTTGCCTTTCACTTCTCGGTGTATATTGCGGCTAGATAATATGTCTGCTCAACAAGAGCGCAAACAGGCTCTAACCATTATTTATCTGAAATTTTGGTGTAAATTGTTTATTTTCCAAGAAATCTGCGCAGATATTCAACGATGCTCTCACCGTCTGCATGGCTGGTTGGGTTATAAACATAGCCCAATCCCCTCGAAAATTTAATGGATCATGTGGCGAACGATTAAGTTCCGACAATAAAGTTATATTTAAAGCAAGCGGGAACAGCTTGGAAACACGGCTGAACCGTAATTCGAGAATGTTCAACAAATAATATCGGAAATTCAGCAGATCTACACCGGTTTACACCTGTCATTTAAATCTGATTAACCCTATCTGGCCTGGTTGATTTGGGGTGTGCCGCCGCAGCCCGGGGGGTGAACCCCTTAATATTTTCGCTATCGCGAAGTGACCTTATTTTCTAAAAGGGCATTTTGAAAGATTTTTCGATCAAAATTCCCGAATTTTTTATTTCTGGTTTTTCCTCGGAAAAACGGCATGATAAAGTAGTAAATAATAATCTGATATGAAATAAAATGTTTTACGCACCTTTCCATGCAGTAAAACAAAAAAACAATGAAGAAATCTGACGAAAACATCACTTTTCTGGTACCCCACATGGTCGCCATTTTGAATTTACCCATAATCTTCTGCTGGTGGGTCATGCAAATAGGCTTACAATGACCCTAATATGATAATCTACAAAGCCAGGTAGGGTTAACTAATATAGATTATGTGCATACGTATGAATCAGAATCTCGCCCACTCTTCATTAGTTTGTGATTTGCATATTAACGCGCAAATATCTTTCGTTCTTTTTCGACTTAAATTACTGAAATCTGAACACTCACCTTATTATGTACAACTTTTAGAGTAGTTAAGGATTTCAGCCGAATGAGTCGGAATAATCTCGAAGATTCATTTCTAGGGCGGAACAAAAGAGGATACACATTTCTAACTGGATTGGAATATTAACGTATTAACTAAACACATCAATTGTATATAGCTAATCATTATTCATTGATAATTATCATTGTTACAAATTTTCATTGATTTCATCAACAAATCCATACTTTTGTCTAGTCATCTTTCTAAAAGTTAGAGCAATTTACATTCTTGTATTTGTAGGTATGTAATCTGTTCATCTTTTCCCGTTGGTTGGTTTTGACTTCGACTGCGTTATCGCCAAGAAAAGATGCTACATTAAGCTTAGTCAATTTCCGGTTATCGCATTATTGTCGATGTTCTTGGCAGTGTGAGCTATACTGGAGGGGCTAACAGCTTCACTGCACATATATATACCTTTTTTTAGGGAAACAGTACTAATCAGGAGACTTTGTCATGGTATCGAGACGCTCCTTTACATCTGAACCAAAGACAGATTGCGAAAAACATGCTCAATGTATTTAAAATCTGATTCATTACATTTCTCAATATACGGACAGCAATGCAATTTAGTTTTCGCGAAACTAATCCAGGTCATTAGTGGGAGATTCCTCCCATCATAGGGTATGAATTGGTGTTTATACTGATACGTCGTCATATTTCTCACCGTCGTCATTTTGGAGTGTTACTCCATTAGATGGCCTCGAAGCTCATCCATTCACATCAAATAGGTTAATTATTTGAGCTGATATGTCACCACAGCTCCCGGACTAACATATCAAATTCCGTTTAAGCCGGTGCTAGCAAACAGACGGACGGACATCAATACGGAGGGACGGACGAACGGACGGATGGGCGCTGCAGTTATTATAACCCAGACATGTAACCGTCAATGATAAACACGTTTAGCAAACTCCATGTGACCTGACGAAAGTTATCACGTTAAATTACTTCGATTGTGGTATCAGCGGACACATTCAGTAGACAAAGTCCGTGTGGTGGATAAAAATATACACGTAATTTATTAACATATAATATAAGCGTAGTTCACGCGATGCGAGAACGCTGGAAAGCGAAACACACACACGCACAGTTAATATTCAAGGAATGCAAGGCTCTCAGTTATAGTAGAAGATAAACGGAGAGGTACATAACGGCCTGATAGAGTTCAGTGGTGGTGTAAAGAGGGCAATGGACATACTATCACAAACCTTCTATGATCATAGTACAGAATGATGGGTCAATGTAAAGAATCGTGTGATTATCTCTAATTGTATACGAAAAACAAATACGTAAGAATTTCAGCGGCTAACACGTGCCTAAAAAGTCCCGGCTTATCAAAGTTGTGTAGGAAACTGAACCAATTGACAAACTAAATCTACCTCGAACATGAAAATCCCATTCGGCCCTTGGAAATTGTACGACGTTCCCAAATGAAAGATGATTGATTATTTCATGTTCGAAAAGCAAAAACACGTTTTGGCCAACAAGTTTTCATTGTCATTTACACCAAATGTTTAAAAAACGAAAAAATTAAACAGCCGATCCTGGAGGATGCTCTGGGTTTCCACTCTCCATATATTAGGTTTTCCTTAGAAGTTGAGGAAATCTACAGGATCGTATTAGCAATCAAACTTTGAAGTGTACTCTTTCTAACTGAATCTAGCAAGAAAACAAAAAAACAGTTTAACAATTAATATCCTCGAGGGGAATCATCCATCATGCACATTTCTGGGAAATCCCACCAGTCAAAAATACTAATCGAAGAAATGAGGCAGTACGTTTCACTGAACCTGTCAGCCAAATATCATCAGTCCTATATTAAAAGATAACTAGGTTATTCAGAGCAATTTGAGATATAGCATGTAATGATCTTTGATAAAACGACCGATATACTACTTCTTGAATTATTCCATCCAATATTTGGTACTTCAAAAACTAATTGGGCACAAATGAGATGGATTTTACAGCGAATTGTATTTGTCTTCCACTTCATGGTTTATATTGCCAATTAATGTATTGTCTAAAAGTGAATCAAATTGACTGATATCAGGCTCTCGTCAGCTGTATTAGAGGTGTTTCATTTCTTTCCAAGAAATTCATTAGATATGGCCAATTATCTCGTCTGGCTAGTCTGGAGACCACTATACCGTCCTGGCTATATCGTCAGAAGATGCCAATGACACATGACAATAAGCTGCTTTGTCGTGACGATTTATGCATACATGTAAACATATCGCCACTTAGAATCGGCCACTGTCTGGGTGATGCAACAAAATCATTTGCTCTGTTAGCCCTCAGATATTGTCATCGATAACGAGACAGTCACGTGATTTTAATGAAGAGACTGGTGGGTCCAATAAATAGTTATGCTAATGCGAAGTGTCGTCTGTATTCGAAATAGCGTGTGTGGAATGATCAGTCGCTGGAGGTGAGGAACGCTGAAAGAGTTCTCTGCCACTGTCTGCCAATGCCTTGGGGTGGCAGACATTCCAAGAGTTACCATGAGAGCTCCGCAGAACTCGCGAGACTTTTGCGAAAATCCGCGACAGGGGGTGAAAGATCCGCCATCTTCCATATAGCATTAGCCTGGCATCGACGTGTTTACAATCCAAAACTCCAAGTAAAATTAGTCACAACAGCTTGATCTGTCAAACGGAAGTTCAAATTAATTATTCCACATTATTATCCAGTAAGTTAATTTATCCTGGCTTGTACTATATTTCTGGTTATACTTTTAATATTTTGATATAGTAGGTGAATTGCTATTATGATATAGTTTGGAATTAAAACGGTTTGATACTACCTTAACCCTACCTGGCCTGGGGGGGGGGGGGCGACTCCCCCTACCTAATTTTCTGCGATATCTCTGGAACGACAAAAAATGGAGAGCTGAAACTCCTTGACTTTATAGTTTATCATATCGTGGTTATTTTGAGCCTATTTGCATAACCCCCCGAGCGCAGAGGATCATGGGTAAATTCAAGATGGCGGCCACGTGGGGTACCAGTTTTGTCATATTTCTTCAAAATTTCTGCTTTTCCGCGATGAAAAGTGGGCAAAAACTATTTTATTTCACATCACATTAATTTTTACTAAATTATCATGCAGTTCTTTCGAAAAAATTGCACAAATAAAAAATTCGGAAAATCCGACCGAAAAATCCATAGGGGGCATTTCCCCCCTCCCCAGGCTGCGGTACACCCCAAATCGCCCAGGCCAGGTAGGGTTAAAATATTAGACAATGCGAATGAATGAATAAATTAATGGACCGTAAACGTCGTTGTCAGACTAATGCTATATGGAAGATAGCGGATCTCTCACCCCCTCTCGTGGATTCTCGTGGGCTCAGCCGGGGCCCTTATGGCAGGATCTGAGGCTGTCACTTAGCTTACAAAACGATAACTTGCATGTATCACATGTCTTTGAAGATGTCAAAATGCAGCCCAAACTAAGACCGTATTGACATTCTACTGGCGTCAGATGGTGTTCCTCTTGTTGTCAGAACCTTCCTACCTGATAGCTCGACGATTGGTTGATATTCGGAGAAAGTGATGGTAGCTGAAAACCTATTTACTTTATTTTTATCAAATTGGGACTGCCCTGTTCTGATGAACCACAATATCATGGCATTATTGGTCTGGGTTATTTAAAGCAGATTCATTTTAACGAAATCATGTCATTTAACATGACCAGGGATAAGAAAAATAATTGGTTGGTTGGTTGGTTGTTTGAAGTTTAACGTCGCACCTAACCTTATTGATCACACGGCGACGATGACCCAAACAAACATACCCTAGCAAAACCCTAACCCTAACAAAAACCTAACCAAAGCTACAAAAAAATTTGAATTTCGAAAATTAGGCTCTACAGACACTGATCAAAATGGATCGTCGGAGAGCCTAATTTGTTTGGCACTTTAATCTACCTCCTGTGCCAGACAAACATAGTGCTAGATATTTCGGTTATGCAATGTCTTTCGATTTTGGTCATGAAGACTGAGAATGAACAGTCCAGCTTCAAATTGGGTGTGTATTTGCAGCCAATAACATCATCCAATAAGCAATTTGCTACGAATTACCCGATAACACGAGGATAACAACTTCTCTTATTGCTCAGATGCTGATATTTCGGATGTGTTTAACCCCTGAACGATACAATAATATGTTAAGCATAAAATAGCCTTGTGTTATTTTGGTTTCTCAGTGCAGTGTTATGCCATATTTGGGTAGTTGAATTTTCTTCATATATCTGTCAACATTCGGAATAAACACCTGTACCCGCGCCAAATCGCAAAAAGGGGTCTAAATAAGGTTTTCGTTGCACCCTCCGCGTAGATTTAGTTTGACCACTGTTTATGAACGAGTATCATCGGCTGGTCAATTCTAGACCTGATGTAGGCATCTATGGTGGTGCCCAAGTTCACAGCATGCATTTCTTCGCCGCTGTCTGAACAAGACAAAATTAACTCTAAGATGGGGGTAGGGGTATTTATGAACGTATATCTTTTTTAGCCTTGCACTAAACTTTCTGTAACTACCCATACCTGACCTTAGAATAATGTTCTATTAGATAAAGTAATCCAAGTTATGCCTTTTACGTTTTTGACGTCACGATGACGTCCTAACTTGGAGGGTACATTTTTCTCGTTTTTTTTTAGAAATGAGACTCGATTTTTTGTTTGACAGTTGCAGAAACTCTTTTTGCATTCAGCCTGATTTGTATTTGTGAAAGATAATTGTCTCTCCTTTAATTCTTGACCTGGTGTAACCATCTAATATGCATTTCAGGGATGCAGCATAACCATGTTTAACGGCACCTGAGCATGGGGAATATGAAGCCGAATTAGGGGTAGGGGTGATTACGTTCTAATATTTTATTTTTCCCCGATCCTAACTCAATGAAATTTTACACATATTGAGTCTGTGTACGGGTCATTCGGATAAAGCAATCCGATTCCGATTATCGTCAATGTTGGTGTCACTATGTAGTTATTATCATCGTCGAAGTATTTTTTCTCTGGACTTTTTTGTAATTTTCCAACGGTATATTGTTACCCTGTTAGCTTTTGCTTGATGTATGTATTTAAGACCATGATAGCATGGCTTATTTGGAACCGGGTGTTGACGTCTATGGTGATGAGAAAGGTCGCATGATGCCTTCTTCCAATGCTCTCTGAGTAAGAAAAAAACAGTCAAGGAATGGGGGTAGGGATGATTACGCTTCGATATGTTCTTCACACTTGGGTTCAGAGAGCTCAAGTTTATAGCACTTTGTGGTTGGATACTAGTTGAGCAAAACGAGTAATCAGACTTCCAATACTTCTGGAATGAAATCTCGGTAATGTCTGTTTCGAACTCTAGTGTATATTCTTTATAACATAGTCAGTGTTACAGGGCTATAACATCGTCGCACCGAAATATTTGCATCTAATATCGCTCAAGTCTGTGTTAGGGACCGTGTGGTCATGTCATTCAATATATTCACATGGACAATCACAATAAAAGCGTGGCTGGGATAAAAATCATCACAGGGGTCACTTTTTGTTTTTTGTGATGTTTTTAGAAATATATATATTGTCTGTGGGGTAATATGACTTCTTGTCAGTACGTCGGCATCGTTTTTCACCACCCTTTTAATGTTGCGTTTAGTTGTTGTATGTGTTTAATATGTTTCACACATGTTACACTCTGCTCGACTTAGGTTAAGGATTATCATCTACCTGCTAGTGGTCAATTCTTATCCAAGAACGGCTTTACATAAAGTTGCCGCTTGCATTTGTTAACTCCATCAGTGTCATGTCGAAATTATGGACATCGAGAAAGAAGATGGGTTCAACTTTTCCGGTAATATCAACGAGAGAATCACACCTTCACAATCTACCATGATGACGTCGTCTTTCGTCATAATTCATAATATATTTATCTTCACATTATGGGTTTAGGTCTCACCAATGTTCCGATACTTAAGTAAGGAAAACCAGTTAATTTGCTAGATGAATTGAATCAAAGTTACATGAAATGAAAGGAATGGATTTAGATGAGAAAGTATTGAGAGAAGACGAAAGGAGGACACTATTAATATTTATTCATTGTATCTACACACTATTTTGGAACATGATGCATGCAGTGAGACAAAATGCATTGAGGCAACAGAAACCCGTGCCCATCCAGCCACCCGCCCATGGATATTGTATAACACTATAGTCTATTTTATGGATAACATCTTCTTTATTGTTATGGGATGGAGATACATCCAACTTTTTAATACAGGCGTCGATTTTCCTCATTCAATATTCAGCCGTAATATATTAAAGAATTTCCGCGTGTATAATCCAACGATCTAATTCGTATAACATCCACATCAAAGCTAATGTGGATGGTGGATATTAAAAATATGTACCTCAGTTCATATTAATTCGATAAATATATCTCATTCGAAAATGGATACTTGTCAGTTTCTTTGGTTCCATTCTTGAAGCTAGATATACATTATGGGAACATTCTATTACACTGTGATGCTTATTTATATTGAGCAAGAAAAACAAACATTCGAATGCGTTCCTTTTGTACAAAAGGTAATTGAAAAAAAGTTTCGAAAAGGAATGTCCAATATATATGAATTTGTTAATACAATAGTTATATCACCAGCAAGTGTCTGATCCGATATCAAGATTCAATAATCAGCCGCCGCCCATAAAGAAATTCCGCTTCAATAATCGCAAGACATATTTCGTATGAGAGTTAGCCCCAGTTCCAATGACATCAAGATTCAATAATCAGCCGCCGTCCATGAAGAAATTCGGCTTCAATAATCGCAAGACCTATTTCGTATGAGAGTTAGCCCCAATTCCAATGTGTATGAAATAAAACACAGATTTCAACGATGTCAGCGAGACATAAAGATGTTCTATACATAACCTCTTAACCACTGATCATTATTCTTTATCCAAATGAATTCCAAGTCGTGTCCAGAATATCAGTCACGCTATGGATGTGATGTTCATTTGAACACTATGTGAAAACACATGATGTCCAAACAACCCCCAATCTTAATAAATTAATATCCTATCAATGCTCCCCAATCGTACATGTCGCTATATAGAATCTTAAGTATTTCAATTGAATTTGGTGTTCTGAGCGCCCAAACCATGAATATTTAATCGCATTATGACATCATGGTCGCATATGGACTAATCCACTTGCAGTCGGGGTGGGGGTAGGGTCACCGTGTCCGTTTACCCTAATGTTTACACCAAAGACCTGTCCATATATCTACCTCGTATTATGGTGCCACAATGTCGGGACCGCGGAAACATGAAAAGACATGTCTAGGTCGACTGAGCCAACCAAAAATTCTCTATCATTAATGTTCGCTTCAAAGCATTATGAAGCGTTCCCTGGATTGGATTGGTTGACACTCGAGTTACTGCGAGCCTGTTAGATCCTTCAAGCGACATATCCAAATAGGGAAGGAGATAGGATTTGATTTTAATTAGATTGAACAGCCAAAATCAAAACTTAGCTAAAATCCAGTTGCATTGTACGGCTATGTTATCTTGCCGCCAGGTATTTGCTGATCCCTCTTCTGCCCATGTTTGCAAATATCAGGTCAGTCTCGGCAAACTAAGATGTATATATATGTGATTAATTGGAGCGATATGCCAGAGGTGGGACAAATTGACGTCTGGCGACTAAAGGGCAACCATATGACTCAACCACAAGCTTTTCTCGGCACAGTCTACTAGGCACCTCAAATTCAGACCTCAGATCCGAGAATACGGTGGACTCTCAGACGTAGCCTGAGTATCTCAGCCGCGCTGTTACTGCGGTGGTTCATGTGAAGACTATGAAGTAGCCACACGGCAACCTAGAACCGGCTTAAGCGGAATTAGAGACGCTAGCTCGGGTGCTGTGATGACAGATCAGCTCAAACAAATAACTCGTCTGATGCTAATGAATGAGCATCGTGGACGTCTGATGGAGTAAACGTATCATGGGGTAAACCTGGTAAATGCAACAATACCCTGAAAAACTAACCTATAACTAACCTGACGTCGTACGGCTTAAGTTTCCCACCAGCACAATCAACCTATGAATACTTGTCGAGAAGGCGGGCCTCGGAGACTTAACAGTTCACCAGCAGAAACCTACCATATACAGGTAATAAACTGGAGCGATATTGTGAAAGGTGGGGAAAATTGACGACGTCTGGCAACTAAAGGGCAAGCATATGACTCTACAGGAAAGCTTCCCTCGGCACCTCACATCCAGACCCGTGAATGCGGTCGATTCTCGAACGTAGCCTAAATACCTCTGCCGCGCTTTTATTGCAGCTGTTCATGTGCAGACTATGAAGTATCCTCACGGCCCCCTATACCATCTTAGTTTACCTAGATATCAGACCATACCAACATGCACGGCCGTCATTTCGATTCTACCCATACTTCATTGCAAACAAGATTGAGCAAACAGACAATCTCCAGCAATAAAGTTGTTTCTTATTCACTACAATTTATGTTTCCTCACAACCCCGTGCTGTGATTGTATCAAAGTTATGTATACCCATGCAAAATTCATTATATAGCAAGTTTTCACAAGGTAACTTTGAGTTTGACAAGAGACACGAGAAATTCCAACTAACCCCGGTTTTTGTGGGACACCAGATTTTGTTCTTCTGTCTTATTTCAGGCCAGATTATTAGTTTGTCATCCACAAAATCATGTTAATTTACTTCTGTACGACACTTGGTTCAAATGAAACCATTTGATACACTATCCTGATATAAACGTAACAATTTATAGAAATAAAGAAAAAAAACAGAACAAGGCGCGATAATCAGACACAAGTAAAGGAAAAGTATAATTTCTAGATTTATGACGTCATAGTGACGAAAATAAGCAGTTACGGGAAGTCTCATAACTCTATCTTTCAGGCCAATATCCAAAAGCAATGCGTTGAACATTTCAGTATGATCAACCGCGAACTAAAGAAAATATGGGACGGTAATCACCCCTACCCCCATTCGGTTTTAATGGTGTCATGACCGAAGAACATCTATATGAATCCATGCTGAGGTCAAACGGGACTTAGTAGAAATACGTATCTGGTCCAGAATTAAACGGGAGAGATATATCTTTCAAGATTATATGTCAAATACCATCAGGAATGTATTACTGTGAAAGAAACAGAGAAAATCGCAGAAAATATTCCCCAAAAATCATAAGAGAAAGGCTCTTGGAGATTATGACGTCACTATGATGTGGTCAAATTAGCTAGAGAAATTCTCATTGCTTTATCTGAAAGGTCATTATTCGGAGGTAAATTTGTGTAAGTTTCTGATCGCGAAACGAAGGGGTAATAAAAATATGAGGGCTGAATTACCCCTACCCCCATTTCGGTCTTAAATTTTCAAAACCAGCCAGCATCAAACAATTGCATGTAGCATCGTTAGGCACCACCGTAGATATCTACATCAGGTATTTAATTGACCGCGAGATGTTGGTCATCCAGAAAAAGAAGTCAAACAAAATCTACGCGGAGGATGCTACGGAATGACATGTTCTCGTGAGTGGCTCCCGGACTACTGCCAAACTGTTTCAAAGAGTCAGAAATTACTACTTGGCCGCATGTGAGAGGATTAGTTAAAAGTTGTAACTGTAACGGCCAACATTCACGCCTACGTTCGTTTGTATTCATTTTGTTGATGGGAGGAGGGGGGATACGATATTTCCATTATTACTTTCACTTCATATAGCTGGGCTATAATATTGTTAACATACCTGCATCACCCAGTAATAATACTGGAATGGCACACATATGTGGATTTCCTGGAGGTAGATTCTTTATTCATAGCTTCTATACTACTTCTGCTAATACACTGATCAGATTCGACTGTCCTATATAAAAAAACCTATATAATTACTACTACTATTTTGTGCAACGTTTTATTTCATATATATACATGTACGCAAACAGTATTTAGAATGATGAAATGTATAATAATATTACAACAATGGAAGTTTTATCATCTGAGATAGATCATTGTCATCCTGCTCTACATTCATCATCTTTCGTCAGTACACTGCGGTAACCCCACAGCTGCATAGCCTGAGGTGCCATCGTCGGCTTTCGACGGTTTTATTTGTCATATAAATTCACAGGGAGAAATTGCTGTCAATTTCACGCACGCTACCCTTTAGCTATCAGAAGTATGAAGCGAAAGGATTCGTCGCTTGTAATGAGAGAAATAAATCGGAAAACCTTTCTTAATTTAACAAATGGATTCCCTTCTAGTACTCGCATTAGATAGATAACTCAACGAACGCCTGTATGCTAGTGACTGTTACAGTATGGGCCTACTTAAAGGGTACACTATACTATCAGAGAGAGTGTTCATGCTCAAACTTTCCTCACCACTCTCGCGTTCTTATTGTATTCTTCTTATACCCTTGATACATGATCAGTCTTTCGTTTTTGGCTATTTGCATATTTGTGACGTGCTAATTAGTATCGTAAAATGTGGATACCTTATGACGTTATTACGGAGGCAAGCTAAGACTGCTGGAGCACGACAGGCTAAAACAGCATCCCAGTCGGAGACCATTAGCCGACGCTCATCAACGCGTGTGAAATTAAATAAAGCGTTTCAGGCACTACTTACTGGAGAGGGTCAATGGCCTATTAATAAACGAAATATACTGAATGCTAGCACGCCCAGAAAAAAAAACAAGATAAGGAAATTGGTTATTGGCTGAAACACGTACTACGTACGAGCAAGTATTGACCAAGGTGGTTTAAGTATGGACCCCTTCGCCCCATGGTCATACGGCTCAAAGTATCAGATGATGCAACTTAACCCCATTCCAACCTATACCATTCGCGAAATATCTGGGGGGTTTTCGATACTGATGCAATCGCTTACGGTGTGGCTGCTATAGTTTGAAATATGGAATACCATCGACGGAGTTTCGTGGTCCAGGAGCAAATTGTGTAATTTACACGTTCTCTGGGTAGCGCACGACATGCTGCAGTTAATTTGACGCGCTTCCATGAGCATCTCCTAGTTTACCACAAAACCGTTCTCGTTTCGGATAATCTATAACGCCATTATTATCATCGTGCCGATTAGCGAGTGAATCCAACTACCGATAGTTGTGTAAATAAAGGGCTTTGAGATAAACGTGGCACGGCACCAAAGAGAAGGACCAATATAGAAGGACCATGTTCGATAGCGGGAAGCGAAGATTTGGACACACACATCATGGGGATGGAACTGACAGCATCGATATTTGGAACAGGCAGTAACCGGTCATCGGTCAAGCGGTTACTTAGCGGCCACTAAAAAGAAAAAAAATATGTCATATTCTCAG
This sequence comes from Hanleya hanleyi, assembly GCA_036873755.1. Taxonomy (NCBI): domain Eukaryota; kingdom Metazoa; phylum Mollusca; class Polyplacophora; order Lepidopleurida; family Hanleyidae; genus Hanleya; species Hanleya hanleyi. The sequence continues at coordinate 231,810 of JAVTVY010007140.1, forward strand.
ATTTCACTGTCATGCTTTCAAGCGATTAAAGGTGGAACTTCAACTCATCCCACCATCTTGAATATTCCACAATTATATGACTGTAGATTTGATCAACAGATTGATATTGTGTTTTGTTGGTTGCCTAGTCACGTTGGCATCAAAGGTAATACTTAGTAGACTGATAGAATGGCTAAGCCAGCCATAGCAGGGCTTCGTGTTTAGAATTAGTGAAAATAGCTCGCGTCAAAATATTTAGGAGAGGGTATTTAAAAGTCAGGCGAGTGATTGCAATATACTACAATATAAAATGTGACAGTTTACGTGAGCTAAAAATCACTCCCGTGACCTGACTTTACGCGAATGTTTGCGTGCAGGTGAGCTATCACTCACGCTGAACACGAAGCCCTGCATAGATAATGAGGTTGATCCTGTTGGAATCCCATATAGCGATTTCAGACCCCGATCTGTACTTTTGTGAGAAAGCTGTTTCAGACAGACAGACAGACAGATTGAGACAGACAGAATTTGGATTATTGGCGTCCATTTCAAGAAATGTTACGCGCCAAAACATTTAAGTTTACTTCGTATTTTCAAAACTTGAATTGGTATAATAAATAAATGACAAATAAAATAAAATATAAAATAAGAAAAAAATGGTCAATTCATTATAGTATTTGAAATTATAGACAGAAGAGGTTGCTATGGGAGTGAAAAGATTCAATAGTTCTGGTGACATATTACCAACACGAAGGGGCAAGGCGCACATATATATATATGAGCAATCATGTAGGACTATGCGTTATTCATTCAAATCATTCAGCACATACAAACAATCAACTGGGCACTGTACTTGACTAGACTTTGCACAACAGTACGTGCACTTATAACTGTACACGACAAGCATAAGACTAAACTGTAAAGAACCCAGTTAATATGCATGCAAACTATACCAGTTGGTATAAAAGAAAACTAGACATGCCGTAAACATAAACACAGTAGCTAAAAATGGGTATATAGACGAACCGAAATCCGGTAAAATCGATGGCAGTTTAAACCGAAATTGGCAGGTATGTATAATAAAAACGACCTATGATATAATATCTTCAGTCTTATTGGCAAATATGAACGGAAGGAGGCCTTACCCCCCTCTCCTTCCATCACCATTTGACCAACAGGAATATGTATTCAACAAAGCAACAGAATAGCATACAACTCCACATTAAAAAATAAAATACACGCAGCATTAGGGTAAATATACACGAAACATTCAGACTATACCAGCTGATATAAAAGAAAACTAGACATGCCATCATCAAAATGAAAAAAAGGTAAATAAGGACAACAAAGCAGGTTTGTAAGTCATTAAAATCTGTGGCAGATCAAACCCAAATTGGCAACAACCCGACACACCTCATCGTGGTTCCTTGCCGGAATAAAAACACGGTAGATACATCATGTAGGAAGCCATTTGAGTCTTTGTGCAGCTGAAAAGGCTCAAGTCTAGACATATTGTTGTCCCCATACTTGGCTATTGTATGCATTGTCTCGTGATTCTTACATGGAGTATGAACCAAAAATACCAACCTGGATAAGATGGACATATCATACAATACGTTCATTAGCATGTCTTAGGCAGTTAAAAAGGAACACTCCTCACAAAGACCAGTCTCGTGTAAATTAGCCTTACCAGGCCGGGGGGGAGGGGAGGAGGGGGGGGCCAAAATGGCCCTCCTATCAACCTTGCTGCACTATCTCCGGAAAGACAAAAAATGGAGAGCTGAAACTCCGTGGCTTTACAGTTTATCATATTGGAGTCATTTTGAACCTGTTTGCATAACCTCCGAGCAGAGGATCATGGGTAAAATCAAGATTGCGACCACTTCGGGTACCAGAAAAGTGATGTTTTTATCATATTTCTTCAGCATTTCTGTTTTTCCGGGATGAAAAGTGGGGAAAAATATTTTATTTCACATCACATTAATATTTACTAATTTATCATGCAGTTTTTTGGTGAAGAAATTGCGTAAATAAAAAAAACCGGAAAATCTAACCCCGAAAATGCCTTTTTTGAAAATGACGTGACTGTGACGTCATCAAATCGGTCATCTTGGATTTTTTGTACATTTTCTGGTAGAGTTTGGCCCAAGGGTAGAATGTGGTAAGTTTCAACCCCCTAGCTCAAGAGGTAAGAAAAACAATTAGGTGCCCCCCGCAAACTTGGGCAGGTCCCAAAAAGCCCAGGCCAGATAGGGTTAAATCTGTGAAGATTGGAATTAAGAGGGATATGTCCTTACTGATTTTGAAAAACAAAATCTCCTCACTTCGAGAGGATGGACTAAAATCATGCGTTAAGCAGATGAATTAAAACCATAATAATCTGGTTTTATATACGATATTCTACATTCCTCTCTCATAGATAGGAGGGGTTTGCTCTTGTTTGGAGAGACCTGGGTAACCATTGTTGATGGTGAGATGCTAACCTATCGATGGTGGGAATATTGAAAACCGTGTCAGTATTGGAAACCGTTTCTGACGAGCACGATGGGTTAACGGTCGATACTAGAAGATGATTATTTCAAGCGAATCATTAACCACAATACGCCAGACAACGATATGGACCGAAAAGCGTGAACCGCATACACACATTTAATCACTGACTCGTCAGAATTCCCACTTCAATTGGTATTTGATTTACACTTCCTGGTCAATAATAATACTTCCTGATCCATTAGTGAATCTGTTCAACAAGAGTTTATTGCGAATCAAATCGAGTAATAACAGCTTCTCGTCTATCATATTAGGTTGATTATAATATTTTTCGAGGAATTCCAACTGTTTAACATGGCAGTGTGACTAACGTCACTGGACCTACGAAATAGGGTTTGAGATAATTTAAGTGTGTACTCGAGAGATGACTTGGGGGCCCTGTGTGCTACCACGAGAGAATTTATATAGCGTCTCTAATTGACAGTGGGAACTATTAATTTTTCCAGATGTCACCGCTGGTGAGTCATTAGCGTAGCAACTATTATCGCCCTCAGTTTCTATTACCCTGGAGAATGATCAGCCCAGCAGTACGGCACGAAGTGTTGGGGGGAGAGTCCGAGAGAGCGGGGACCCCCCCCCCCCTCCCCTTCTCGGCATTAGGCAATTTTTCTTAAATTAGCGTAGGGAATGATGCTCTGTCAGAGCAGTTGAGAAGTAAATGTTTGTAGTCCTAAATAAGACAGGAAACTGGATAAGAAGCACAAATTTGAAGTGAGAAAGGTCAAGATCAGAGATTTGTTACAATGCAAGAATCAAATCAGGCATCACTAGAGAGCCATTCTCCATGGATATATTTATTTGGCATTCAACTTCAAGGTACCTCATCTGAAGAGAGTACATAATAATAATCAATGAACAATAAAGCACACACGAACAAAATAAACAACTGGTTATAGGTTACTGAATTTAAAACACAACGATGATTTTATTATCGATTTCTTCAGTAATAACATATAATAGGGTCATTGTTGTGTTTAAATTTAGTAATTTCTCTCATAAAATCCAGCCATTTTTTATTTCTTTTTGAGGTAGAACATTTTTTAACTTATGACTGAACTGAAGAAATGATGCAATGTTGTATAGGCTGGATATATAAAACGTGCAGTATAATATGCCTTCAATCTCAACGAAATTCCAAGACCAGCAAATGAGTGAAAACGGATACCATCGGAATGTGTGTCAACATTACAATGTAAGTTAGGCTAAAAATAGGTTACTCAGGAATCTCCAGTTTAATACTGGATTCAAGTGTACTGTTAAACTAGCCATATTATAGATATCTCATAGTACATGTAGATCTAATAGACTGATTACGACGTACGAGCGAGCGCACACATGCATGTGTGCTTTCAATATAGATATAATTAAAATATTTTTTGGAAGCTGACGTTTTAGAACAACAACAACGACCACCGAAAGCCAGCAAAAGATTTACCTTCATTGGACCTCTGACGCTTCTGTGAGAAGAAGTTTTTCAAAGTTGCTTGGCGCTTCATGACATTGATTTATAAAATACATGTTAAGTGATATTCGTGGCTCGGTAAAACTTCGCAGCAGACGAAATAACAACCTCCATTCTCCGATCAAATGATTTGCTTCCTTCATGCATCGTGGCATATACAGCTCCCCTGACGCGAGATTCTGGGATTTCGGTAGCCTTCCGCAATACCACCGGCTAACAGCGACCAGCATGATCACGAGGGTTCCCGAATATTTCCAACAGTTTACGGCAGATGTTCGGGAAGCGTGGCGTGGACTATTAGGGAAAACATGGCGGAGCTACCTGGAAACGTATAATGCCGACATATTTTGGCAAGTACCATTAAAGTTACTGATATTTTCGAGAGCTGGGCGCATCATTTTTTTTTGCTTTAGTGCTGGGCGGCCGAAGTTAGTCCCAGGCGCTTAAAAGTCACAGTGAAGAATACAGCCAAGGGTTCTTGATGGGCATGACAGTGCACTCGAGTCATCAATAAATAATAAAAAATTAATTATAAATCAAATTTTCATCAGAATTCGATCAGCTCAGAACTTGCTGGTAACAATGCCCTAATGCACGTTCATGCCAAAAATCAAGGTTCTAATGTCAACGGTTCTCCTTATTTTGCCGACGAAAGGATTCGGATGGACTGACTGACTCATTACCGGACAATTTGCGATCTGTAGCCTACTTCGTAGGAATATTTATTGTCCGGTTCGGTCCTATAACATTTTATGCTAGGTCAGTGATAAATGACAGCGTATCCGATTATTGATTATGACCTGTGGAAATAGACACATTGCCGTCCTGTCAATTTCATCAGAAATCACTGAGGATTTATGATGGACTAGTTTTTGGATTGCCATGACGATATACATGCTATATATATTTGCTCCAGTAGACTACTAATTTAAATAACAAAACTGACTAGACATTAAATTGAACTCATCTGGAGCCTCTGTAAACTTTAGTAGTCTCTTAGGTTCTGTCCTGATTTGTTTACACGTCTCATTCTATTATGGCTGAAAGGAACACCAGGCGAGATGTATATGCTAATAACATTCTCATGAAAGGCCACCTGTCATCAGGAATTATGCTCTCCGTCGAAGTTTTTGGGTCGTTTCTCGCATATTAGAATATAGAAGGCAGTCCAACACCCCAATATCCTGGGGCACCGTCGTTTTCTTTTTGAGGTTTCATTTGTCACGCATAATGATAGAATGAAATTGCCATCAAATCTTGATACGGCGCCCTCGGGAAATATTAGAGTTCAAACCCAACGTCCGAGCAAATGAGGATTTCCCCGCTTCTAATAAACGTAATGAATAGAAAATGTATCTTGCTCTACCGAATGTATTACCTTCCATCACGCTTCAGGAGGACCCGGCAAATGCATGAACCAAACGATGTGTACTGTTCTGCACCGCACTTGTTTCAGACACAACGACAAAAACAAAATACACTGTGGGTGTGTTAGGGCTGGAAAGGTAATTCTAATATAACCTCACACCTGTATTGTAGGTGGGTGAGTGGGTGTTGTCACAAAACTACTGAGCTACGATTTTTTTCTATCAGGGCACTATGAGTATACAGGATACAGTTTCAGTTAAATATGATTTTAAACATTTTTAAGATAATCGAACGAACGCAATTTTAAATTTGACTGACAATTTGAATTGTGAAAAACGCTTGTGTTCTGTTTTACCACGTGTCTACCATACTAACTGCTTATTATTAAAGCAAATGCAATCGTGTAAATTCCTCGTATTTTCATGCATTTGGATGAGAGAACACATTTAAATGTGTACTGGAGGTCGTCATGTCTCGTGTCTCTCTTGCGGCATCGCTGACCATACAAATGTTCCATGAGAACTGTTGCACGCTTTTGTTGCACACTAATTCGATTCGAATATTTCTCAGGCGTGGCAATGGTGAGCATTCTTATTTCTTCGATGAAGGAAGTTAAATCCAAGAGGCTGGTAAATGTGACTGAAATAAACTTGGTAAACTTCGAAACTGTCTGTAACAACACCAAGGAGGTAAAGAATGGATTTGCAGAAAGGTATATTTCATCTTTCATTGATAAACGTATCGAAGTTGATCGTACTGCATCCCACTCAATCGGACAAATACTCATACACGACGTACCGGGATCTCTGGGCCTGTAGACTCGCATCCAATTCATTTCATCGCCTATGTTTATCAAACATTCGGTATAATACAGCAATTATTGCGGGTTGTAGAGTGGGACAAGGTGATATGTCAGCCCTCGAAATGTGATGTACAACTCGAGATGCCAAATCGTTGTGTCCCATTTTACAAAACGCAATAACTGTACATTGCAACATCCCATCCAAACCCTATCTACATATACCAGTGGACATTTGCAGAAACTAGATGTTTGGCTGGATCTCTTTGATAACGTCGTAGTCAATCTACCAAAGTGCAACCCGATGATGAAAATACAAACTTGGTAGCCCTTGAGTTTTTTATTATATATTGAACAGTTGGATTCGTGTCACAACACATGCAAATTATTGATCATATCAAAGATAATTCTCACGTTCATTTCGGGAGGACATACCCTTAGTATCCTGGCGGAACATTGGTACTATATTAGACTTACACTCAATCAATTACAGTGTACGTTATGACTTTATCACTCTATTACTATTTTCATTCCATATTAATTACTTCCATTGTTTTTCTTCGTATTTTAAATACAGTCGCCAAATTCAACACTCAGTAAATAGTAAAAATTTCGGCGTACCGGCAACTAAAGAGCGAGTAACGAGAATCGAAACGTTTAACAGGCTGAGCCCATTATAACTAATGACGCAGCACTTTGCAGTCGTTTCAATCTTATTGTCATGTTTTAGTTATAACAGACCATGGATGAATTCAATATAGCGTACATGGCAGATCTCTAAAAAGCGTTTCATATACCTTTTGCCAACTATTGAGCAGTTTTAACCTCGCATATTACGAAGATTCATTAGGGTAACAAACAATAATCGACAATTTAAAGATCGATAGTATATGAAAAGTGGTTTTATCAAGGTACCAATGAAATTGTGTTCGCATTTTCTGGGGAGGAAGGGGGGGGGGGAGTGGACAATATAGTGTGTGTAGATTAACCACACCAGGGCCGGAGAAATAAAGCCAATTGTTTGTTGGGGACCGAAATGTTCTCCACTCCCACACAGACTGCTTAAACCCTTAAACCCACAGTCACACAATAAATACGATTAGATAGTTCATACTGAGCCTTTTTTGTCGAATCTGTTGGTGCAGATATCAGACATACTTCTTTCAAACTTCTAACATTTCAGTTCAACAGTGATAACATGTTATCACTTTATTCCGCCTCGAGGGCACCATTTCCGACATGCATACGGCAACCACTGCTTTTCGCTAAATTTTTGTACCTGAATCCAAAAAAAAATCCCGAAAGAAGCAGGAAAGATCCAACATGAAGTGAACTGACGGGAATATGAATCCAAGCGAGACGCCTCGAGGTCATTTTTATCAGATTAATTTTTAGCAGAACGCAATTTGAAATTAGCCTTTTCATCCACATGCACAACACGTTTGCATGGAAGTCCATTATACAATAATTCTGAATGCATTATTGTCACTGGAAGATAGCTTCAAGCGCTTTCCTTGATTCGGTTATCTCACTTCGTCCTTCTCAGGGAAACATCGGGTAGCGGGGAAGCCCATATCAGTTAATTCTCTCGGCTGTCCTTTTAGTATGATACCTGCATTTTCCCCGAGGGAAGAATCCAGCGAGAAATTTGACTCCCTGGTTCTCCTAAAGATGTGAGAAAAAGGCATCATCGCATGTGAATATGATAGTTTACTTCTTCCTGCCTTATTTTTGCAAAAAAAAAGATAGAGTATAAGCTCAGTAACGAGGTCACGTGAGTACGACCAGGGGCAAAATAAACCCAGCGAATATATTCCGTTCTTCTCCCCCCCCCCCCCCAAAAATACCCTTGAAGTCCGGCAGGAAAAGTACTTTAACAAAAACTGATGGAACAAATCAGGTGTAGGAGTTTTATACGAAATTTCGATTCACACCATACTGGCTTGTAATATGTTTCGGGTTAGACCAGTCATGTAACAATACTATGAAGGCCGAGAGGAGCCATCAAATATCATCTAATGTCGCGCTATAATTGCGCAATAATTGCGCTATAATGAGCGACATTGCGAATTATCGCGTTATAATTATGCGATGATGAACGATATTGAGTGATATTGCGATATTGCGAAATGTCGCGTTATAATTGCGCGACAATGAGCGATATCGCGTTATAATTGGGCGATAATGAGCGATATTGTGAAATATCGCGTTATAATATCGCGCATTTATAACGCGATATTCGATGGCCCCTCTCGACCATCATACCATATTGCATCACACATATCGACAAACTTGTCCAGTGGTTATTAATATTGCCGATAATTTTAAGCTCTCAATGGTGGAGGTTGATAAAAACGGGCATCACTTTTACATCATCGTATTATACTTTAACGAACGATGTATGATATTTTGTCCAGGAGGGTTGACAACGGTAGTACTTCGTCACTGGAACATTAAATTCAACAAAGTCCATTTTTAGTCAGGAATGGGACTGTGGAGGAAAGGCGTTGAATGTGCATATTGTTATATGTATGTATGACAGGATATCTGCAGGTGAGGAAGTTAATCCGTAGTTTGGTAAGATACCCGAGACAATTGACCTGTTTGCATGGTTTGGAAGAGGTGATCTTATACTAAGAACTATTTGGATATTTATTATCAGTCGTTGTCCACTGAAACTATACAAAATAATACAACGATCGAAAAACTGGATTTTCGGACTTTCCGAAATAATTAACCCCCGCCTGTGTATGTGCTCAATCCACGAGGCGCAATGGCGCTGGTATAGTGTGACTCATCAAACACGCCCGAGGCACGCGAGAATAGTCTTTCCAAATAAACAACCCTTGGGCTTTTTGCTGGACTCGTAGTGGTATAACTAATATATAAAATAAAATATTTGTTATCGTTGGTGCAAAGGAATATACCAAACTACATATGTCAGCCAAGTTCTTTTACCAACTGGAAAAACGGAGAAGGCGACGAGCCTAAAAACAAAAGAAAACAATTCCAAGAAAAACTGCACAATCGTTGTAGTAGACATACCTGACCGCCACCTAAGATTCACTCATAAAGATTTGCTTACATGTGAGGCTTACGCAAATAGACTCCAACTGAACCCTTTTTGATAGCATATATTTTTTAATAAAACAAAACCCGCAGATTTGGAAAAATTACAAATTTATCCCTGAAGATGACTGAAATTGTTCAGGAAGAAAATCGCAAGTATAATTTCTTCTCCGTGTTTGTAGCATCAGGAAACCTTTACTGGATGAAGCATAATAGTCAGGCAGATATGTGAAATGATTGTGCACTTTTTGATAAAAGCATGAAATTTGGTAGGATGATAGATAAACGCATATGATCCATTTTTGGAGGGGGAGTCCGGCTTGTAAATCTGTATTTTGGCCGCCATCTTGGATTTCAAAATGGCCGCCATCAAATACCACAAAGTCGCATTGGATGACATGACCACACGGCCCCTAGCACCGGCATAAGCGGTACAAATCTAGAGAGCTATGATGGAAATGCTCTGACAACTCGTATATTCGTAATTAGTGAGCTGTTTCGCTGTGACAACTCGTACACTGGGGATTGGTGAGCTGTATCGTCGTCAGATGACAATGACGGCTAACTCAAGACTCTCATACTTTACTGGATGATTTTTCTACAAACACCCAGTCTCATTCCATCCATCGCGAAGAAACAGCAAGCTTGTTGACAAGTTGTAGATAAACCTAGCGTCTAGTCAGTCACTCAATATTCATCCCTCGTCAATAATGGAATTTCTGCGCCCATAATTCATATAACAGCATTAATAGCACAAAAAAAAAACAATCATACAATTCAAGCGCGAAGAGAAAATGCATTCTTCAGCGAGGTCAGTTGGGGCTTGGACTCCGACACTTCGCGGCAGCTTGGCCTTCTCGAGTCCGCTTGTTTCATAAATAACAATTTTTCTAGATATTTTTCTTTGGGAGCATTAGAAATTGACTCCGATTTCATTACTATTTTGGCAACATAAGCGTTTTTGGTCTTCTTGCTTTCCGGCAAATCCTTACTCTCTTCGGGAAAGGTTTCCAATATTTCTCGAAGAATTCAAAAAGCAAATCATTTTAATATGGAACACTACTTGAATTCCCCTTTTCATCTTCTCCGTATGCTTATGGTTGATCATGGATGTACATGTACATGTACACTAGCCAGTTATCGTTGTGATGCAGGAATCTATAGCTGTTCAGGAGCTGTCTAGTTCAACACTAGTTTCCAACCAGGAGCAGGTTTTAATATCTGTTTGGGGAAGTTGCAAGTATTCGTCTCGGTTTGGAATTTCTGCAGTAGTGATTTTTCTACGAATGTACTGGTATTAATGTCCAGCTTCAACACATATATTTCCACCAACAAGGATGAAATAAAAACTACGAGTCACACTGTAAGTGTCCTGTATCACTTTTGCTCAGAGTAAACAAAGCAGTACGAATTTTGTCGACTTTGTCAAAACGTATATAATGAGTCTCTGCGCATTCCGTGAGAGGCCGCATTATACAATTCATTAGTCCACTAAAGATGTGAAGAGGCAGAGGCACTAAGATTACTGAAAACAATGAGCCTTATCCAACCTATCATCAGCGAAGTCATTTGTTTTTCGCAAACATCTGGGTGGGGTGGCATGGCCGGTCCTAAAATTATGTGAGCCTTCTTGACCAGCGCCTAGCTACCCAGCGCAAAAGGGCAGCAGGACTTCTTGTAAGGGCAACATGACTTCCTGTAAGGGCAGCAGGACTTCCTCTAAGGCCAACGGCACCACCATCACCTTTTTCATTTGTGTTCTATCGTCATTACTGGAAACTAGCATTGTGATTCGAGGATGACAAAATGCTCATTGACAAGCTAGTCAAATATGTAGTCATGCCTGTATTTGGTATATTGGAGTGCAATATTCATAGATTCAGTTTGTCGTTGAAATTCCATACCCGAATCAGCAATACAAATGATGCAAAAACCAGAACTAGTAGTTCAACCTGCAGTTTTGTATGCCAGTACTTGAACTTTGAATTTCAATCACACTGTTGGCGACTCGGCTGGCAGGATAGGCAACCCGGGAACCAGCCGCATCCCCATTCAATGCTTCAAACTGACACTTTGTTCACAACATTATGAATAACCATCTCTATCATACAACTAAGTTCGATCATTAGGGAAATTGTGGTCAACAAATATAACATGGATTACTGATATCAGCTTATTCCATTTCTGGAGTAACTGATAAATATGAATCTGGTAATGGGGCTCCTTCAACGATGGAGCAATGGTAGCACAGTCAACTGGCATGCATGGCAAGACCAGTTCATCGAGGTTGAACTTTCCAAAAATTTACGACTAAAACTCTCTGACTAGTGGCATATCCTATTGAGAAAATTCTGGACATGCTTGCATAATACTATAGGTTTGCAAGATATCACGGAAAAGCTCAACCATGATACATGGCGGGATCTCAAAATCTCCATCATAGTAATCTGATCTTGAAAGGCAACGTTAAGTAAAGAGCTTAACCCAGACATATTGTCGTAAGTTTCAGACGTTTAGCTTCAAGTGTAGGCAGAATATTTCGAGTACATCGCCTACCAAGACCAGACACGGTACTGATATTGATTATGCCACATCCACTGACTATATCTTGGAGAAGACTAAAGGGATTATCAGATTTAGTTTTTTGTTAGTATTTTAGTATCCATGTGTATGATAATGGTGGTCGTTTCCGACTGGGCATTGTTCCACACAGAAGTCCCTTAACCGTTTCCTCGGCCAAAGCAATGTGTAAACCAGCCTCGTATCAGATATCCATTTTAGACTTCAATGTTCGCTGATGGCGAAAAGCTTGATATCCAAGATGGTGTACTAACAGAGATTTTTAACCATAAAAAGCTCGCCAAGGAACGTATCTAGTCCATGTACATGTATGACCTAATCATACTCCAATGACTTAACTAAGTCCACTGTACCGCAAGTTGTCGAAGGTTGAGTCAGGGTCAACCTTGTTGAAGAATGCTATTGTTTACGAGGTTATACTGTGTTACTGTTTGATCATACAAGTAGCAATGGGACTATTGATGTTTGTAGAGGTCAGGAAGAGCTCCCAACCGAAGGGAGTGCGTATAGAGACCCGCCGTTCAGGTCCGTCCCATTTGGACTTGGTTTCTTCTGCGTTCTTCATGAGAAGCTTCTCTAAGTAAGTTTGAATAGGGAATTTATACCAAAGATGAATGACAGCCAGTTTGGTGTTCATTTTTAGAAGCCAGCGCATTCTATCAGTAGTAGCTGATGTTGCTGCATGACAAACTCTAGATGCAGCAAGGTTAACCCACATTGTTCTGGAACTTCTCTCTAAACTATGACTAATTTTATATATTGCAGGTATCAACTACACGAATGAGTGTCTACTGATGACAAAATATCATTTTAACTCACACAAGAGTAGATTTTTGTCTATCGATTCACCTACGTCACATAACCGTCGAAATAAGTGATTCTCGGCAGCCATTTTGAAAAAAAATGGCCGCCATCTTAAAATCCATCCGTTCTGGTGCAGCAAAAGTGTGATGAACAACTTCCTTGGGTACGCAAATGTGGGGATAGCCGTTTAAATTAACCTTCTATGTGTCTTAGAAGTGCCGATTTGCGAATTTGATGGTTTCTAATGGCGGCCATTTTGAAATCCAAGATGGCGGCCAACTACGGATTTTCAAGCCGGACTCCCCCTCTAAAAATGAATAATATGTGTTTCTCTGTCACTATGTAAAGTTTCATACTTTTATCACAAAGTGCACAATCGACCTATTTTTTGTTACATATCTGCCGGACTATAAGTACAAAGAAGCGGTCAAAGCAAATCGTGAATAACATACATTATACACTACTTCAACACTACTTGGACATTCATATTGATGCAGGAATACTAGACAGTGACAATGAGTTGACGAATAATGGATTTCTTGCATCGTAGTAGATTATATCCTCACTATACTTTTCATAGTTCTCAATAGTCCAATATGGTTGGTAATTCAATAGCCCCACTCCCACGTCTCCAGGGATCTTTGAACATTCAAAAAGCAATCAGCCAACCATAGCATTCTCTCATATACTAGAATATTTCCACGGCGTAATAATCGAACTGAAAATGATTGGTAGCTGCACTTGGGCTTTCGAACAAAGAGGGATTATCTTGGGATGACGTAAAATGGTCTGGTGCTGTCACACCGATCACATCGCACCTATATATCTCTTTAAAATCCAGTACTGGACTGGCGACAAGATATTACCTCCGGGTGAGAGCGAGTGGTTTGGTGGAGGAACCAGACTGCATTATAGAGACAATTTTCTAGTACGGATATTTATCAGGTGTCGCTAAAACTGCCCATAACCGAAATTGAGCACTATCGCTAACTCGCTCCTCGTACTGACCAGTCGACGATTATAAAATGACGGCTTTCATCAACGCTTAATAACGTGAACTCGAGGCACGCTGCTCTTACTGGATTTGTCCCCGTGTGACAACCTATCTCGGCGATACTTTCAAAATCAAGCGTTTGTCATATCGTACGAAGATGACATATGAGTCTTTGTTTTCAGTTGCCTGTTTTGGTTGTATGATTTCATACACAATTTTGGACGAATGGTAACTATCGAAAATTATGTATTCCAAGCTTGCGTACTTTATCTGTGAGTTCCTAACATTTATAAGCAGAATAAACAACACTTTTATTGCATAACTTGTTTGCTTATTTCGACTGCTTTTATATGTAATCGGATGTGTGTCCAGTTCTCTCAATCCCTCAACCCATTTCCTTAGATGGTGATATTACGTCGGGTGGACAATTAGCCCATATAATAGTCAAGTAATTCAAGGTACATACCTAATCGTAAATCCAATTATTACAGCTACAGATCTATCAGACATAGAATTGGGATCCATACACCCTAAACTGAAATTTTTGAACAGATGGGAGCCTATTAGATGATCTAAGTTCTTCTCTCACCTTGGGGTTAAAATTTACGAAAAAATGTTATTCAACATTCCTTGAATGCTATATCGATTTTATCTCCAGGTGAAATTAGTTTGAGAATAATCGCGTCGTTATATAATCTTATTATGAGTGGCAAAACAATTCGCCTGTCGGTGGGTAGACCCATTCAAGCTTGCGATTCACGCTTACGTGGTGTAATCACTGCCGGGTCGCTAATCTGCTCATTACTTTTATTCGATTACTTGATTTCTACAGTTTTATGAAGAAATGTGAAATATGTAATCATATAGAGTCGTGTGAATCTGACGCTTATATAAGAGCGCTCATAGGCCTCCCCGATGTTAATGACAGAGAACTATGCCTATATTCTTGAAAACACAAACATTAGTGACTCCTCTCAATACTGGTTAGAACTATTGTTTAAAAAGCCCTTTCCTTAAGACGCATCAAACCACTCCTCATGGACTTAAAGCCTCAAAAGAACTTACGCTATTAGCAGTTATCCATCACAGTAACATTTCTTCTACCTTTGTATGAACTTGTGCTCGCCTCATAAGCCAACCATTTAACATACCTCTGTATATATTCAATCAATGTTTAACTTCAGTTTCTAGCATGTATGTATTACTCTCGTCACATGTATTGTTTACTTTTATGTGCACCAATCACTGCACAGTACCCTGAACTCTTTTCACGCTGAACATGTATATATTAGATGTTTTACCTAGTACTAGTTACTTGCTGACAATGGTCTAATATAGACCGAAATATACTAGTCGTATCAACATCATCATGAATTCGTCATTCTTCGGAGTTGCACTACTCGTGCATTATGTAAGAATCATCAGTGGATCTACTGGATTTTACAAAGAAAACCGTTTAGTTCTTTGGAATTCCAAATATGGCATGGATGTAAATGAAACCGTGGAGCTTCAGTTCTCCAATAAGGTTATTTTTATTAATATTTAAATTGTGACCTTTGCATTTTATCTAATTTTGTTCAATGGAAAAGCCATACAATTCAACAGAAAATGTTATAGGCCAAATTAAGAAATAAACAAGCCATCAATATTTTGTTGAAGGGTTGTTCTACTCGAAAAAGGTATCGATTAAAAGCAAAATCTATAATTCATTTGTCGAAAAGACAAGGGTTTAGCATTTATTTATTAGTCATGCACCCAAAAACCGCCCGCCTAGAACATAACAAAAATTGAAAAATAAACAATACACGTCTGATTTACACATATATATTGCACAACAAACTGCCATATATAAATACAGACATTACAGTTTCGTGATAATTATATCAGATTCTAGCAACTCTACGTGTATATTTTATTGCAAATTTTTAATTTTGTTGATATCTTTTATGTCATATTTGTCCTGTATTGTTAAATGTATGTACTAACACGTATCCTGTTGTATATTATTAATTTTATGCTGGGCCTTGTGGTAGACTAGCTTCTGGCTAAACAAGCTACCCAGCTTAAATAAAGTTATCTTATCTTATCTTATCTTATAATTGACGAACGAGATAAATGTATAAAAAGCGCCTTCTCATCAAAGCTTGTTGGAATATTATTATGCTGAGACAGTGTATTAAAGCTATCTAGCTCTCTAGAAACAAAATCATGCTTTCGGGTACTCGTTTTAAATCTAGCTAGTGAAAACAGTGTTCTTTGCCTGAGCTGTTGACAGGTAGGTACGTAAAATGGGAATAATTCTTGAAGAAATAAACAATTATAGTTAATAATACCATGTATAAAATTAAGATCTAAAATTTGTCTCCAATGAGAAGAGATTTCATCCCAAATACGCAAATACTTTATCGTAGGACACATATTCTCTCATACACTTAAGAGCGCATCAGTTTATTTTATACACTGTCGATCCTATCAGAACTACATGAATATTGGGGGCACATTTTTCATTTTTAAATGAACCACAAGGTTAATGAGACAAAGTATTCTTAATCGGCATTTGATCCAGTTTAACTTGATCGCCATATGCTGCCCCAAGTAGACAAAAGTAGATGAAAGTACTGAAAATCCATTGACGGGAAATTTTCATGAAATACTTTAACGTCATCAGCATACCCTTTTTATTACTTTGGATATAGATACAACGCCAGGTAAATCACTCACGAATAAACAATTTTTTGTTTTTACATTGGGATAGCTCGCAACCAACATATTCTAATATTTATAATCTAAGAGGATTAAACGACAAATGTCAGCAGGCGTGTGAAACTCCGCTCGGGTGGGACACAACCCCTTATTGTGCCGTATATAGTGGAAACAATATCAGAAAATGGTAAATCGGGAACGGAAGGTGGATGATGGACTGGAAGAACAATATCATATACTGGACATGAAGATAGTCTTCGTCTTCAAACCAGAGACAAGCCAAACAAAACCTACCCAACGACTGTGAGTAGGGTGACGTATTTACTCGGTAGTTACGCCAATCCTCCAAATATGGCGGTAGCTGTGGCCAGGTACACAGCGCAGTCAAATAAGAACCCACCCACAGAACACATTTAAAAATTCAAAAGATTTCGAGGCTAATGACGTTTCTTGTCTATTTATAAATTATTTTGAATAGAATGTAAGCTGATATATCGAGTGATAACGGAAAAGTCGACTTGTGGATGAAGATTGCTAATACATGAGGTTGAAGTTAAATATTCACATAATATTATATTCTAGAATGCAGATAGCGAGGAAATCCAGTGGTATGTCTAATTGCAGATGGATCAACAAGAATTGGGTTACATGAACTCTAACAGAAATATATGGGGAAATCTAGTCAAACGCCGTCTACGTAAATATCCTGCATGCTTGCAGACAAAGACACGGGTTATATCTTTGGGTTTTGTTTTTTTTTGCTTTTTTTGCATTGATTCGCCCACAAGAGTAAACTAAATCTATCGGCTTTGATCCATTCATCTCGCCTATAACTGTGCCCAGCGGGGTCTGTTCCTATTTGCGTGAGCTCTCCCTACAGCTAATTATTAACAAAGTAATCCGCTAAGTCTGTGTACTTCAACGTTCTGTACAGCAGCCCATGGGTTCAATTAACCAAGTTGCTTTTCATCTCATCCGATAGAATGCGAGCAACCAATCCTATCTTATACCTCGGTAAAATAGCTCACGGGTGCTCTCGTGAAATCGACTTCAGCTGTCTCCTTTCAATTTAAGTCACAAAATGTAACTGGTGAAATTCACATAGTTTTATCGAAAGATCCACATACTGGATACATGGGTGTGAAGAAGTCGAGGAAAACGGTTGATAAATAGGTCAATGCAAGAAAGCACGCATAAATAAAAATAAAATGGATGGTTGCATCCCGTTACAGTGATATCTGGATAATGCAAAAATCTGGGATCATTCACACCATTAGCCGAATAACAAAATTTAGTAAACCAAATGTATGAGGAATGTATGAATACAAATCACCACTAGGATACAAGTACAAAATTCGAAGAACGCGGTTCGGAAATCCATTCACAAAAAGATACTAGGCGAACTTGTGGGGACAAGTTCGATCATTTTCCACACTTTTTCACATTTCGGACCGATGACATGGATCATTATACTCACTTCTATATTTTTCAGGCCGATCCTATCTCAAAACCTCTGTTATGTACACTATCTGGAAAGACATCAACATTTGTGACACGAAGGATTGGATGACCGACAAAATCTTGGATATTAACCATCGGTTTGATCAAAGGAGCTATTATTTTTTAAACGTTAAACATGAATCACTCGACGAATGTTTGTAGGTTTATTGTTTTGGTGGGAAATTTAAGCCGTGCGACGTCGGGCATTACATGTTAGTTTATCTGGGTATTCTTGTATTTACCAGGTTACCCCAAGTTGAGGCGTTTACTTCATCAGACGTCCACGACGCTCATTCTTTAACATCAGATGAGTTGGTTGAGCTGATCTGTCATCACAGCTCCCGAGCTAGCTGAAGCCGGTGCTAGGGACCGTATGGATACTTCATAGTCTGCACATGAACAACTGCACTAAAAGCGCGGCTGAAACACTAAGGCTGCGTCCGAGAATCCACCGTATTATCGGGCCTGAATGATACATGCAGAGGGATGCTTTCCTGTGGAGTGGTTGCTTTTTAGTCGCCAGAGGTCGTCAATTTTCCCCACCTCTCTCATATCGCTTCAGTTGTGAATAGTTCAACACAATACACGCGTCGACCGGCCAGAAACAGAACACTTTTCCTGACCAAGCATAAGCCACCCTAATATAAGGAGTCTTCAGCGGTAGTCAATCACGTATAAGCTAAACAGCCTGGTGACTATTTTCCCCAACGATGATCATTGAGCAGACGCCCAAGCTATCCATTTCCTCTGTCCCCCCACCAATGAGAAAAAATGGTAAATGAAAGGGAATGAATGTCTCTATAAAACGGCGCTGAAATATCACATGAAAATATATTTCTGTGTACCTAGACTCATTTCTCCCCCTTCTTGAACAGTTTGAACTTATTCGATCAGTGACACATACCACCAAGTAGAAGGCAAATATAATATACCGTTTTACAGTGATGAAATACGCACTGACGTCAATGTTTTTTATTACGTCTTCCCCAACTATGTTGAGGAGACATCTAGTGTTTGTGTTGTCTTTCTGTCTGTCTTATTGTCTGCGACATATCTACAGAACTACTGAACGGAATTTCACTAAAATTGGACAGAAGCTTCATTGGAGTGACATCCTCGTCTGATTAGATTTTGATGTGTGCAAGTGTGCGCGCGGGCATGCGTCCTTGTCCAGTGTCCGTTCATCTGTCCGTCTAGTTGCACATGTATATACAGATCTTGTCTACAAGATATCTGGTTAACTACTGGACGGAATTTCACCTAACTTGGATGGCACCTTCATTCGAATAGCCTCATTATCTGATTAGCTTTTGGCGTATGGCCGCGCGCGGGTCCTTTTCCACTGTCCGTCGGAGCGTCCGTCTACTTGTACATGTATATACAGATCTTGTCTACAAGATATCTGGTTAACTACTGGACGGAATTTCACCTATCTTGGATGGCACCTTCATTCGAATAGCCTCATTATCTGATTAGCTTTTGGCGTATGACCGCGCGCGGGTCCTTTTCCACTGTCCGTCGGAGCGTTCGTCTACTTGTACATGTACATACAGCCTTTGTCTGCTAGATATCTGGAAACTACTGGACGGAATTTCATAAAACTTGGATGGAAACTTCATTGGCATGGCATCCTAATCTGACTAGCATTTGATGTGAGTGTGTCCAGTCTCCGTCCGTCCTTCTAGGTAAACATAGTCCTCCACGTCATAGATTAGTCACAATTACAACCCATATAGGAGAAGTGGGAAGAGGTGCCGACATACTGACAGAGTCACATGGCTTCACAGTATAGTCTCTGGTTAATCTATTTTAAAGCACCAACCAAGAATCTAACGATTCGTGATACGTGTTGTATCTCAGCTACGCTTTTATTGTGCCTGTTCATGTGGCAACTTGGATGACATGACCACACAGCCCCTAGCACCGGCATAAGCGGTATTAGATACAAATTTAGAGGGCTATGAATGGAAATGCTCGGACAACTCATATATTGGTAATTGGTGAGCTGTGTCGCTGTGACAACTGACTGTAAATTCGTCATAGTCCCAGCAGACAAAGCTCCAAATAATATAATATTCATATGTAAATACTAATATTACCAGTTGCTGGTTGAAGAATTGAGTGTAAACATATCGTCATCAAATACGTCTACTTACTCTCAAAGTGCATTTATTCTGGAACATTTATTTAACAATCACAAAACGTTTCTCAAGGAAAGAGGTATTTGTCTTTCAACCAAACATAACGATATACCAAAAGTATACTGGACTCCCAAAATGCATAAATCACCATACAAAGCTAGATTCAAAGCTTCTTTCAACCCTGTTGACGAGGGCCCTTCAGGAGGCAAAAGCATTTGGGGAAAGGTATTGCGCCACTATTTCTAAAAACTCTGACGTTGAATGTAGGTGGATATTGAAAAACTCAAAATGTCTTACGGAAGAACTTGATGCTAAAGGTCACATACCGTATAGACCTGTATCCACATGGGATTCCTCGACTCTCTATACCACAATCCGTCATCAGGACCTTATTGACCGTCTAAGTTCATTAATAGTATCTGGGTTCAAGAAAACTGATCGTAGATATATTAATGTCGGAAGCCATAAAGCAGTCTTTAGCTCTACTACATACAAGAGATATCATTCATGGGATGTTTCTTTGTTTATAGAGTTGCTTGAATTTCTCAATGAAAATATCTATGTGAAATTTGGCAACATAACATATCAACATATAGGTATTCCATTGGGTACTAATTGTGCACCTCCATTTGGCTGACGTATATCTGTTCTCTTATGAATATGACTATATGCAGGCGCTTTCAAAAACCAATCCATTCAAAGCCCGTTCCTTCTCATTCACCAAACGCTATATAGACGATCTTCTCGCTGTGGATAATCGCTATATAAATGACGCAGTGAAGGATATATATCCACCTTCACTGGATTTGAAGAAAACTACAGATAACCCTACAGGCATATCGTTTTTAGACCTATATCTCTATAAAAATGAAGCGGGCCTTCTCTCTCGTCGACTGTATGACAAAAGCGACGATTACAATTTTGACATCGTAAACTATCCCTTTCTGGACAGTAATATTCCAGTGGGACCTGCATATGGCGTATAAATATCACGCCTAGTAGCATTTGCTAGATCCTGTGCTAAATGTGACGATTTTAATCAACGTCACAAAACATTGTTGCAGAAACTTATAAAACAGGGCTACACCCCCGAGCGCCTCCACTCAAAGTATCTCAAATTTAGCGATACATATCGCATGCTGATAGCAAAATACGAGCGTAGCGTGCAAGATCTATGACGTTACGTTTCGTAACTTGTGTCTATTTCCGCTTAACCCGGGTCTAGGGGGCATATGAACCCATGTACTTCAAGATCCTCATGGTACTTATATGAACAGCCACAATCAAAGCGTGACTGAGATACATCATTCTTTAGATGACGACTTTACAATTATGGGTTAAGAATACTGATCAGCGATACGGATTTAATATTTTTGGAACATCATGATGTCTTGCCGGCATCATTAAAAACTGTTGACCGCTTCTCTCTTGCAGGAAACAAGCCTATGTTTATGTATACTATGATTATCTTTTTGAATTTGGTGCTAATACTGTTATATAGAATATGGAATAGGTCAAGTTACTCCAACGGCAGCTGTGCCCTACCTGTGAAAAGCGATACTCATCCACTCAGAACAATTATGTCCTTTCCAAATCCGACATTATAATACCATTAGTTGAGCATTTGAAATCTTCTAAACCTGTCCCCAATGTGGGCTATAATTTTCGAGGGCGAGACTCCTGTAGAATGATAAGAGAAATATAATATTGATTGCGCAATGGGCAGTGTTTAGTTTCGAACGGGTGTTCCGTTTGCAACACAATACAATCTTAGACGTTCTCTTTCCACTATCAAATGACACATCTTTAAAAAATATGTCATCTGTTAATAAAATGTAATTGTCAGTAAGACGTATGTTTTGTGGGTAAACAACAGAACAAAGCTTTTTTTTGTGTCAAGATCTGTCTCCATTAAATGTTTTGACTCCCAAGAAGCTGATATTTTCTAGGATACATTCAACATACTGTCTTTCTAATCAAGCCATTCCCGAAGTCCCTGCAAATCACTCCGGCCTTCATGTTGAACTGTTCTTGATCTTTTTCACACGTCATTTTTGGAGCTCGCTGATATTCCTTGCACTCATTTGTTAGACACAGATGCCGTAACAATGTTTTTTGCAGAGTTTAGATTGGGCGCCTTTTGAGGGATGTAGGGGTCGGATCCTACAGTCAGTTTCTGCATGGCGTATTTATGAACTATTTTCTTAAATATGTGACCACTCACATCCACTGATATCTCCTGATTCGATTATAATCGGTTATCTTTTGCAACCAAATAAAGACTGGACTGTGGTTCATAGTTGGAAGGCTTCTGCGTAAGAGCTTGAATAAGCGTCCATAACAAAAGGTATACATGCGTGTCACGCTATGGCCTGTGGCATTGGGAAACATGGGGACTGATTTGTACGACTAGAGCTAATGTTACCGAAACGAATATGTCAACGCTTGCCTGTGATATTTGGCTTCGATGGATAATCTATGAATGAATAGAAGTTATAGCAAAAAATACCTTTATTTGTGTACTATTTATACGTTAGCAATCGGCTGTAATGGTTATCTGAAATGTGATATCGTTTTAATATGACGATTGTGTCATATGTACTGAATACTTAATGTATTAGAGCCTCACCGTGTTTGATGGCCTAACCCTACCAAGCCGGGGGGAGGAGATGACTTTCTGCGCTATCTCCGGAACGACAACCATGAAGAGCTGAAACTCCGTGGCTTTGTAGCTGGGGTCATTTTTAGCCTATTTGCTTAGGGGTCACATCCAATCGATCGAGATGATTTCTCGTTAAACGAGTAAAACCGATAAAGACCTCGTCTCGAAGGATCCCGGTTTATCTCTATCGATTGTTGTCCCGGTTTGCTCCCGCTTTTCTCTCGAGGCAGAAGGCCATCTCGATCCTCCTTGAAATAACTCCACATGCTTCGAGAATGGAATCGAGATGCCGTCAAATGAAAGTATGAACCATTCGGAAGTCGTAGGTTCCTAATATATGTATTCTGTGGCAGCGAGATTAATTTGGGCGAGTATATATGCATTTAAACACGGATAATGAATCAAATTGAACATGAATCATTTAATATTATTTTGTTTGTCCGTCTAGAGATCTGTAGTCGCATACTTGCTTTGACAGCGCAATTTCTCTGCACGTCATCAATGGAAAAAAAGAAACATCACCAATTGAAAATGTATAAAATGGCTCAGTTATATAGAATTTGGATCACTATGAGATACGTTGAGGAACTGCGAACTGAAAAAAAATTCCGCGAGTCTTAGAATAAAATTCCCTTTATTCTTCTGAAAGTGCATTAGGAAAGAGGATCATAAATAAAGTGGATATGAAGACCACAGGAGCGGATGGTAATTCACTGGAAAACATAGAATAACATGAACATAAACGCTCGATCGAAGATTTTGAACAAACAACACGCGGTATCGTTGATATTAAAATTAAATGTATGCGTTGGTCTAAAGCGTGATTGCTCTCGGAATTGGGTGGTAATTACTTCCTAGACACATGAAATCAGCAATAAATATTATCAAGCGCCGCCAACAGTGTTGTTTCAGTTTTTTCTTTCAAAGAAATTCACCCCTATCACTTCGCTGTTTTTTCAAACCGCCGGTTTTTCACTGACCGACTGTGGCGTGGATTAGTTCCGATTGTCAGTATTTCCGCTAACCATTTCCGGGCGAGCTTATGTCATGAATAAACTTTGTTGATATAATTCTCTTATTTGAACAAGACTGTAATTGTCAGTAAAATGAAATCTACAATGAATGATACCAAATTATAAAACAAATTACACATCGAGGTTAATACTCCGGTCAAACAAGTAACATAGCTTTCATTTTTCAGTTGAAACGATCCAAGTTTGGTCCAAAACACTTTATAGAACAATTAGCTTCCATATCACTATTATTCAGATAATATCCCGTTGATGTGACATTTATTCCGCGACGGATACCAGTCAAATACACAATCAATTATCGATGAGAGAGAAGATCATTCAATTATATATTCATAATTTATATATAACAGGAAACATCTGGACATAAATATACCGAATAAACGATGAATAACATGGAAAACACCTTTAAAAAATTTTTTTTCTGAATTTATTTTGACCGCGATATACGTATGCGACGAGCGCCCCCAAAATATGGTACCCGCGCAACACACTAATCGCCTGAGAAGTAAAGATAGGCCAAATTAACAGCAACAAAACACGGACATATTGAAAACCGGGACCCCCTTCGAGATTACCGATCAAGTTTGTATCCATCTCGAAAACCGGGACATTTCGATCGAGATAGAACCGGGAGCAAACCGGGAGATGTCGTCAGGGGTCCCGGTTCTGCCCTCTCGATCCATCTCGAAGGCATCGAAAAAGTCACTCGATTAATTGGGCGTGACCCCTCAACCCACGAGCAGAGGATCATGGGTAAATTCAAGATGACGGCTGAGTGGGGTACCAGAAAAGTTATGTTTTCGTCATATTTCTTCAAAATTTCTACTTTTCCGCGATGGAAAGTGGGCAAAATCTATTTTATTCCACATCACATCAATATTTACTAATTTATCATTCAGTTTTTGCGGAGAAATTGCACAAATAAAATATTCGGAGAAATCTGACCGAAAAATCGACCAAAAAAATGCTGTTGGAGGAACCAGACTGCATTAAAGAGACAATTTTCCAGTACGGATATTTAACAGGTGTCGGAAAAACTGCCCATAACCGAAATTGAGCGCTTTCGTTAACTCCCTACCCGCACTGACTGGTCGACGATTATAAAATGCCGGCTTTCATCAACGCTTAATAAAGTGAACACGGGGCACGCCGCTCATGTTGGATTTGTTCCCGTGTGACTACCTATCGGGGTGATACTTTCAAACCCCAGCGTTTGTCAGATCGCGCGAAGATAATATATGTCTTTGTTTTAAGCTGCTTGTTTTGGTTGTAAGATTTCATACACAATTTTGGACGACTGGTAATTGTCGAAAATTATGTATTCCAAGTTTGCATACTTTATCCGTGAGGTTCTAACATTTATAAGCAGAATAAACAACAATTTTCATGCATATTTTTTGGTTTATTTCAGCTTCTTTATATGTAATCGGATGGGTGTCCAGTTCTCTGACTCCTTCATCACATTTCCTTACATGGCGATATTGCGTCAGGTGGACAATTAGCCCATATGATAGTCAAGTAATTCAAGGTACATACATAATTGTAAATCCAATTCTTACAGCTACAGATTTATCAGACATAGAATTTGGATCCATACACCCCAAATTGAAATTTTTGAACAGCTGGGAGCCTATTAGATGATCTAAGTTCTTCTCTCACCTTCGGGTTAAAATTTACGAAAAATATTATTTAATATTCCTTGAGTGGTATATCTAATTTTCCGATTTGTAATAACAATGTAGTTGAGGATGAGTACCATGTACTGTTGGATTGTCCAGCCTATGATGATTTGAGATACGCTTTAATGATGGAGGTTGATGCTCTCGAATATGAAAATTTTTACTATCAACCAATAAGTGATATACTATCGGCAATACTGAGTACTGAAAGTCTGAATAAAACTAGTGCTAAAACCTTCCATAATATTCCAGAAAGATGACTGGATATTTTATACCAATTATGTATTTTAATTGATATATTTTACTGTTGAGAATGTTTTATGTCTATCATAACCCTTACAGAGTGGCATCTTGTGTTTTAACATGCACACTATTGTAACCAACACGGATGGTGCTACGCAACTAAATATATAATTAAATGTATCAATCCTAACAGATCGATCGATACATTGGCTCACGAGGATGTCCATGAGTGTGCCAAATACATTTGAGTTTGGACGAGCCATGTACAATGTTATTCCAAATAAAAATAATATATCGATTCTGTCTCCAGGTGAGATTACTTTGAGAATAATCGCGTCGTTAGGCGATTTAATTATGAGTGGCAAACCAATTCGCGTAATTCCGTGTAGAACCATTCAAGCTAGCAATTCACGCTTGCTTGGCATAATCACTGCCGGATCATCACTATCAGGTGAGAATCTCTAATCTACTAATTACTTTTATTCAATTATTTGATTTCTACTGTTCTATAAAAAAAACCCCGTTCAGTTCTTTGGAATTCCGAATGTGGCATGGATGTTTTGAACTTGGAACTTGTTTTGAATAAACAAATGGAGCTGAGCTTCAGTTCTCCAATAATGTTATTTTTATTAATATTTAAAGTGTGACCGTTGCATTTTATCTAATTTTGTTCAATGAAAAAGCCATACAATTCAACAGAAAATGTTATTGGCCAAATTAAGAAATAAACAAGCCATCAATATGTTGTTGAAGGGTTGTTCTACTCGACAAAGTTATCAATTAAAAGCAAAATCTGTAACTCATTTGAAGTTGAATATTTATTTATTTATTAGGTATACACCCAAATACTACCCGCCGAGAACATAATAAAAACGGGAAAATAAACAATATACGTCTGATTTACACATATATATTGCACAATAAACTGACATACATAAATTTAGACATTACAGTTACGAGATAATTGGCGAACTTATAAATGTATAAAAAGCGCCTTCTTAGCAAAGCTTGTTGGAATATCATTATGCTGAGTTAGTGTATTAAAGCTATCTAGATCTCTAGAAACAAATTCATGGTTTCGGATATTCGTTCTAAATCTAGCTAGGTGAAACAGTGTTCTTTGCCTAAGCTGTCTGACAGGTAGGTACGTAAAATGGGAATAATTCTGGAACAAATAAACAATTATACTTGGAGTTAAGAATATCACGTATAAAATTGAGATCTAAAATTTATCTGCTATGAGAAAGGGATTTCATCCTAAAATACGCATATGCTTTATCGTAGGACACATATTCTCTTGTACACCTAAGAGCGCATCAATTTATTTTATGCACTATCGATCCTATCAGAACAACATGAATATTGGGGGCACCTTTTTCATTTTTAAATGAACCACAAGGTTAATGAGACAAAGTGTTCTTAATCGGCATTCGATCCAGTTTAACTTGATCGCCATATGTTGCTCCAAGTAGACAAAATGTTCAGATCTAGATGAAAGTACTGAACATCCATTGGCGGGAAATTTTCATGAAATACTTTAATGTCATCAGCATACCTTTTTACTTTGGATATAGATACAACGCCAGGTAAATCACTCACGAATAAACATTTTTTTGCTTTTACATTGGGATAGCTCGCAACCAACATATTCCAATATTTATAATCTAAGAGGATTAAACGACAAATGTCAGCAGGCGTGTGAAACTCCGCTCGGATGGGACACAACCACTTATTGTGGCGTATATAGTGGAAACAATAGCAGAAAATGATAAATCGAGAACGGAAGGTGGATGATGGACTGGAAGAATAATATCATATACTGGACATAGTAGATAGTCTTCGTCTTCAAACCAGAGACAAGTCAAAGAAAACCCACCCAACGACTGTGTGAAGGGTGACGTATTCATTCGGTAGTTACGCCAATCCTCCTTTAATATGGCGGTAAGCTGTGGCCAGATACACAGCGTAGTGAAGTAATAACCCACCAACAGAACACATTTAACAATTCAAAAGAATTCGAGGCCAATGACGTTTCTTGTCTATTTATAAATTATTTTCAATAGAATAGAAGCTGCTATATCGAGTGATAACAGAGAATTCTACTTGTGTATGAAGATTGCTAATACATGAGGTTGAAGTTAAATATTCACATAATATTATAATCTAGAATGCTGATAGCGAGGAAATCCAATGGTATGTCTAATTGCAGATGGATCAAAAAGAATTGGGTTACATGAACTCTAACAGCAATATATAGGGAAATCTAGCCAAACGCCGTCTACATGTACGTAAATATCCTGCATGCTTGCAGACAATGACACGGGTTATATCTTTGGGGGTTTTTTTTTTTACATTGATTCGCCCACAAGAGTAAACTAAATCTATCCGCTTTGATCCATTCATCTCGCCTATGACAGTGTCCAGCGGGATCTATTCGTGACATCCCCCTGCAGCTAATTATTAACAATGTAATCCACAAAGACTTGTCTTTCAACGTTCTGTAGAGCAGCCCATGGGTTCAATTAACCAAGATGCTTTTCATCTCATCCGATAGAATGCAACTAACCAATCCTATCTTATACCTCGGTAAAATAGCTCACGGGCGCTCCCATGAAACTGACTTCAGCTGTTTCCTTTCAATTTAAGTCACAAAATGTAACCGGTGAAATTCACATAGTTTCATCGAAAGGTCCACATACTGGTTACATGGATGTGAAGAAGTCGAGGAAGACGGTTGATAAATAGGTCAATGCAAGAAAGCAGGTAAAAATAAAAATAAAATGGATGGTTGCATACCGTTACAGTGATATCTGGATAATGCAAAAATCTGGGATCATTCACACCATTAGCGGACTAACAAAATTGAGCAAACCAAATGTATGGGGACTTTGAATACTATTGACGAGGTTTTGATACCAGCCAATGCTGAAAGCTTTAACACTACCCGGGCCTGGGGGAGGGGGGGGGTCAAAATGGCCGGCCTACCACACTTTCTGCGCAATATCTTCTGAGCGACAAAAAATGAAGCGCTGAAACTCTTTGACTTTATAGTTTACCATATTGGGGTCCTTTTCAGCCTATTTGCACAACCCCCGAGCAGAGGAGAAAATGGCATAAGTTAAAAATTCGGAAAATATGACCGAAAAATCGCCGTTATTGAAAATGACGTAATGTGACGTCATCAAAGCGGTCATCTTGATTTTTTTTTCATTTTCTGATAGAGCTTCACCCAAGAATATAGCGTGGTAAGTTTCAGCCACGTAGCTCAAGAGGTAAGAAAAATAATTAAGGGGAGAAGGGAGATGCGAAATGGCTCTACAGGCCTGGACAGGTCCACAAAAGTCCAGACCAGATAAGGTTAACTTCCTGGTCAAGTTTCAGGAATAAACATGGCAATTGTCAGTTAAGGTCATCTTCATACACAAGCCAACTTCTCCGTTCACACTTCAAATATGCCTTGATATATCGGTTCACGTAAACCAATCAAACTTCGAGGGGTAAATTTCGTCTTCAAACCAGAGACCAGCCAAACAAAACATACACAGCGACTGTCCGTAGGGCGACGTATTGACTCGATAGTTACGCCAATCCTCTTAATCTATATTTAACGAAGGCGAAACTCGCACACTGGCCTGACATTTGAGTGGTATTTGCCTATTTCGCAATTGCGAAGCACAAAAATAGAATTGCCCACGTTTTGAACTGTTTGGGATTTGGAAATCGGGATTTTAATTTCGCTTAGCCGGTGACTAGGGCTGTATGACCATCGTATTATATAAGTCCATCGTTTTTTTCTATGAACACCCACTCTCAAATCTCCACTAGCATACAAGACACAAAATCGAAGAACGCGGTTGGGAGATTCATTCAGAAAGCGATACTACGGAACAAGTTTGGTCATTTACCACACTTTTCACATTTCGGACCGATCACATGGATTATTATACTCACTTCTATACTTTTCAGACCGATCACATCTCTAATCCTTTGTTTTGTACACTATCTGGAAAGATATCAACATTTGTGACACAAAGGATTAGATGACCGACAAAATCTTGAATATTAACCATCGGTTTGATCAAAGGAGCTATTATTTTTTAAACGTTAAACATGGATCACTCGACGAATGTATGTAGGTTTATTGTTTTGGTGGGAAATTAATTCCTTACGACGTCGGGCATTACAGGTTAAGTTTCTCTGGGTATTCTTGCATTTACCAGGTTACCCCATGTTGAGACGTCTACCCCATCAGTTGTCTACGATGCTCATCCATTAGCATCAGATGAGTTGGTTGAGCTGATCTGTCATCACAGCTCCCAAGCTAGCTTAAGCCGGTGCTAGGGACCGTACGGATACTTCATAGTCTCCACATGAACATCTGCAATAAAAGCGCGGCTGAGATACTAAGGCTACGTCCGAGAATCCACCGTATTTTCGGATCTGAATGTTGGGTGCCAAGGGATGCTTTTCTGTGGAGTGGTTGCTTTTTAGTCGCCAGACATCATCAATTTTTCTCCACCTCTTTCATATCGCTTCAATTGTGAATAGTTCAACACAA
Organism: Hanleya hanleyi; assembly: GCA_036873755.1. Lineage (NCBI taxonomy): Eukaryota > Metazoa > Mollusca > Polyplacophora > Lepidopleurida > Hanleyidae > Hanleya > Hanleya hanleyi. Next base: position 261,935 of record JAVTVY010007140.1, read on the forward strand.
TACAGGCGTCGGCCGGCCGGAAACAGAACACTTTTGCTGACCAAGCACAAGCCACCCTACTATAAGGAGTCCTCAGCAGTAGTCAATCACGTATAAGCTAAACAGCCTGGTGACTATTTTTCCCAACGATGATCATTAAACAGACGCCCAGGTTATCCATTTCCTCTGTCCCCCCACCGATGAGGAAAATGGTAAATGAAAAGGAATGAATGATGTCTCGATAAAACGGAGCTGAAATATCAGATGAAAATATATTTATGTGTACTTCGACTGATTTCTCCCTCTTATTGAACAAATATACATTCGATCAGTGACAAACACCACCAAGTAGAAGGCAAATATAATATATCGTTTTACAGTGAAAAAATACCCACTGACGTCAGTGTTTTTATTACGTCTTCTCCAACTATGTTGAGGAGACATCTAGTGTTTGTGTTGTCTTTCTGTCTGTCTGTCCAGTCGTACTCTTTTATTGTCTGCAACATATCTACAGAACTACTGAACGGAATTTCACTAAAATTGGACAGAAGCTTCATTGGAGTGACATCATCGTCTGGTTAGATTTTGGTGTGTGTAAGTTTGTGCGCGCGGGCGTGCGTCCTTGTCCAGTGTCCACTCGTCTGTCCGTCTGGTTGCACATGTATATACAGGTCTTGTCTACAAGATAGCTGGTTAACTACTGGACCGAATTTCACCCTAACTTGGATGGAACCTTCATTCGAATATAGTCCAGTAAATCTAGCGCATTTTTGGGGTCAACCCACCATAAATTGCAACAGAATTTATTTCACTGCTATGCATTTCAGAAAGGTCCCCAGAATTTCTCCATAAATATTTTCGTGCAAGGGTAATATTTTAGGCTGATTATAACCTTGATATGATAACGAATGGAGTGAGTGTAAGTAATGACCCATTTCTTTCACACTTAGTACCAAGTACAAGGTTTTCTTATAGGAGCAAGAGACAGGTAAACACTGAAATTTCGCGAAAAATATCTCAAATTTCAACTTGAAATTTAATATATTTCCCATGCATATCTGTTTGTAGACTTTTAGTATGTTATTCTAGAGACCTTTCGGAAATGCACTGCAGCAAAAACAATTCTGTTGCAATTTGTGGTGGGTCAAACCTCAATTTGACGGACTAATAGCCACCTTATCTAATTAGCTTTTGGCGTATTTCCGTGCGTGCGTCCTTTTCCACTGTCCGTCGGAGCGTCCGTCTACTTGTACATGTACATACAAGCTTTGTCTGCTAGATATCTGGAAACTACTGGACGGAATTTCATAAAACTTGGACGGAAACCAAGAATGGCATCCTAATCTGACTAGCTTTTGGTGTGAGTGCGTCCAGTCTCCGTCCGTCCGTTCTTCTAGGTAAACATAGTCCTCCATGTCATAGATTAGTCACAACACTTAATGTTACGCCAGGAGCGCAGCTTTGTTTTGGACACTTACTGCCACATTCATTTTATAGCACCTTCACATAAATACTTTGCCCACCCAAGGCAAGCTGGGAGGTTGGGGAGAGGTATGTTTGTGGTAAAAATAAAACAGCATAGGCGTCATGCCAGTGAGATAACTCAAGGGTCAAAGCAGAACCTCTAGTTTCGCCTTGCGACAACATATAGAGGATGGGAGAATAGCTATCAGCAAATTATCAGTTCACAAAGGCATTATAACAAAGCACGGTAGCCAGTTCTACCAAACCTGTTTTGTTATCTCATAGTGTAGCCAGAAACATAAACGACACTCTAGACTGATGGCAATAGGCATTTCTTATTTAACACAGACAAATACCCGTATGATGAATTAAATCGAGAGCACATGCAATAATAATTCCATTAGTTGTGACCACGTCTCAGTAACAACATCTGTCGGGGGAAAATTGATGTGTCGGTAAAAGCGTTAAAGTAAAACTACAGGACTAGCAGTTTATGCTTTCTTGTATTTTCCATCTGCCAGCTCCAATGGTGGCATTATTCCCTGTGTGGCGAAGTGAAGTCAATCTACCTGAATGTTAGCAATCAGTTGTCTTGACCATCTGTAATGCGATATCCTTGTAATATGGTGATTGTTTTGATGCTTTCTGGATCTCCCACGCCTTTAGCCTTTGCACTGGGAACGTCATCAGCAGTGATTTGATGCTCAGAGCTTCCTTGGTATTGAATGACATTCAAATGTTATGGCGAACTGCTCATGACTTGAAAGATTTGATGCTTACACCGAGGTAATATATATATACAAGTTTCTCCAACGGCAGCTGTGCCCTACCTGTGAAGAGCAATACTCATCCACTGAGAACAATTATGTCCTTTCCAAATCCGACATTATAATACCATTAGTTGAGCATTTTAAGTCGTCTAAACCTGTCCCCAATGTGGGATTATAATTTTCGAGGGAGAGACTCCTGTTGGATGATAACGGGTGTTCCGTTTGCAACACAATACAATCTTAGACGTTCTCGTTCCACTATCAAATGGCACATCCTTAAAAAATATGTCATCTGTTAATAAAATGTAATTGTTAGTAAGACGTATGTTCTGTGGGTAAACAACAGAACAAAGCGGTTGTTTTTGTGACAAGATCTGTCTCCATTAAATGTTTTGACTCCCAAGAAGCTATTTTATATTTTCTAGGATATACTCAATATACTGTCTTTCTAATCAGGCCATTCCCGAAGTCCCTGCAAATCACTTCGGCCTTCATGTTGAACTGTTCTTGATCTTTTTCACCAGTCATTTTTGGAGCTCGCTGATATTCCTTGAACTCATTTGGTAGACACAGATGCCGTAACAATGTTTTTTGCAGAGTTTAGATTGGGCGCATTCTCAGGGATGTAGGGGTCGGATCCTACAGTCAGTTTCTCCATGACGTATTTATGAACTATTTTCTTAAATATGTGACCACTCACACCCACTGATATCTCCTGATTCGATTATAATCGATTATCTTTTGCAACCAAATAAAGACTGGACTGTGGTTCACAGGTGGAAGGCTTCTGAGCAAGAGCTTAAATAGGCTTCCATAACAAAAGGTAAAATGCGTGTCACGCTATGGCCTGTGGCATTGGGAAACATGGGACATGATTTGTACGACTAGAGCTAATGTTACTGAACCGAATGTGTCAACGCTTGCCTGTGATACTTGGCTTCGATGGATAATCTATGAATGAATAGAAGTTATATCAACTAAATACCTTTATTTGTATCCTGTGTCCATTTATCCGTTAGCAATCGGCTGTAATGGTCATCTGCAATGTGATATCGTTTCAATATGACCATTGTGGCATATGTACTGATGACTTCTGAATGTATTAGAGTCTTCCTGTATTTGATGGCCTAACCCTACCGGGGGGGGGGAGCGGGGGTAGGCCGGCTTTCTGCGCTATCTCCGGAACGACAATCATGAAGAGCTGAAACTCCGTGGCTTTATAGCTTATCATATTGGGGTATATTTAGCCTATTTGCTTAACTCACGAGCAGAGGATCATGGGTAAATTCATGATGGTGGATACGTGGGGTACCAGAAAAATGGTGTTTTCGTCATATTTCTTCAAAATTTCTGCTTTTCCGCGATGAAAGTGGGAAAAAATCTATTTTATTTCACATTACATCAATATTTACTAATTTATCATGCAGTTTTTGCGGAGAAATTGCATAAATAAAATATTCGAAGAAATCTGACCGACAAATCGACCAAAAAAATGCCGGTTTAGGAAATGACGTCACCGTGACATCATCAAAGCGGTCATCGTCGATTTTTTTACATTTTCTGGTAGAACTTGACACAAAGGTATAATGTGGTAAGTTTCAGCCCCCCTAACTCAATGGGCAAGAAAAATAATTGGTGGAGGGGGCATTTCGCCTGCACAGGTCACAAAAAGCCCGGGCCAGATAGGGTTGAATTTTTGAAACCATATTCCCACTTTCAATGACTTGATGCTAGGTGTGTTAGACTTTTGATGGGATTAAATGGTCTACAAATTATATGGCCAACAGCTCACTGCTTGTGGAATCTGACGCTTACCAAAGAATAATAGACACGGACGTCGTTCGAACGTCTTCAACACCAACAGAGAAACAATATGTCCTTCCTCCACGCGATACTATGATGCCAGAGATTAAAGAGTTTTTCAGCGACTAAGTACGTGTCTAGTATGTTAACACAAATACTCCGCACCCTTGTTCACACCTTGGGCAGTGTCTGGACCCAAACGAACGTACTAAGTACAACACTGTAAGAACTTAGTCTGTCGCGTTCCAAGTTGGTTCTATCATACGGCATATCCTTAAAGAACAAGTAGTTGGTTAGGTATAATGGCATATCCTTAAAGAACAAGTAGTTGGTTAGGTATAATGGCATACAAATCGTGAATAATATACATTATACTCCAAAACTACCTGGATTTTCATTTTGATGCAGAAATACTAGACAATGACAATGAATTGGCAAGTAATGGATTCCTTACATCGTAGTAAATTATATCCTGATCATTTATTTTTCTCATGATACTCAATAATTCAAAAGGTCTGGGCATTCAATAGCTCCATTATCACGCCTCCAGGAATCGTTGAACATCCAAAAGCCAATCAGACACCATAGCATTCACAGTATCCTAGAATATGTCCGAGACGTAATAATCGAACTGAAACTGATAAAATGCTTTTAGTGGTAGCTGCACTTGGGCTTCTAAACAAAGAGGAATTATCTCGGGGTGGAAGTAAAAGGTTCTGGTGGTGCCACACTGATTACATCGCACATATATATCTCTTGATAATCTAGTACTGGACTGGCGTCAATATATTACCTCCGGGAGAGAGCGAGTCGTTTGGCGGATGAACCAGACTGCATTAAAGACACAATTTTCTAGTACGGATATATAACAGGTGTCGGAAAAACTGCCCATAGCCGAAATTGAGCGCTATCGTCAACTCTCTACCCGTACTGACTGTTCGACGATTATAAAATGACGGCTCCCTCAACGCTAAATAAAGTGAACTCCAGGCACGCTGCTCTCATTGGATTTGTTCCCGTGTTCCTACCTATCGCGCGATGCTTTCAAACCTAAGCGTTTGTCATATTGTGCGAAGATTATATACGAGTCTTTTTGTTTTCAGCAGCTTGTTTTGGTTGTAAGATTTCATACACAATTTCGGACTTAAGTATTTATCTATGTATTCCAAGTTGGAGTAGCTTATCAGCGTATTCCAAGTGATACACTGAAAAATGTTCCCTTGCGCATATTTTTTTGTTTATTTCATCTTCTTTCCTAGCTAATCGCAAGGGTTTCCAATTTCCAGTCTCACTCCCTTACCATTTCTTTACATTGCGGTATTACGGCGGGTGAACAAATATGTCCATATCAAGTAATTCAAGGTACATACATAATTGTAAATCCGGCTTTTACAGTTACAGATCCATCAGACATAGTCTTTGGATCCACAAGCCCCAAATTGGAATAGCTGGGGGACTATTGACTATGTAAGTTCTTCTCTCACATTTGTTGAAATATACGAAAAAAATATTCAACATTCTCTAAATACCATATCGATTCTTTCTGCAGGTGAAATTACTTTGATCAATAATGGTGCCGTTAGATGAACTTATTATGAGTGGCAAGACAATTCGCGTGATTGTGTGTAGATTCATTTAAGCTTGCAATTCACGCTTGCTTGGTAAATCACTGCGGGGGGTACAATTACTATCAGGTAAGAACCTATAATCTGTTGTTTTAATTTTTATTACTTGAGCAAACCTGTGAATTTGAAGCTTTGGAGATTAACAGTGGAGTCTCAGTTTCCCAATTTTTCATGAGACATTAATATTTAAAGTGAGACCCTTGCATTTGATCTAATTTTAAGCAACAGAAAAACCATACAATTTAACAGGAAATGTTCTAAGCGAAATTAAGAAATAAACAAGGTACTTGTATTTTGTTGAAGGGTTGTTCTACTTGACAAAGTTATCAATTAACTACAAAATTTATAAGTATTTAACATATATTTATTTATTTATTCATTAGGCAAACACCCAAAAACTGCTCTACGAAAACATAATAAAATCTGAAAAAATAAACAATATAATCTGATTTGCACACATATATTGCACAATAAACTACCAGACATAATACGGACATTACAGTTACGAGATCAGTGATTACCCTAAAAATGTATCAAAGCGCTTTCTTATAAAAGGCGAAAACACAATATGCTGAGAGTTTGTTAAAGCTATCTAGATCTCTAGAAACAAAAGCATGCTTTCGCATATTCGTTCTAAATCTAGTTAGATAAAGCATTGTCCTTTGTCTAACTTGTCGGATAAGTAGGTACGTAAAATTGGGAAAATTCTTGAAGAGATGAAAAAATATACTTCGGGTTAAGGACGCCGTGATCTAAAATTTGTCTCTTTTTTTTAGAACGGGATTTCATTTTAAAATATACATATGATTTATCGCAGAACACGTATTCTCTTATACACTTAAAAGATGGAAATCGCAATAATTTATTTTGTACACTATTGGTCTGATCAGAATAACATGAATAGTGAGAGTACGTAACCGAGCAGCACTACTCCTGTCTGCTTCTAAATATGGGAGATGTAGAGGGATTTGAGTGCTTTTTCATTATTAAATGAACTACAAGAATAGCGAGACAAAACTTCCTTAATCAGAAGTTGATCGGGTTTAAACTTGATCGCCATATCTCGCAGCAAGTAGGACAACTTCTTCAGATCTAGCTAAAACTAATGAAAATCCATTGGCGTTTTCAAGAATCAGCATTGTATACTTTGGATACAGAAAAAATTTCAGAAAAATCACTTACGAATAAAACAAAATGGAACTTTACTGCTTTTCAATTAGGATAACTTTTATTCTAGAGATCTCTCAATCAATATATTCATATATTTGTAATCTGAGGAGATTAAAAGCCAAATTTCAGCGGGTGTGTGTGAAATGCCGCTCATTGGGGACACAAGTATGGAAGACGGTAGCGGCCACTCGCCTTCTCGCATACTCGCCCTGCATTTTTCTGACACGAGAAGTCGAGAACGCGAGGCGAGAAGTCGAGGCGAGAAGTCGAGATTGCGAGGCGAGAAGTCGAGAACGCGAGGCGAAAAGTCGAGAACGTCGAGATTGCGAGGCGAGAAGTCGAGATCTTTCTCGACTTCTCGCCTTCTCGTCTTTGCTTTGTGGCAAAAAGGCGAGAAGGCGAGCATGCGAGAATGGGCGGATTCTCGCGTTCGCGACTTCTCGCCTTCTCGCCCTTTAAAAAACAAGGCGAGAAGTCGAGAAGGCGAGCATGCGAGAATGGACGGATTCTCGCGTTCGCGACTTCTCGCCCTTTGAAAAAAGGCGAGAAGGCGAGTATGCGAGAATGGACGGATTCTCGCGTTCTCGACTTCTCGCGTTCTCGTCCTTTTCAGATTAGGCGAGAAGGCGAGAACATCCTCGACTTCTCGCCTTCCGGTCTCTTCGATCATGCGTATAAGAGACCGGAAGGCGAGAAGTCGCCCTTTAATGTCTTGTAAAAGTGGACACTCGATTAAAAACTGGTATTCATTACCAACCGTTGTCATAGTACATTTGGTACATACAAGTTCGGTTTGAGTGACATTTCTAAATCTACGAGTAACAACAGGAAGTCTATGGTTGCCAGTCCTAAACCTACATAATGCTACAGCTTTACTGAAAGGAAATTTGAGCATATAATCGTCCAGAAGCTTCTTTGGTGTAAACTGTTTGTACAATACATAAACTGGGCTCTCTCCCATTTCTGGGAATGTCGATCAGTCAGTCTTTGCTTGACAGTATCATTCAGCCAATTCAAACTTCTAAAGTTTTGATTAAGCCAAATGTAATTCAGCCCACAGGATTCAAATATTGCTTTAACAATAACCATTTGGAAGAAAAGACATCTGAATTATGAAAATGAAACAGAGCCTCATATATAGCGCTGGAGTACTTAGCTTGTGTGTCTAATAAGAGGGTACCCCCGAATTTAACCATACGCAGATTAATTTTAATACTACTATCTGTGCAATAGGCGTGCGAGTACCGAGTTTCATTATGAATTTGAGATACATAACTTGCAATTTTTCAATGATCTGGACATTTTTAAAACCCCAGACATCACATCCATACAACAAAATGGGTATAATCATATACTCAAAAAGATTTAATTGAACATCAATTGCCAGATCTAGACATCTATTTCTTTTTATGATAGCAAACATAGCCTTTCTAGCTTATTCAAACAGGTATTTCCGACATTGATGAGAGTTACCATTGTAAAAACAACAAAATGCCAAGATATTTGTAACTGTCAACAATTTCGAGCTGCTCGTTATCAAGGTGGAATGAAAAGTTTCCGTAGTTAGCTTTACGCTTGCTGAAGATAACTATCTTAGGTTTTTGACAGTTTATTTGCAACTTCCAGGTTTCACGAAAACCTAACAAATTGTTCAGTGCGGATTGAAGGTTTTCCGCATTGACCCATATTAACACGGTATCGTCTGCATACAAGAAAAGTAATAACTTGATGTAAGAAGTCCCCATGTTGGACCACCATCCTTGACAACACATGATTTAATGCTATGATACATCTTAAAAATAACACCTATAATTTTTTCTATCAATTCCACTTTTAAGAAGTTTCACCCAAAGCCCTGGACACCGTACAGTATCGAAGATTTTTTTTATAGTCGATAAAAGCACAGAAAAATTTCTTCCCTTGACTAAGGCACAGATCTATAACAGACTTACTAAGAACACATGGTCTGACGTACGGTACTGTGTTTTTTCTGGGTTTTTTTTTTTTTTTTTTTTTTTGCAGCGGTTCTGAACAGGAAACTGATCATGCGTATAAGTGACCGGAAGGCGAGAAGTCGAGAATGTTCTCGCCTTCTCGCCTAATCTGAAAAGGGCGAGAAGACGAGAAGCCGAGAACGCGAGAATCCGTCCATTCTCGCATTCTCGACTTCTCGCCTTTTTTAAAAGGGCGAGAACGCGAGAACGCGAGAATCCGTCCATTCTCGCATGCTCGCCTTCTCGCCTTTTTTAAAAGGGCGAGAAGGCGAGAAGGCGAGAACGCGAGAATCCGTCCATTCTCGCCTTCTCGCCTTTTTTAAAAGGGCGAGAAGGCGAGAACGCGAGAATCCGTCCATTCTCGCATACTCGCCTTCTCGCCTTTTTTAAAAGGGCGAGAAGGCGAGAAGTCGCGAACGCGAGAATCCGTCCATTCTCGCATGCTCGCCTTCTCGCCCTTTTTTTTAAAGGGCGAGAAGGCGAGAAGTCGAGAATGCGAGAATCCGGCCTTCTCGACTTCTCGCCTTTTTGCCACAAAGCAAAGACGAGAAGGCGAGAAGTCGACCTCGCAATCTCGACTTCTCGCCTCGCGTTCTCGACTTCTCGCCTCGCAATCTCGACTTCTCGCCTCGACTTCTCGAATTCTCGCCTCGCAATCTCGACTTCTCGCCTCGCCTTCTCGAGAAGGCGTATGCGAGAAGGCGAGTGGCGGCTACCGTCTTCCATACACAAGCTCTTTATTGTGGCATATATATTGACAACATTAGCGGGAAATGTAACATCGGGAACTGGAGGTGAAAGGTGGACTGGAAGAAAAATATAATATGTTGGATATGAAGATAGGCGAGAATATAATTATATTATTAACCAGAATGCCTATAGCGAGAAAATACAATGGCATGTCTAATTTGAAGATGAATCAAGAAGAATTGAAGTTACCCAAATAGAAATATCTGGGGCAAATCTACTCAAACGCCATCTACCTGAATATCCCACAGGCTAACAGCCAAAGATAAGGGCTATATCTTTTGTTTTTTCCCACTTATTCGCCTACAAGAGTAAACTAAGTATTCCCGCTTTGATCCATTTATCTCGCCTGTAACAATGCCCAACGGTGACCTGTCATTACAGTTAGTTATTAACATGGTATTGCAAGTACTGACTCTGTGTCCTTCAACGTGCTATGGGGCATCCCAGGCGTTCCGTTAACCAATATTTCTTCAACAGTATTTTCGTTATTTTGGGATAACACTATCTTAGAATAGCACAAATTCTAGTGCTGAAAATTTGGTCGAGTCCCGTGCGGGATTCGAACAATATTTCTTCAGCTCATCTGATGGAATGCGAACAACCAATCCTATCCTATACTTCGATAATGTAGCCCACGGATCTCCCATGGAATTGACTTGAATTGTCTTCGAATTTATTTCACAGATACAGTTGGTGAAATTGACATGGTTGAGTCGAACCCACATAATGGTTACACGGGTATTGTAACCATTATGGAAGAATGTAGATAATGAGGTCACGGCAAACAATTCGTATAAATCAGACATTTGGATTGTTGCATCACGTTACAAGAATATCTGAATAATGCAATAGTCTGAGATCATTGGCACCATTAGCCGAGTAACAAAATTTAGCAAAGCAAGTACAAAAGGATTTCCGATGCCATTGATGTTGTTTGGATACCAACCAATGCGGAAGGTAGAACTTGCCACCTGACCTTCCTCAGTCGGTTAATAATCATGGTAATTGCCAGGTTGAAGGCATCTTAGCTTGCTAAGGGCATTTCGCGTTTCACTTAACACCACTCTTAGCTTATCGCTATGCTTCTGCATGTATTTCACACGGCGCCACCTGTCAGACGAAGAAGACAAATATCTAGAGGGAGATAATCCTGTTCGAAGTTGTTCTCCGTGCTGCCAATGGAATCGTCCGTCTCATATGCTCGCCGGTTGTATCTTCAAGATGGGGTCAAGCAACAGATTTGAGGAAATCGCTGAGAAGTTTCACATTGAAGCATTAAGTGACGTTAAGAAGAGGGCGATTGACTGTTTAAGAAGAGTAAGGACATCTTGCTATGTGTTAAAACAGGACGAGGTAAATCATTGTGCTATCAAGCAATACCGCTCACGTTTGATGAGGCAATGATTGTTCCGTTAGGAAGTGTGTCTTTGCTGCATGGTACTTGGCGTATGACTGGTCTGATGGCCTCCTACACAGGGCCAATCATCTGTGCCCATTTTGAACACACCCTAATACACGCAAATAAGCCCCGTTATCGCATGGTTACGAGTAGAATTTCTACGTATGATCGTGAGTTACGCGAAATGCGGTATCACTCAGATTGCTGTACTGCATTCCAAGGACCCTGTTTGTACATTTTCTGTTCCAGAGAAATAATGCAATTTTTTGCAATGAACATTTGTGACATTTTTTTACAACAATAATACAGTTTGTTTCGTGATGTGCGTTACGACGGTATCTTACTACGTTGTGTTATTGCTGTACTTAAGCATGCGGGTGGACAGTTAAAAGCGTACCGCAGGGGTAGTTACTCAGAAGTCTTCTCTCGAAGTGTAATTCTCCTACAGTAACATTGGTAAGCGCCATTTTCGTGCACCGATTTCGCTAATCGAATAATGTTGTGCGCAATGTTTCTAATATCAGTGACGTTATGTTATGTTTTTATTTTTCATTGTCGATCATGGAGATAAGCCTCTCACTTCGAATTCAAAACACAATTTCTTGTGAGAAAGAATTTGGTTCGGTTTAACAAAGAAAGGAAATTATTTTGCTATTTTGAATTAATCTATGATATTTTCTTGGAGATACGCTACATGAATGTAACGAAATTAAAGACTGGCTCTGATGATGGAATTTCTTCTACATTTTCTTTATGGATGAACGTTTAAGCGAAAATAGTATGATAAAGCGACATTAATGTTTACATCAGATTCGGTTATATCAATTTTTATTAATCGGAGACGAGACCTAGAATCAATCGGTAACAATCGTAATTTTTTATTTCGGCAAATATTACACAACTTTGCAACGAGATATTATAGCTGACAAATGTTCTTTTATGATTGGAGTTTCTTAACCAAGGCTTACGGGAGAAACAAACATCTATTATGCTTTAATTGTGGCTCATCTTATGGTAAGTTTTCATGTTCCTGGTCCCCATTTGCAAACTATTAATCTCATCCTTAATCAATACAATAATAGTACTAGCGAGGCATGATGGCTCGACAATCCATTAAAAACGCCAACAGCCATGGTAAGCAACCAGGTGATACGTGTAATAATGTAGATAGGAACTCCGAATAGAAAAGAAATCGTCCTGGTACCTTCGATATTTCAAATAAAATAAGATGAACGCGATTGTTTCGATCAAACTGCGGCCGTGCCGAAATATCAGACATCTTTCCATGCACTTCGAATCATTTCTCCTTCGTATTAAAAAAATTAGAGCAGTAATATACACCTCCGAGTAGAAGGCAAAATAAATATACCGTTTCGTAGAGATAAAATATCCCATTGACATCAGTGGTGTTTATTTCACTTTGAGATAGCATATTGAGGATGAAAAAAATGCAGGCTAAGGGATCGATTATATTTTGCATTGAATTGGAAACTGGATTATAACCCGAAAGCTCCTGCATGTAAGAGCTCGAATACGCGTGCATAACAAAACGTATCTATGCGAGTCGTGCTGTGGCCTGTGCTATTGGGGAACATGTCGACTGATTCGCACGACTAGAACTAGATTAACACGATCCAGGAATGGCTGGAAGTTACGCCAGCACGTGTGAATGAAGGTAAAAGAACCGACATCTGATTTTTTCTCTGCATCCATCTCTTCGTTAGTAATCAGATGTCGGGGCCATCTGCAATGTCATTTCATTGTAATGTGACGATTGGTTCGATGATTACTGGAATTATTAGGGTCTCAATGCATTCTCGATGTCTTACTGGTTTGAAACGATATCCCCACTTTCAGACTGTTATTAGAATTAAAAGATCTTCAAATTATATGACCAACTGCTCATGGCTTTTGAGATCTGAAGACACCGACGTTTTGTGAGCGTCTCCGATACCATTTAGAAATAATAATCAAGTCCTTTCTCCACGCGATACTATGATTCCAGTGGCTAAGTATTTGTAAACGACTAAATATGTGTCTAGTATTTTAACAGAAATTCTCCACGCCCTTGATTACACCTTGGGCAGTGTCTGGACGCAAACGAACGTTCTATGCGCAACACAGTATCAACTTAGTGTGTCACGTCACAAGTTGCTTCTGTCATATGGCACATCCTTAACGATCAAGTAGTTGGTTAGATTTAATGGCATGGCCTTTGGCAAGTGGAACGCTGAATCAAACTCTTCACTGATGTCAGATGAGCCTGTCTTATAAACTTAAATAACAGAGCAACATGTGTGTGTGTTTTTGTGACAAGCCCCGAGTCCAGTCTTTTCAAATATTTTTACCTCCGAAGAAACTGTTTTGTAAACTATTACAATATATTGTCTTGTCACCCCGGCATACTTCCAAAGTTAGGGTCAATCCATCCGGTATTTAGTCGGAACCTTTCTCGCGTCAAACCTTTCTTCTTCTTGCTAAAAACAGACGAGTCAGAACTCGGACACTCCGTTTACAAATAGATTATACGCATACGAGGTAACTTGTTTTACGGAGTTGTTAAATGCACATATTCTAAGAGATAGCCTTTTCCAATTAATCTATATGTTTTTATTCAGTTTCGGATTAACGATTTTCTGGATCACTTTGTGAATCCTGCATTTTTCTCACATCCACTCCGTTTCAAGTGTATAACATTGTACTGAAAGTGGTATTGAATTTCTGATAAACACCAGCGAACACCTTGCGAAGCTGTGTTTTGTCAAACGTCCAAGTTCCTTCAGCTTGCAACAATATTCGCAGTCACCAGCTTTGGAAAATGATGCTTCCTTCAGAATTGTTTTAAATATTATGGAAGGCATAACCGAACATATTTTATAAAATTTTATGGAATTTCGTATAAAATATTCGTATTTGCATATCAGAATCGAAGTAAATATCTCGGAAGTTTGCTTCAAACGAAAGACCCCCCAACCCAACGTCTTGCGCTAAGGGGATTCAACGGCATATATCATCGGTTGCGGGTGAAATTCCGCTCATTTGGGACACAAGCTCTTACTGTGGCATATATACTGACAACATTAGCAGGAAATATAACATCGGAAACTGGAGGTGAAAGAGGGACTGGAAGAAAAATATAGTATATTGGACATGAAGATAGGCGGGAATATAATTATATTATAATTCAGAATGCCGACAGCGAGGAAATACAATGGTATGTCAAATTTGAAGACGAATCAAGAAGAATTGGAGGCCAGCAGACAAAGACATGGGCTACGTCTTTTGTTGTTTTTCACTGATTCGCCTACAAGAGTAAATTAAATCTTCTCGCTTTGATCCATTTACCTCGCCTATAACAATGCCCAACGGCGCGTCTGTTCCTAAGTCAGTGACCTGTCATTACAGTTAATTATTAACATAGTATTGCACAAATTACTGACTCTGTATCCTTCAACGTGCTGTAGGGAATCCCAGGCGTTCAGTTAACCAATATTTCTTCAGCTCATCCGATGGAAAGCGAACAACCAATCCAGCTTATACTTCCATAAAATAGCCCAGGAGTCTCCCGCGGAATTGACTTGAATTGTCCCCGAATTTACTTCACAGATGCAACTGGTGAAATTGACATAGTTCCGTCGAAATCACATAATGGTTACACGGATGAAGGAGTCAAGGAAGAAAGTAGATAATGAGGTCACGGCAAACAAATCTTAAAAATCAGAAATTTGGATTGTTCCATCACGTCACAAGGATATCTGAATAATGAAATAGTCTGAGCTCATTCGCACCTTTAGCCGAGTAACCAAAGGATATGTGACGTTTACATACGAAAATCTCCTTCGTGTGTGATGATAATAAAGTTGATTTTTTTCCACTCCAAAACCTGCCATATAAAATGTTTTCTCAAAGTTTGCATACCGAGATATCCCGTTCGAGAAAAAAATGAGATGTTCGGTTGCATAGAAATGGAGAAATGATTGATCAAAATGCGCTCCCGGGCGTATTTTGATATTTTTGGTCATTTTCATAAAGGGATTTCTCCTGCAGCAAAAATATGACACCTCAAACCCAAACCAATTCGTGGTTCTTTCCGATAAACAAACATCCTGATATATTGTGTGACAAAATTATTTTGGTTTGAAGTGTCGTATTTTTGCAATAAGAGAAAATCCTCACTGTAAATACTTCAGAAATACCAAATCAGGCCGAGGAGTACATTTTGATCAATCATATCTCCATTTTTATATAACGGAGCATCGTTTTATCCGAAATTCAGTTGAGATAGATACGTTTTGTCTCGGTAAAATATCCTAGCAAATACTAGCGTCTGATCCTACATTCAGTTGTCATCTTTAGTCCAGAGGGGACTTGTCCATCACCTGGTTCATTTTATTAGCACCTGAGAGTGAAACCGCTTACGATGAAATTTCCACAAACCGGGACCCTGTGTGGGCATTCAAGGGGTTACGTTATGCACTGAGCTTCTATAACCGCTAAATTAAGTCTTTCCTAATGAAAGGTATTACCTTATTGGCGTACCTCAAATGTCTTAAAAAAAATACTCCACTTGCCAATAAGTCTAATATGTCGTCTGTTTGATATGAGAATGGGGTACGCAAAATCCATCCAGAGTGAAAAAAAAATTGAGGCCTAAGCGATCACAAATTGCTATCGGGTGAAAAGCATAGAAATATAATTGCCCATGGTTTCAACTGAGTGGGGTTCAGAATTAAGGGAGATTCTAATTCCGCTTAACACGTGGCTAGGGCCGTATGGACATCGTAATATACAAGAGCATCGTTGTGTTTTTCATGAAGAGCCTCACTCATATCGTGACTGAGATACCAGTAAAAAATCAAATAACACGGTTCGAAAATTCATTCGGAAATACGTTTCGTCATTCTCCGCTATCAAAACTTTTCATATTTGGGCACGATCACATGGACGTTGAATCATCACTTCGCTTCTATATTTTTAGACCGATTACACATGTAAGCCTCTGTTTCATATACTATCCAAAAATATATCAAAATTTATGACATCTAGGACTTTAGGACAGACAAAATATAGGATGTTAACCATCGATTTGATCAAAGATGATATTATTTTTTAAAGATAAAGTTACTTTTTCAGTCATGCGAATATTTTGAAACGATGCACGCGTCGAGCAGAAAAAAACACTTCCTTTTTTCTGGCATACAATAAGCCAGGAGTCCTCATGTGAGCTAAATTGCACGGCGACTATTTCATCGAACAATAGTCATTGATCAGTCGCCATAGATTATCTAATTCATATGTCCCCACACTGATGAGGAAAAAAGGTAAATGAAAAATAATTCTCCCGAAAAAACTCTCGACCGTGCCGAAATATCAGACAATTCTAAGCACTTCGAATCATTTCTCCTTCGTATTAAACAAAACATTCGAGCAGTAATATACAGCTCCAAGTAGACGGCAAAAGTAATATACCGTTTCACAGAGATAAAATATCCTGATGACGTCAGTGGTGTTTATTGCACCTTGAGACAACATATAGGGGATGAAAAATAGCTATTAGCAAATGTTCAGTTCACTTGGGCATTATAGGAAAGCAGTTTACCGGGTCTATCAGACCTGTTTTAGTGTCTTATAGTAACATTCAGAAACATTAACGACACCATGAACTGATGGCTAAACGTGTTTAACAGACGAATACCCGCATGGCCGTTTAAATCGAGAGCACTTCATATTTGTGCGATAAAAAATTCCTTGAATTTCAGCTCATCAATTATTTCGTCCGACCTGACATTAAAAGCGTTGAAATAAAACTACAGGACCGAACATTTTCTGCTCTTTTGTATACTCCATATTCCAGCTCCAGTGATTTTATATATCCTGTATGGCTGAGTGAATAATCGATCTATGAGCATGATGAGTTAGCAATCAGTTGTGACCGTCTCTAATGTGATATCCTTGTAGTATGGTGAGCGTTTTGAGGATTTCTGGATCTTCCAGGCGCTCGTCTTTGAAATGAAACTGCCCCCAGCAACGATTTGATGCTCTATTAGAATTGTACCGGTATTAAATGAGCTTCAGATTTTATGGCGAACTGCTCACGACTAGAAGGATTAGGTGCCTACAGGGAGACAATATATACCGACATCTCCCAAGTTACCCCAACGACAGATGTGCCCTGTCTGTGAAACACGATACTCATCTATTCAGAACAATGATTTTCTTCCTCAATCCGACAATACCAGTAGTTCAGCATTCGGGATCGACAAAAACTGTGCCCAATGTTAGACAAAAATTTTCGAAGAGTAGACTGTTGTTGGATGATAACAGAAATGTAATTTTGATTACATATGGTCATTGTTTGAACTCGAATGGAAACTCAAATTGCAGCACTATAAAACTTTAAAATGCGTCATATGTTAATACATGTAGCTGGTTAGTAATGTTTGACGATATAGCAAATGACTATTAGGACGTTGAAACAAAACTATTCGCTAACCAGATAGACGTATGTTCTGCCGGCACAAAAAACTTACTTGTTAGACACAGATGCCGTAACAATGATTTTTTGCATAGCATAGATAGGTCACATTCTGAGGGATCCAGGGATCGGATCCGAGAGTAAGTTTTTGTTTGACGTCTATATGGATTACGTCCTGAACCTCGTGAATGTTCTTTATTATTCTAACTATAATATATATGTGGACAACGTCGGTCCTTCTGCCAGACCGACAGATTATGCATTGTCAACAATCTCGGAATTGCGCACCACAGAATAAGATATTAATTATATCTTGCATTGAATTAGACACTGGAATATAACCCGAACGCTTCTAAATAAGAGCTCAAATACGCGTCCATAACAAAACGTATCTATGTGGGTCGTGTTGTGGCCTGTTGTATTGGGGGACATGACTGATTCGCACGACTAGAACACGATCAACACGATCCAGGAATGGATCGAGGTTACGTCAGCACGTGTTGAATGAAGTTAAAGGAACCGACATTTGATTTTTCCCTCTGCATCCATCTATACGTTAGCAATCAAAAGTCGGGGCCATCTGCAATATCATTTCATTGTAATGTGACGATTGTTTCAATGATTACTGAAATTATTAGGGCCTCAATGTATTCGATTTCTTAAGGTTTTGTAACGATATCCCCACATTCAATGATTTGATGCTAGATCTATTAGATTATTATTAGAATTAAATGATCTTCAAATTATATGACCAACTGCTCACGGCTTGTGAGATCTGACGCTCAACAATATTAATTACATCATTTAGAAATAATAATCAAGTCCTTTCTCCACCCGATACTATCATGCCAGTGCTTAAGGATTTGTAAACGACTAAATATGTGTCTAGTATATTAACAAACAATCTCCGCGCCCTTGATTACACCTCGGGCAGCGTCTGGACCCAAACGAACGTTCTAAGCGCAACACAGTATCAACTTAGTCTGTCGCGTTCCCAATTGCTTCTATCAAATGGCACATCCTTAACGAACAAGTAGTTTGGTTAGATTTAATGGCATGGCCTTTGGCAAGTGGAACGCTGAATCAAACTCTTCACTGATGTCAGATGAGCCTGTCTCATAAATGTAAATAACAGAGCAAAATGTGTGTTTTTTTAGTGACAAGCCCCGAGTCCAGTCTTTTCAAATATGTTTACCCCAGAATAAACTGTTTTGTAAACTCTTACGATATATACTTTTTTTCTTCTTGTTAAAAACAGTCGAGTCAGAACCCGGACACTTCGTTTACAAATAGGTTACACGCATACGAGGTAACTGGTTTTACGGAGTTGTTAAATGGGTACATTCTGAGGGCTAGCCTTTTCCAGTTGGTGTACACAGCCAGAAAAGGGTGATACGTATCCCCCTAAAATGGTGATGACAGCATCACCCCAAAAAGGTGATGAGTTAGAGCCATCACTCTTTTCCACCATTACCTTAAAAGGGTGATGGCTATCACATTAAACGGGTGATGGCTATCACTCTAGAAGGGTGATGAGCAATGGGTGCAAATTTTTAGGTCATCGCCCTAACAGGGTGATGATCATTACTCGAAAAGGGTGATGATCTGGGCTATCACCCTAAAAGGGTGACGACATTGGTCATCACCCTTATTTTGGCTGTGTGCATGTTTTTATTCAGTTTCGGCTTAACGATTATATGTATTACTTTGTGATTCCTGCATTTTACTCACATCAACTATCTCCAGGTATATGTTGTTAATTATATTACTCTTACCAGAGTATATTTATATATATATATATACATAATAGTATAATATTTAAACAGAACATGATATTTGGACATAGATCCACTCCGTTTCAAGTGTATAACATTGTACTGAAAGTGGTATTGAATTCCCGAACACCTGCACAGCTGTTTGTCAAACGTCAACGTTCCTTCAGCTTGCCACAATGTTCGCAGTCACCAGCTGTGAGAATGTATGCTTCATTCAGAATTGTTTTGATCAGTATGGAAGGCATAACCGAGCATATTTTATCAAATTTTATGGAATTTCGTATAAAATATTCGTATTTGCATGTCCGAATCGGAATAAAGACCTCGTAAGTTGGCCTCAAATTTCCAGTTGAGACAGTTTATCTGGACTGTTGATCTGGGGAGTTTGAAAACACTTCATGCGAGTTTATCTTTCAATTTACCAGATATATGTGGTTATTTTTAAATTTTACTAGCCCGTCCACCTGCAGCGGATTGCATGGTCACGCCGATTTTCAAAAACTCGAAAAATGTAGCCCTATTTTAGTTGAAGGCACGGATCGGTTATACTTGGCAGTCGTTAGATACCGATCAATTGTGAGACATTGCGACGGCTTCTCTCGAGTAGAACTCCTGTTATACAGCCCCAATTAAAGACGCGAAGTCGGATGTTTGTCAATGCAGTTCGAATTTGATTCGCTATTCCCTCTTCTAAATGAAACAGAAAAAATACTTTTCATTTTAATTCCATTTAGTTCTATTTCTTCAAACTGTCTTTGAAGGTTATATGAAAAGTGTTACCCAAGGTATGAATTATTTATCTTAGAGCCTGGAATTTTAATACTAGAATAGAATGAAGATACGCGGGCGTATTAACCCTACCAGACCTGGGGGTGGGGGGCGGGAGTGGCTGGGCAAAAGACCCCCACCCCCTACCAAACTTTCTGCGCTATCTCCGGAACGACAAAAAACGAGGGCTGATACTCCGTGACTTTATAGTTCATCATATAACCTCCCAGAGAATCATGGGCATATTCAAGATAGCGACCACGTGAGATACCAGAAAATTTATGTTTTCGTCATTTTCGTTCAAAATGTCTGCTTTTCGTCCTGAAAAGTGGGCAAAAGGTATCTTATTTCACATCACATTACTATTTACTAATTTATCATGCAGTTTTTGCAATTTTTACACTTTCTGGTAGAGCTTGATCCAAGGGTTTAGTGTGGTAAGTTTCAGTGCCCTAGCTCAAAGGGTAAGAAAAATAATTAGGGGGACCATTTCGGCCCCCAGGCTTGGAGACGTCCCCAAAAGCTCAAGCCAGATGGGATTAAATTCTTTACGACCAACTTGAACTGAAGGTTAACGAAGGCAAAGCTACTGAAGCTGACCATTGTTCCAATCTACCTATAATGTTCCCCACTTCGTTACTCTGAAGTAGCTTCAAGTTTCCTGACGTTAACGGCAGTTGTATTGATACATTTGTATCGCAATGTAGTTCCAATACAACGATTTGACGAGGATTGATATGTGAATGAAACTTAATGAATGTGGTGAGTTGATGTCTGCTCTGGGCTGTTGTTCTATCACAAGTATTTCAAAATCGGTTAATCTGCCACACGATGTACAATGTGCTCTAAAGACCCGAAGTTCATGCTCCTGTGATATTGCTGTAATATGCTTTACTGTAATCGCGGCTGTATATTAAAAAGGGCTTTATAAAATCACTTGTCGAATACAGATCGCGAAACTTGGAATAACCCAAACTGAAAGTCTGCAGTCTCCCTCCATAGTGTGATAGCCTGATATAATTGACACTGATAACTGGAAACTGCTGTATGTGACCACATGGGTCAGTGTTTTAAGAAACATATCAGAAAGGACGAGTTTCTGAGATTGGTCAAAAAGGTTCAGATTCGAAGATCTAGTTTGGGCTCGGTTCGATCGCGATCCTTGTGGATAGATCCTATTCATTCCAACCCTCCAATAATGTGGGTCGCCTCCTCCATAGGAGTAGAAGGAAATCGATGTTATGCAAAATATTCCGCTCAACTGTGGTGAGTGTCTCTCTACTTACTGTACTTATTCTTCGAGCCTTACATCGGCCAGACAAACAGGCAGTCACGCTGCGCTTAATGCGGTTATGTACAGATGAAGCCCAATGTCTTTTCTACATTTGGTTTAACAGGTGACGATAGAGGCAGTCCGAAGACCTACGGTGAAAAACAGCAAAATACATAATAACGATATTTTTCATGCCATTCAACTTCTATCAGAGAAATTTAGGATCTGGGAATATATACTAAGTCAATAAATTGGATAACAACGTATTGGGTTTATTAATGGTAACGTTTATATATCGCTCCTAACATGATTGCTAAACCATGATGCCAGCATCGACATTGAAATAACACAATAAAAAAAAAGCGAAAGTTAAAAAATGCGTTAACTTAGCCATGCTTCTCAAGAAAGTAAGCCATCAATACCATCAGTTTCCATTAAAACTAAAGAGTCATGACCCCTTTCCCTGGCTATCGGCCCACAGCTACATGTAGGCCCACTGTAAAAATGTTGTGGGAGTGTTATTTTTGGAGCAAAGCCCCAGAGTACACATCATTAAGTTCCCATATTTGAAGAAAACGAGGTTATTTTGTTGCGAGCAAGGATCGAATTGGTAGTTTAAAACGCGTCAAATTACAAGCGTCTAGTCCGTCATTCATAATTCAGCCGTCGTCCATTCGAGAATACCCGCGTCCATAATCCAAAGACCTATTCCATATAACAGTATTAGCACCAAATTCAAAAAGACAATCATAGTATACATACACATATGCTTGTTTCCTGCAAGAGAGAAGCGGTTAACAGTTTTCAATGATGCCGGCAAGACATCATGATGTTCCAAAAATATCAAATCCGTATCGCTGATCAGTATTCTTAATCCATAATATTTGTTGTAAAGTCGTCATCTAAAGAATGATGTATCTCAGTCACGCTTTGATTGTGATGGTTCATATGAGTACCATGATGATCTTGAAGTACATGGGTTCATACGGCCCCTAGCCCCGGGTTCAGCGGAATTAGACACAAGTTACGAAACGTAAAAAAAAAAGCTCATTTTCAATAAATTGGACGTATTTTACACCCTTTTGGATAGTAGGCAGCCAAGAGCCAAAATAAAAATCAAGTCATTCAATTTATCTTTCCATTCCATACAGTTTAACCATAAATATATTTTGGTTCTGACTTGCCTTGACCACGAAAAATGAAACTAAAAATTATTTTAATGGTCGCCCTGTTGACACACAATGCAATGGATATTGATTAGTTCAATAGGTTAGACGCAGAGGTTAGCCCAGAGATAAAATTGTTTTGCATCTTTGCGGGTACGAACTTCATTTCTGTCATTTATATGGTGATCATTTTTCTCCCCGTTTTATATTATTTCGATATTTTCCATCTAAAATATTATTCAAAAATAGCTTGTACGTGTATATTGCCTGTAATTAATTTTAAAAGATAATTAATTTCATGAGCATTGGATCATTGTATTCTTGTATTTCACGGCCCGCTGTACAGTGAAAGTACCGGTAAACGCTTATAAATCACAGAAGAATGCTCACAAATTACATATTCCTGGTTATGTATGAACCATCCACAAACCGTAGAAGAAATATCTATTCAGTTCCGATGTTCTATTTCTGTATTCGCGCTAAACCGACTGAGCTCTGTCTAGGACAAGGAGAAAATCAAGCCAAGCCAATAAAATTATTGTTGAGCTTACAGAAATAAGGGACCAAACAGAGGCAAATACTTCGCTCTCTGCAGTGAACAATGAACTGTCTCAATATCTGTCGCCTGGTAGCTGAGATACGTTTTGGGGCGCAGTATGTATAGGCTGCTACATGGGGAAAAAGACCATGGACCTTTGTGTTGCTACATCTACGCTCAAATGTGAATTGCTTCTACGAACGAATGCAGCCCTATCCTGTTGACTTCATATCGAATAAAAATAATCCCCCAACACTACCCGAAATCTTCTTGCGGATTGAATAGTAACCTACCCTCTCTATCGATATCATGCGGTGGTTTGTGATATTGGAAATATTTCTTGTCATTCTTTCTTGTCTTCTCATAATCCCCGAACAGGAAGTAGCATTCATAGATTCTTCACAGGCCGATGAAAATACCGGATTCCATTTACAAATGTTAATTGTCCAATCAAATGTTTTAACCCTTGCAGGCTTGAGGGACCAAAACCCCCCCTCCCTCCGATACCAGATTTTCTGCGCTATCTCCGGAGCGACAACAAATTTAGAGCTGACACTCCGTGACTTTATAGTTTATCATATTGGAGTCATTTTGAGCCTCTTTGCATAAACTCCGGATTACAGGATCCTGGCTAAATTCAAGATGGCAGCCACGTGGGGTACCAGAAAAATGATGTTTTCGTCATATTTCTGCTTTTCCGCGAAGAAAATTGGGCTAAACCTATTTATTTCGCATGACATTAATATTTACTAATTTATCATGCATTTTTTGCGGAGAAATTGCTTAAATAATAAAATTCAAAAAATCTGACCAAAAAATGACGTTTCTGAAAATGACGTCACTGTGATATATTGGATTTTTTACATTTTCTGGTAGAGCTTGACCCAAGGGTGTGGTAGGTGTCCGCCCCCTAGCTCAAGGGGTAAGAAAAATAATTAGGTGGGGGGGGGGGGGCGAAATGCCCCTCCCAGGCCTGGACATGTCCCAACAATCCCAGGAAAGATAGGGTTAAAACAGGCAGATATCATTTGATGCACTTTTACTTCAACAAAGCTTCATTCGATCTAGAATAATGCTGGACATGCTGGAAGAGTAACCTTATTGTATTCGCATCGTGACGATCGACACTATAACAGCAGGCTGAATAGAGTCCAGTGGTCCAAAAATACACCTTATGGCTTGTACTAGTAACGCCGTTATTCCGGGCAACGGCAACCAATTGTATCAATGTCAAAAACCAACATAACGGCAATCGCCAAATATATATGCATATATGTTTTTTACGTTTTCTACTAGCTAGCAGGAGCATTACCGAATTGAATTGTAAAATGTCTAATGAGTATACAGTTATGATCATTCTGTCATCGTGCGATATTTTGTGATCATAATCACACCTCACCCTAGTGACTAGTTTTCAGATTACAGTCAGTTTTCCCGGCATTATGTATTATAAAACTTACTCTGTTTTGATATTCCAAGAGATATGCAATGAATGGTTTAGCCATTGCTTTCTTGGATAATCGCTCGGTTATCTCGACGAAACAGCAATTGAAACCCACAAGTAGTGGGAATGATTGCATTAATTAAAGGTTACGCCTGAGATTTTTTTTATTGCTCGTTTCTGATTTCCGTTGAATTCTTCTTTACATTTCTGTATCAGCAGAGTCTGACGTGTTGACATTATCACCCCGTGTGAGGCGTTGAAGGACATCCTGATGAAGTTACCCACGTTTTCTCGAAGACTATCGGATATGTTGCTACGAAACTGTACTGATGATGCTGTGTACGACTTTAGTTTCCTCAGATTGACATTAATGTCTGTTGAATCAAACCAAGAATTGCACTTTACGGTATAGGATTAATTGTACTTTTAGAAGAAGCCATATACCTCCATGTGCCTTTCGGATATGCCAGATAATTCAATATAGTAACGGAGGCAATTGTATTATAGATCTATGAACGACTGTTCCGTCGTCAGAAATAGCGAACCCTTTGTTGAACATGAAGCAGCCGTTAAATAAGAAGCCGTTATAGATTCAGCCGGATTGTGCACACACGCGGATAGATTTGAACTCCCTCTGAGTGAAACCCACCAGAAACAAAATAGCAACTACTATTTCTTGCAAGATTTGCTGGTTGGAGAAGAGAATTTCTTTCGTCGGAGCGCAATTAAATTAAAGCCAAGTCCAATCAACACCGTGTGGTTTTAATAGAGTACAACTTCCGTATATGACGTTGTTACTTGGTTAATCAAGTTGTTTTGGATGAGGATCGAGAGAGTAGAGAAACGTAAGAGGGAGACATTCAAGTCGGCGCCTTCACCACACCACGCTCACAAAACTCGTATTTAAGTTGTTTTCTTTAAAATTAAAAATCGAATAAAGGACAAATAGTTAAATTGCAAATATCTTACTTTAGCTTTTTCCGGTCTGCTCTCTTCGCGTGAATGAGTGAATTTCGGCAAAGTGAATAAGTGCAGTTCCAACCGATATTTGTAGATTGATTGTAAGCCGGATCAAATCTCTCGCAAAAGTGTCAGAGAACGCGCGAACTCAACTATCAGCTGATTCGAGACCCGCAAGGGCTCGTTACCGTTGACAACTAGTTAATTATGTTGGTTAACGGGGTGCGGTGGGGCGATGGAGTAAGAAAAGTATCTGTGAGTCTCAAATCTCAAACAAGATATATGCAGTCTAACTATTTGTTGTTTTCCGATATTTTAAGAAAACAAATGATAAAATCTGAGTTTTAGGGAGGATGGTGTGGAAAGGGGACCCACTTGAATGTTCTTCCTTAAAACTTTTCCTTACTCCCAAGACCACCTCGCTATCAGACTAATTAACCACATGGCTGTTGCAAACGAAGTTCCGCTCAAAGAGATACACACGCGCTGTATACGTGATATACGCGTCGACGGAATCGCAGAAAAGTGATTCATTCGGATGTAATTTTTTTACATATATGCATCATCCAGCGCTTTACCTTTTTTTTTATGGCTTTACCAGCTGTCATGGGATTCTCGGCCAATGAACAATTGTTGTACCATTCCCTTATATCTGATTGATTTTGAATTTTCTCCCGAGAACTAAAGCTTAACATTGCAGTTCGATAATACTAAACGTATAAGCACTGCCTCTGGCTATTCATTGAGTCTAAGATTATCACCTAGATGAATACAGACGTTTTATTGATAACAAATTGACTTTCCGAGCACGCATAACGACAATTTCATTCCAGGAATATCATCAGTATGGACTTTTAAATAAGGCTAGAAATTGAATGAAGCAATCAATATCAATTGCGTGTGTTTGAGCTCAGAGAAGACGTGCTTGTCAACTTGATTGTAATTTTCTTTTACGAATTAATGTATTTGACTGAAACATGATGGTACAGTGGCTGATATATTTATTGTCCATTGAAAAACTGAAGCCTTTATATTGAAATCTCATGCTAATGTGTGGTTCATGAATATAGATGGTTACTCGGTAAAAATGACAGTATACCATCATGGAATTGGCATGGATGCTATTTTACTCGCTCTTTCTCTTACCTAAACCATGAGCTATAACACCTCATTGCACATTAAGATCGTGATGCGAGTAAGTGAGTGAGTCAATATGATTTAACGTCGATTTCAACTATATTTCAGTTATATCACGACGTTGGGTCCTATTCCTTTTCACACCCGGGAACCACACGGGTTGGGTCATATTCCTTTTCACACCCGGGCACCCCACGGATGCCTCAGATAATCGCCTCTTACGACAAGCTCTCTGAGGAGCTGAGAGCTATTCTTACCATGACCTGCGATGTGCACACCGACATCGCAGGCCGATCCCCGGAAGCCCCAAGGAGCGATCGTGATGTGTGGTATAATGGGCCAAAATACAAGATAGTCCTGGTTATCATAAATGTTTTTCCATTACCAGCGCGTGACTGAGATATATGATACATTATTGGAATTGAGGAATATTGATCGGTGACACAGTTTTGAGGATTTCAACATCATTTGTTCTTGCTGATATGACAGTTTTGATCGCTTCATCATTGCAGGAATCTATGTTGGAATTTCGATTATTTTGTTTGTTTAGATTTAGGCCTTTCACTGTCACTGAGAATATAATCGTTCTTGTTTTATTTCACACATAAAGTTATATATTGTTTCGTAGAATTTTCTGCTCACGCATTACTACGTCCATAGACTGGGGACACTTTATCAAACGCAACATTCAAAGGGTGGTGGAAAACGGTGCCGCACACAAATATACTGAGTGCATATTTCTAAAACACCAGTAAAATCAAGAGTGATCCCTGTGATGATTTGTATCCCAGCTTACACTGTAGCTGTTCATGTTGACATATTGAATGACCTGACCACATGGTCCCTAGCACCGGCTTGACCGGTATTAGATACAAATATTCCACATTAATTTGAGATGAAGTATGACTACTATTTTCAACATAGACTTTTGCAGAAACTTGTTACATAAAATAGCACTGTATGACACATTAGAAAAATGAAATAAAATGATGGTCACATCAAGAGCTTATGCTATGAATGCTCATAAACGTGGGGTTCCCTTGTCCTAGCTTGGCACAGAAATGGTAGGAAAATGCAGAAAAATAATCATAAAATTGGATTTTTTAATAAAACTGAACAGAAATCTTTAATTAAAATTGAAGTTGACACGTAAGCCAACCTGTTTCATCTAAAAACAAATTAAAAATGAAGGCCACCGACCCAAATATCTTTGTAATGCACACAAACTTGAAACACTTTTAAGAATTATTCCCATGTTAGTTCTATTAAAATGAAATGGCTCCATGCTAACAAATTTAGTCATATTCAAATAAACATTTGCATATTTGCTAAATGATGAACACATAGTATACTTTCCATATATCAGAGACTAGATTGTTCATGCGAAGCTGAAGTTTCCCTATTTGAAATGTATTGAGACCGGTACCTGAGGAGTCGGGCTCTCCCTTTAACTTATTTTTTCTAGCTAAAGTCGCCGGTATATAAGTGGGATGAATCAGACACATACAATAAATACCCTTTTCGCAGTGTGCGAGAACAAGCTGTCTGGCGATTCAGTATGTTCGTCGCGTTCCAAATGAATGCACTAATATCTTCATGTATATGGGAAATCCTTCTTGGAAAGAGCCAACTAAATCGTGGCCTCTGCAAGATATGATACATGTACGTGAGTAATGGGTCGCATAACTGGATGAGGTTAACGGTATTCATCCGCAAGTCTACATCTGTTTTAATTGATACATGATTCTTTTCGATCGCATTCAATGTTTATTAACACTTTCATTCCGAATATAGGACAGCAAATGGGTGTCAATTAGCAATGTGAGCTTTCTGAAAGACATAATAGCCCAGCCTATGAAGGACAGCAAAATATGTATGTCCCAGAGTTCATAGCAAAGATACTTCTTCCACAAATTTTACCAACTAACTGAAATTTCTTACCGTCTCTCCGATATCTGCATTGGACGTCACAGCAGACTTACATCTATTGCATACCGAATTAACGCAATGAAAATCAGTATGGGAAGATAAAAACTATGGTGGCCGAGAGGGGCCATCGTCACTTCGCCATCGTACGTCAAAAAACAGAGCGATGGAGCGATAGAGCGATAGAGCGATGGCGATAGAGCGATAGAGCGATGGCGATAGAGCGATGGCGATAGAGCGACAGAGCGATAGAGCGATGGCGATAGAGCGATAGAGCGATGGCGATAGAGCGATAGAGCGAAGTACATGGCTGCGCATGTCTCATAATCATGCATATTCATACGGTGATAATCGTACCTCCAACACAAGAGACCTCGCCGCTTAGTTATTATCAGGCGGATTTATGAATACTATAGGGGCCAGCGGCATACCACAAAGATTACACAGATAACACAGAGAAATAGACCGATAAGTTTTATTGTATATGGGCTAAAATAATAATAAACATTGGCTAAAAGATCGACAGAATCTAATAAATAAAGCAGTGATATTCGCTGTCTGGTGAACATATACACCTGGAACATTTGAAATCAAGTTTTGTAATTAATGCTGATCAACGCTTGTTAAAAAATCAACGTAGAATCGAAATAGAAGAGGTCACTCTCCTCCACCCCCCCTAAAATATTGATGATCTGATTTACCCATAGTCTCGTAATTTTTCGTCAAATTTAACTTCTAACTCCTCTGAAAGAAAAGACCAATTCGTCCGTCGATGCGTAAGTTGAATTATTTGAAGTTGTGGGTGCCGAACGTGGCCATTTCTGCGTTTTTATCGAAAAAGAAAGGCGGATGTCATATGAAACTGATAATTCATTAAGATTGTGCTGATCGTGGCTGGACTTAGCACTAAATCGCATAGAACAAACACTGATTTTTTTTTATTTTTATATCTTATTTGGTTTTGTTAGGTAATACACATTGTACATACAATATGTTATTGTACTGAACAAAAATGGTTGTATTTGTAATTAGAAACTCATGTTATACAACAAACAGATACATCGTCATTACACCTCGATTTATCTACGCAAACAACATCATAAGAGTCTAAACAGTAAATGCAGCGATGCCCAATACTGGTAAAACAAGCGCCATTCGCAGTTCTTATACTGTAAATATTTATCGGTTTCGTACGCACATTTAAAGCGTTTTGAACACTTTTCAACCAAGGGATTTTTAACTACTTTCATTTTATATATAGAAAATTTAATAATAGAGATACAGTAGTTGAGTGGCTGATTTCTGGGTTGTAAAAGACCAAGTATAACTTTTTCTGGAGAAAATATAATTGGAACACCCGCCGAAGCGAACCAATTTTCCAGTAAACTACACCAAGGGTAGATATGTTCACATTCCCAAAAGAGATGAATAATAGTCTCTGGAACTTTGCTACAAAATGTACATAAGTTAGATATATCAGGGTAAAGTTTATGTGCAAAAATGTTGGTAGTCAATATTCGGTTAATAATTCTGTATCGAAACCATTTATATTTCACATCTCTTTGTTACATTATTATTCCATATATACCATTCCGAATCACTATAATTTTTTTCAAGATCTGTTTAGTACAGTAAATCTAAAGGTCAAGAGATTTCTATATGGGTTGTGGTATCTTGTTACATTTTACAGCCTCTTTTTTACACTTATTAATAGTGGAATATGGGGCGGTATCAACGGTATCATATATTGTTTCTGTAATAGTCCAAATCTCATGTTGTTTGCTGCTTTCCGTACTGCTTGAGTAGTATATAAAACTGATATTGACGCAACTTGACCTTTGACCTAAAAAATGTGCATATTGGGGAGAAACACAGAAGAGTTCCAATTTGAGCAGATCACTGCGCAGATCAAGTGGTTGCCATGGTGACGTCACTTCCGGTCGCGTGACTTTTGGGGCATGTATTCTTCCTCGGTGAAGCCGTCGGCGGTGATGCGGTCGCGAGAAAAAGCCTCCGTGGACAGAAAAAGTAGTCCCAAATACGCGGAGAGCTGAGGGAAATTCTCCGGCAATCTTCGGGACATTTTGGGAGCGAGAGGGGTCCCTAGTGGACCGATTGGGTTGAGTGAGGTGTCAAAGTGAAGCGCTCTTCCAGGGCCATCAAGTCATTGGTGGGTGTATGTAAAATTAGAATTTGTCCCGAAAATATAAAAAGCGGAACACGGACTTTACCCCTAAAATAGGGCCTAATTCGCACATTTACATCTGTACGGGAAATGCCTATATGGGTATAGGGGTGGTCATTTTTCTGTGGATTTTACTATGGGTTATGGGGTCTTGTTTTCTTCGTCTCATCACGTAAAACACAATGGGATGGGTCTCTGTGCTAAGCGGTGAAATTTTTCGAAAAGTTCACGGAGGTCTGGATAGGCCCATATGCCTACTGGCTCAATGGATAGGTCCATACTTGGCAATTCACACATGTTCATTGCGATATGGGTTGTTAGATCTTGTTTTTCACGTCTCACCAAGTAGAACACAATGGGCGGGGTCGCGAAGCTAACCGGTGATTTTTATTTAAAAGTCACTGCGCGCATGCGTAGTGCGTAAATGGTGCTGGGTGGCCGTTTTGGGGTCTAGGTGAGCCCCTAGTGGTCCGATGGTGTCGCAAGAGGTCTTATTTTGAAGCTCGCGCGGAGGAGCATCCGACTGAACTAATGTATCGTCCTTTTTCAATATTCTGCGCATGCGCAATCTCGCCGTAGTATAGAAAGCAGGCATTTTGGTGGTGCGTAGGGGTGTGTTTGGGATAGAGATAGACCACTATTGGTCCAAATGGTTCGTGGGAGGTGCCAAAGTGAAGCTTTTGTGGGGTAGAGTCAGAATACAGGACATATATGGTACAATACAGGACAGATATTGTATAACACAGGACAGATATTGTATAACATAGGAGAGATATGGTATAATACAGCACAGATATGGTAGAATACAAGATATACTGTAAAATACAGCACAGATATGGTATACAGGACAGATATTGTATAATACAGGACAGATATTGAATAATACAGGACATATATTGTATAATACAGGACGGATATTGAATAATACAGGACAGATATTGTATAATACAAGACATATATTGTATAATACAAGACATATATTGTAGCATCCGGATGTAAAACCACAGTCCCGGATGTAAAACAACGAAAACCCCGGATGTAAGATGAGGTCCCGGATGTAAAACAAAGGTCCTCGGATGTAACTGGTCATACATACTTAGGTTATTATTATGGACAACATAGATACAGTATGGGCATACATAATTATGCTATTATTATTATTAGTTTGACAGTCCTCTAGTTTTATTTGAAATTCTGTCCAGGCTAGAAGCGTGTCCCTCCAAAATAGATTTTCCATCGTTGGTATAATATTAGTTCTTAAGAATGCTGAACCAACTCCTATTGGGTCTATATTCTTTGGCATATACATTTTCAAAATATTACCCCACTTGGAATGATCAGCTTGTAATATCCTAATCCACGATATATTTTGTGCCTGGATTACATATTAACAATAGGATTATCTAAACCGCCATGTTCAAGTGGTTTAACAGAAATTTTTCTGAAAATTTTATCAGGTTTCGAGTTCCAAACAAATTCAAAACAGCGTTTCTGGAATTCATTTATAAGTGGTTCGGGTGGGTTTGGAAGAGAGGAAAATAGATGGTTGAGTTTCGGCAACAACAAGCTTTTTTAAAATGACATTTCGTCCTAGTGAAGTCAATCCTATTTTGGACCATATCTTCATGAGTATGACAATATCTTTTAATTTATCTTCGGCCAAATTGTTTGTAAACACAAGACCTAATAGCTTAAATCACCTTGTGACCAGTCTAAATTCCATTTAGTACGAAACCACTGAGGAAATGTTGGTACTTGGCATAAAACTGCAATTTAAAACCAGTCAGGACAAATTTAGACCCGCGAAAGAATTAAAGAGGTGGGTCAGGGTACACCCTCATGTAATTTTAGATTTATTTCACACGCTTCTCTACTAATTTTCGGCCCATTTCAAGGCACCCCCTCGTAATTATTGAGGGTGGAGAGGCGAAGTAGTCCTTGGTCTCCACTCTTTGAGACATTCCGTTTTTTGTGCAATGCGGGATTATAGGGGGAGAGCCAAATCTTAATAAATTAATATCCTATCAACGTTCTCCAATAATTGAACATTAATAAGCGTCAATCCTCCCCCCCTCCGTGTCATTGATCAAAGATCTTTTTTTTAATATATATTCATAATGGCGTTCCTTGAATCAACTCAGAGTCGCTTTCTTGTACAGAATTTTTCTTAGTATGCATGGCGTTGATATTCATTTTGACCGCCATGAAAATCTTGTACCGACAAATACCGTGAACACAAAGGTAGGCAAAAATGTCGACTTGTCTCGTTTTGGTGTAGTCATGCGCAGTCATGTACTTCGCTCTATCGCCATCGCTCTATCGCCATCGCTCTATCGCTCTATCGCCATCGCTCTATCGCCATCGCTCTATCGCTCTATCGCCATCGCTCTATCGCCATCGCTCTATCGCTCTATCACCATCGCTCTATCGCCATCGCTCTATCGCTCTATCGCCATCGCTCTATCGCTCTATCGCCATCGCTCTATCGCTCTATCGCCATCGCTCTATCGCTCTATCGCCCTATGGCACGATGGCGAAGTGACGATGGCCCATCTCGGCCACCATAAAAAACGGAACAATTTCTAAGTGAAATGAGATAGAAGCTGTTTGGTGGACATATCAGTACTAAGATAATAATAATAATAATAATACTGATAATAGAAAAAACACATATTCATATTCATTCTTACGCATAATTCCGCTGCTGACTTTGGTCATCCAAACAAGTGTTTTATACTGATAAATATAGTCACGGCCGAAAATGTGCTTTAAAACGTCCCCATGTCATTTTTTCTTAAACGTGCATCCATGCCCGATGTATGCGCAGTTCCTCACTGTATACATTTGAAGTAGATGCCCAGGTCAATTTTGCGGGGTTTTTTCGGACATAGCGGTCAATGTTTACCACTGGTAGAGAAACTTCTAATTCTTTCATTCAGTGTTGTATCCGAATGCAGAAGAATCGCACTTTTCTTAAATATAGCAGCTTGGGTATATGTTTCTTATTAACTACACCACAGTCAAATATATTTCGAAAATTATAGGAAGATACATAGAAATTACAGAGATAAAAACGCAGCTTTCTCTGAATGATATAAACTCTTGACTCTTGGCACGTACAGTTTAACATGTCTAACACATCAATTTCAAAAAATCTAACTTGGGCTAGGGGGCTGAAACTTTTCTCAATATCTGTCTCCGAGTCGGTTTGAAGTCCCAAAGGAAATTGTAAAACAATTTACAAT
The DNA here is from genome assembly GCA_036873755.1 of Hanleya hanleyi. NCBI lineage: Eukaryota > Metazoa > Mollusca > Polyplacophora > Lepidopleurida > Hanleyidae > Hanleya > Hanleya hanleyi. The sequence continues at coordinate 295,781 of JAVTVY010007140.1, forward strand.
GACGTCAGAGTGACTGTCACGATGACGTCAGAGTGACGTCATATTCTAAAAAATAACTTTCTGTTCGATTTTCATGTCAAATATTTGATTTTGTTTTATTTATGCAATTATTCCAGAAAAATAGGTAAAACTTTGGAAATAATGATCTTGTGTGAATTAAAATAATTGTGGTCACTTTGGGCGCAAAAGGCCGCAATTATAAAGAAAAATGACAAAGCACAACGTTTTGAATCGCAACCGTCATTTTGAATTTGGCCATGATGTTCCGCTCCGAAGGTTATGCAAGTAAGCTAAAATAGCTCTTTGTTTTGTAGAGATCAAGGTAGGTAGGGATATTACCCTGATTTTGAGCATTTAAGGTCATTTCGAGATCAAATGAGATTCAAAGTGGGTATTAAAACATCTGTTATAAATTAATATCCACAGTAATAAGTGTTAGGAATGTGTATCCAGGCTGAATTAGTTTTATGTAATGCAGGGTTTAAGATAGGCTTAGTAGCAATGGTTATCTGTCGAAGATTGACCTAAGATGACCAGTTATAGTGTTAAACACCTCATTTCTAGAAAATGTCTGCTTCAAGCTAGAAAAGATCTCTTTGAATATGACGAATTGCATTTACTGAATTGAACGAGATTCGGATGAATCCATATGTTCACCATGTTGAATTCCCCAATTATTTTTCTAGCTGATGATTATACGAATAGTGCCAAACTAGGCCCATAAATAGCCAAATCGATCAATTTAATGAACAGGAAATGAGAAAAGTTTACTTTCAGCTCTTCATAAAATACAATACCTTGAATTATACGAGCAAATTAAAAATATGAGTCACAGATGCACCCACATGGTCGCCATTTTGAATTTAACAATTGTATTTTCAGCTGATGATTATGTTATCGAAATAAACTGGGAATAATGTGACATGAGCTATGGTGTTATTCTGCTCAATTTAAACAAGTTGATACCTTGACTATAACTAGTACCCTGTATTGTATGAATATAACATGAAAAACACACGAATTTGCGGATGGATCATTATGGTCCCCATTCTGAATTAACCATCCTCTTTAATCTGGAGGCCAAATAAATAGGTTCAAATGGGCAAAAAATGTTTGGCTATAATGCGAGACCAATCGGGTTTGATCAATTTGCAAAAATAGTTCAGAAGAGTGCTTCGAAATATTATGAAAAACATAAAAAAAAGTCTGATTTTCAGATGACCCTGTATGACCGCCATTTTGAATCTGACCATCAAATCTTGATCTTATGGATATGTAATTAGATTTAAAATACACGCGAGATGTTAGGCGATGCTTTAAAATCCCTTAATTTTGATAAATTGGCACAATGATCTAAGAATAATACATTGAACTATACAAGCCACAAGAAAAATTGTGATTTTCAGATGACCACGTATGGTCGCCATTTTGCATTTGACCATCAAATCTTGATCTTTTATGTGGTTAGATTCAAAAATGTGCGCATGATGTTAAGAGATATGATAAAAATTTGCACGATGAGCTAAGAATGATGCCTTGTAAGAGCAGAATGAAAAAGAAATACGATTTTAAAATGATCCCAAATAGCCGCCATTCAGAATTTGACCATCAGATCTTGATCTTATGGATGTGTAAATACAAACAAGGTGTGCGTAAGATGTTAGGCTAATGTGAATAGATCTCTCGGTCTTGACAAATTTACTCAACGATCTACGAATGACGCCTTGGCTTGAATAAACAATATGGAAAAGTACGATTTTCAGATGACCACATATGGCCGCCATTTTCATTTTGACCATCAAATCGTGATCTTAGGGATATGTAAATAGATTCAAAAAGGGCGTATGATCATAGGTTATCATAAGAGATCTCGCGGTTTTGATAAATTTTCATACTGATCTTAGAATAATGCCTTGAACTGCACGAGAAACATGTATGATTTTCAGATCACCGCATATGGCCATCATTTTGAACTTGACCACCAAATCATGATTTTAGGGATATGTAAATAGAATCAATATGGGTATAATATATTAGGTTATGCATGGAGACCTCTCAGTTTTGATGAATTTGTTCAGTGAGCGAAGAATAATGCCCATTATAAGAACCTGAAAGTGCGATTTAAGTGGAAATCGACGTCGTGAATAACGTGGTTTCTATGTTTAATATTCCTGTTTTATGATATAAGTTAAACACATAATGAGCAATAATGAGTATAATGACACACATGTGTAGTATATGAACAAATATATCAGGAAGTGTTACAGTGGTGAATTAAATGTACGAGTTGTCACAGCGAAACAGCTCACCAATTACCAGTATACGAGTTGTCAGAGCATTTCCATCATAGCTCTCTAGATTTGTATCTAATACCGCTTATGCCGGTGCTAGGGGCCGTGTGGTCATATCATCCAAGTTGCCACATGAACAGGTACAATAAAAGCGTACCTGAGATACAACACATATCACGAATCGTTAGATTCTTGGTATGTGCTTTAGAATAGGTTAACCAGAAGACTATTCTGTGAAGTCATGTGACGCAGTCAGTATGTCGGCACCTCTTCCCACTTCCCTTATATGTGTTGTAATTAAATCCTGGGTTTTGAACAGTAATAAACCATGCGAACTGATAATTTGACTTTTTTTGTTCCAATTTAGTCAAAACTGACCAATTGTTAATGGGCTGGACTATTTATCACGCTTACATCAATATCAGGCGAAAGGGCCCAGCTACTGGGGGATGACGTCAGTCGTCAGGTATGGCCTCTCAGGGTTACAACCGTTGACTAGATCAACGAACCTCTTGCAATTTCTCGGGTGTCGACTGTACGTGAGTTTGTATGGGGCGACCACATTCGCGGGGGAAATAGAATAAACCCTATCAGAAGATTCCGGCTCGGTCAGTGGTTTTCTCAGGACCTAAAACGACACAAGTCGCAAGTATGTAGGTAAATCATTTACCATATGCCCTTCAACTCGGCTACAATGTTTATCGCTGACAAAGCCCATTTATGAACTTCATATGTGGTGACAGGTAACAAGACGGAATTTGTCTAACTTGCTTTCTGCTGCTGGTGCCAAAAATACTGTTCCGTGGGAATGTATTTTCATTCCTGGCTTATTAAATCCTCAGAACAGTTGTCGCAATGTAATTAGTTAACAGTCTCAAAACCACAACACATTCATCAAACTTGAGTTTCATGGAGTAAACTTTAGGGTAAAATAACATAACCGAATACTGAAAGTCGGACCTGAGTGCAAGTCCCAGAGAAAACGAATGGTAATAGTAAGCAAGCAGCCCTGGAACAATTTCCTTGTGCCCATCTGTCAGCATGCAGTATAGTATGTACCCATGCAATTTACATGTACATAATGAGCTAACTACGGCAAACCAAAATGAAAAGGAAAATAAATTATTACAGATGCAGCTTATAAATACTACAGTACAGGCCTCGTCACAACTCAAGTATACCGGGGTAATTGCCGCACTGTTATCGCGGTATAGTTTAAGCCTAATCACTAGACTAATTACCACCCCCGTTATGTCTGCATGCGCCGTAAATACAGACGAAACGTAGCTCCATAATATCCATTCAAGCCTCGATATTGTTCATTTGTTATCATCCGATTGTCCCTTATAATGAGTTGATTAACCATTCTTAATTCTTTTCTCTTCAGTTATTTCCCTGTTAAACAGGATGCTCGTCTGTTTCGACAAAAGACGAACATTTGGTCGTGCACGGAAGTACAAATTAATCCAAATTAACACTAGGGAGGTTCTCGAAATCCCGATCGACGTTCGACGATCACGAGGAACACTTTCGCCCATATACAGTTATATTATCGTTAGTAAATGAGTAAACTTTTCTTGTGATTCTCCATTTGAGCCTAGTGACAATTCCCAAGACTTGCTACCGACACTATTCATATGCAAATTTAGCGCGAGGCCACTCTTCATTTCTTTACACAAACAGCGAAAAAGACCAAGTGCATGATAGACTGATTTTTGCAACATGCAGTGTCTGGTATATTCAGCATTTATTGCGGGGGGAAAATCTGATGACTACCGCTAAACGAAGGTTAACGATACTCCATAAATAAAAGTGGTAAATATCTTTAATGAACAGGTGCGTTTTTATTTTATTTGTTGTACCCACGGTCATATTAGAATTCCGCTAGCTTTATACAGGTTGATAAATATTGGTACGCTAAGGCCATGCATATAATAAATTTTAATATACGGACAGTAGGGATATTTTTACGGCTTGTTTCTACAAGCGCGACCCCGGAAATAATAATCAACGGGAAAGTCAAGCCTCGAGTAAAACGACAATAAAGATTGTTCAATTGTTATCATTCGATTGTCTCTTATAATTAGTTGATTAACCGTTCCTAATTCTTTTCTCTTCAGTTATTTTTTGTTGAACAGGATGTCCGTCTGTTTCGTCAACAAACCAGCATTTGGCTTTGCACGGCAGGGCCAATTAACACTTACGCGAGTCAATCATTATATTACTAGAAATTCCCAGCTATAAATATTCGAGGCTTTCGAGGTTTCTTCATAATTTATATTGCCTCTCACTTCGTATACAAGTCTCTCTCAATCATTTGTTGCCATATCTAATATCTGAATTACCGCCATACCTCATTACGAAAACACATAAATCCTACCATGTCACGTCGAAGTTCACTCAAAGGTAAGCGTGTGAAATTTCATCTTGTCTGTTTCTTGGTGTACTAGAGCATGTATGGTATTGTGGAGCCTGCTTTCTCATCATTGCATTTTACGCATTCATTTATTACATTATTTTTTTTTATTTTTCAGTGGCTAAAAACGCTTTCATCAGGTTTGCATGTGACCAGAAAACCATGCACGTGAAGAGCGGTCATCTGTTATCGACGACCCCGCTAAAAGTCAACGCCCAGGTTCTAGCCCCGTGGAAGGGAAAACGCTATAAGGCCATTATCCTTGGTTTAGCGGGTAAGGAGGTTTATTTATCTATATTTATTCTGCCAAATTTAAAAACATTTAAACCAATTGAAATACAAGCGTGTAGTCCGTCTTCACAATACACAACAAGTCGACAGTGAAAACTTTTAAAAAGCAAAGCAATTTAATGTGATCCCTATTATTGCAGACGATCCCACGGATTTGTATGAGCTGGAACGGAAAATGATGCGATGCCAGCAGAAACCAGTATCCAGTACGCTGAAAGCCGCTCGGCGCATTTCCCGCCCAGTCATCCGAAAGACACGCCCCCCAATCAGTGCCGATCAACGGAAGACATCATCCTTGGTGAATAGGAGCAAAACTGTGAAAAGAAAAACACAGGTAATAGATAAAATATCGGATTTACCATATATTTCTCTATACTCAATCACCCAGTAAGAGATAAACAGGAGACCAGCTCAAGCGCTATTCACTACTTGTTCGATAAACATTCGTATATATACGGGAGTCTGTATTTATATTAACTTTTTTTGCCAGGCAATAGAGTTTGTGGAAAATAACCAGCGGTCTCCAGTTCGAAAGCGACCTAATTCCAACAGCACAGCGACGTCCATCCCCAGGAATTCCTACAGTGTTGCTGCATTGACCAGTTCCGATGCGAAGACGGTCAATCGTCCGGTCCAGGGAAACCCGTCGGCGAGCTCGACTAGCGTCTCGACTCCCTCCCCTGCTTCTTCAACTGACCGCATACATGAAAGACTGGACCAGATAATGGACTACCTACGAACCCTAGACGAAAAACTTGAACGGGCCATACAGACCAGACCACCACCTTCAACAGCTACACCCCGACAGACCCGATACCTGACCTACCACCACCACGACAATCAACCTCTGCATCAGCTACACAGACAGATCTTCACAACGAATCCTCGTCCTCACCTCACCTGGACTCTGAACCGCCATCACCAACTGTCGATTTCTTTGACGTGCTCAACAATGACATCTCCACCGAAACGACCCTGTGCCATTACGACAACGACCTTACGATACACCCTCCTACTACTGTTAACCCATCACAAGAACATCAGACACCAACCACCATCATTCCGCCCCAAGAACATCAGACACCAGCCTCCATCAACCTAGCACAAGAACATCAGACACCAGCCGCCATCATTCCGCCCCAAGAACATCGGACACCAGCCTCCATCAACACACCTATTCGACCGCCTGCATCACACATTGTCAACACACCGCAACAACCTTCGACCCCACCCACTGAAGCATTCCTCGACACTAGATTTTGGAGTCTGAAGCCGGCAGAACTGGACAGAGAAAGTGTCGAGAGATTTACTGGTTACGCTGACTCAAAATATCACCCACGATGTGCCCACGACAGAAGGACTGGATATAACCAATGAAGACCTGCTTCCGATATTGAAACATTCTCACGGTGCTGGTAATCTAGCGAAACATTTCACTTTGAAATAATTATATAAGAAGAATGCCAATGGAAAGAACTTTTCCGGTGTGAATGCCGAGAAGAAAACAACACTTGATCAACGAAAGTACGAAGAACTTTTGGATTTAGTGCGTTTGCACTATGATGAGGACAATGTGGAGAAGACAGGGATATCGGCGGTGAACTCCGCTATTCGCTATTGTGGAATAGGAAGCTAAGCTTCCCATGGCTTCCTATCGGCAACGGATTATGAATACGGAGACAGAGAAAGATTTAACTGTTGATATTGTGTTTATTCAGTCATTTTATTGATCATGTTGTAAATAAAACTATTATACATATAAAATTCTAGTTTTGTTTCGGTCCTATTTTCTTTCCTTTATTTGTTATTAGTATCCCGAGGCTTTTCCGTCGACCGCAAGAACGTCACTTCAGCGAGGAGGTAGCAGACCGGTAGTCTTGAAAGCGAACATACACTACCCCTCTGATGATCGTAATGACACAGCTCCCACAGCTGAATAGATATATTGTTTTATCATTTAGAAAGTGATCGTATAACAGTATTTTCGTTATTTTGGGATAACACTATCTTAGAATAGCACAAATTTTAGTGCTGAAAATTTGGTCGAGTCCCGTGCGGGATTCGAACCAGCGACCCCAGAGTCAGGCACCTAATCGCCAGCACTGTATGTCGGCGATCTGAACCACTCGGCCAACGGGCCTCCCACAAAAATAGAAGGCAGCAGACCGGTAGTCTTGAAAGCGAACATACAGTACCCCTCTGATGATCGTAATGACACAGCTCCCAAAGCTGAATAGATATATTTTTTATCATTTAGAAAGTGATCGTATAACAATATTTTCGTTATTTTGGGATAACACTATCTCAGAATAGCACAAATTCTAGTGCTGAAAATTTGGTCGAGTCCCGTGCGGGATTCGAACCAGCGACCCGAGTCAGGCACCTAATCGTCAGCACTGTATGTTGGCGATCTAAACCACTCGGCCAACGGGCCTCCCATTAAATAGGAGGTAGCAGACCGGTAGTCTTGAAAGCGAACATACAGTACCCCTCTGATGAGGCCGTAACCTCAGACCCTATTCTGAGATTAAATAATATTTAATGGGAGGCCCGTTGGCCGAGTGGTTTAGATCGCCGACATACAGTGCTGGCGATTAGGTGCCTGACTCTGGGGTCGCTGGTTCGAATCCCGCACGGGACTCGACCAAATTTTCAGCACTAGAATTTGTGCTATTCTGAGATAGTGTTATCCCAAAATAACGAAAATACTGTTATACGATCACTTTCTAAATGATAAAAATATATCTATTCAGCTTTGGGAGCTGTGTCATTACGATCATCAGAGGGGTACTGTATGTTCGCTTTCAAGACTACCGGTCTGCTACCTCCTATTTTTGTGGGAGGCCCGTTGGCCGAGTGGTTTAGATCGCCGACATACAGTGCTGGCGATTAGGTGCCGGACTCTGGGGTCGCTGGTTCGAATCCCGCACGGGACTCGACCAAATTTTCAGCACTAGAATTTGTGCTATTCTAAGATAGTGTAATCCCAAAATAACGAAAATACTGTTATACGATCACTTTCTAAATGATAAAAAATATATCTATTCAGCTCTGGGAGCTGTGTCATTACGATCATCAGAGGGGTACTGTATGTTCGCTTTCAAGACTACCGGTCTGCTACCTCCTATTTAATGGGAGGCCCGTTGGCCGAGTGGTTTAGATCGCCGACATACAGTGCTGGCGATTAGGTGCCTGACTCTGGGGTCGCTGGTTCGAATCCCGCACGGGACTCGACCAAATTTTCAGCACTAGAATTTGTGCTATTCTGAGATAGTGTTATCCCAAAATAACGAAAATATTGTTATACGATCACTTTCTAAATGATAAAAAATATATCTATTCAGCTTTGGGAGCTGTGTCATTACGATCATCAGAGGGGTACTGTATGTTCGCTTTCAAGACTACCGGTCTGCTACCTCCTATTTAATGGGAGGCCCGTTGGCCGAGTGGTTTAGATCGCCGACATACAGTGCTGGCGATTAGGTGCCTGACTCTGGGGTCGCTGGTTCGAATCCTGCACGGGACTCGACCAAATTTTCAGCACTAGAATTTGTGCTATTCTGAGATAGTGTTATCCCAAAATAACGAAAATATTGTTATACGATCACTTTCTAAATGATAAAAAATCAAGTTTAATTGACAGACACATAATCCAATATGCTAGCAAGTGCACATAACAAACAGATCTCTGCTCTGGATAACCCTGCCATGTGTGTGAAGGCTAGGAGATCTTGCAATGCATCGGAAATTTATTCATCAGTCAACGCATCTACAATCATGCAACTTCGATATGACATTGAGATGGAACTATATGCCATCACATGCCACTTTCATTTACAGAATAATTTCATCGAATATGTTATTTGAAGCCATGTTCCATTTTTGAAATATTAAAGTGGTGAATTGGAATGATTAGTCGCATAAAACGATGCATTAAGCTGCTGTGAAAATCATGGAACAATGAAGCCAAAGTGCTGTTGAAAGATCTGTGCCCTCCAGGTATGTGTGCATGTCTACATTTTCCATAAATATATAAAAACTGAAGTTGACATAGCCCTATACCCCAATTGATGTATAGGCCTATACCTCAATCAAGGTTTAATACCCCGACCAAGGCATAATCATAATACCTCGATCAAGCCATTTTCCCCATCCTGTATAATCGGATGCAGCATCACAAATAGAGGAGCGCAATACCAAGGTACTGGGCCCAAATAAACCTTGATGCTCCAAAACAACTCGTGATGTAATGCATAACATTGACAGCACTTCTCAGATGATTACCAGATTACCGGTACATCAGAAAAGGCGCAGTCAATGTTGACTTGGGCCGGGGACAGTACTTACTATTTCCAACATGCAATCATCGAACAAGTACGAACTAATTGGATGACTTATCTTTAAAATGAAAAAAATTACACTCAGTAGAATATTTGAAATGAAATGGGGTGTCAACAGAGCCTTCAATTCTTTGATTACCCCACCACCCATGTTGCCTGTTCTTTGTTGTTTGCCCTGCGTGAGTGCGAGCGCGGAAGCCCACAATGAGCATGCGCCTCCCGACAAATAGTGAAGACTAATGCATACAATAGATATGATGTTTTGGGGAGTAGTAACGAACAGGAGCCATGTACAGCCATAGTATACCCGTGTGTGGAATGAGTCATGAATGAAATTTTCCTCAAACCCTCACAACTGCAACCATTTATCCTCCCCGAATGATTCTTTACTACTCCCAATAAGTAAACCTTGCTGCTCCAAACAACCCATGATGTAATGCATAACATTAACAACCCTTCTCAGTCATCAGAAAAGGCAGTGACCAATGGCATGGGCATCAAATTATGTTGACTTGGGCCGGGGACCGTACTTACTATTTCCAACATGCAATCATCGAACATGTACGAACAAATTGGGTGACTTGTTTTCAAAATGAAAAAAATTACACTCAGTAGAATATTTGAAATGAAATGGGGTGTCAACAGAGCCTTCAATTCTTTGATTACCCCACCACCCATGTTGACTTCGTTGTTGTTTGCCCAGCGTGAGTGCGAATGCGGAAGTCCACAATGAGCATGCGCCTCCCGACAAATAGTGAAGACTAATGCATACAATAGTTATAATGAATTTATTTGTTTTGTTTTTGGCGATAATTGAGAACAAATTTAAAAAGAAATATACAAGTATTACATTTCTACAGCCAACTATATCATTTTCTCTCGTAGCAAATGCTAAAAAGATATCTTCATATCCCATCATTTTTATGGATTAGTTAATCCTTGGACAAGATGGCGACTCCCACGAGTTGATTCTCTGTGGCATAGCTAGGTTCCAAATTTCCATGATTTTGTCATTATCCAGTTTATCCACCCTTTCAGAAATTCAATGTCTTGGTTTATCTCGCAGTCTTTGATGTAAAAGTAAGTTCGTTTTCGGTGTGGTCATAATTTCGAGTTGAGAAGTTGGGGAAAAAATGAAGTTAGTAGAAACAGCCAAGCTAACAACAACAACAACGACGCCATAAACAAGCTACAAGGCGGCCCAAGAAAACTTTGCTGCTCCAAAACAACCCATGATGCAATGCATAACATTGACAACCCTTCTCAGATGTTTACATCAGAAAAGGCAGTGACTAATGCCATGCCTGGAAGTTTTTATGGGACGGAAATGTTGACTTGGGCCAACAAGGCAGTGGATATTATTCGACTCCGTGATCGTACTTCCCAAAACAGAACTTACTGGCCTGTCATTGTTCACTTGGATGGGCTAGAAATGTTTATGCGTTGCATCATGGGTAGTTTTTGGACAGCAAGGTTGGCTTGGGCTATTGTTCCGTGAAAACGGTCCAATAGCACGATGGGGCTAGAACGAAAGAGACGATACTACACATGCATATATGCACCTATATTACAAAGGATTAATATCTCAATTATAACTATTTTAACTCCTCTAATAAAATATGAGCGTCCAGGCTCTTTTCATACACTAACAATAGACATGATCATATGTTGCAATCACAATTTTCATCTGTTCATCTGTTAACAGAATTTATACACGAAAATTGGATTAATCAAATTTTCCTACCCCTTACTCGTCTTTTGGTGATTTCTTTCCAGTGGCTCAGAGTATGCACAATTTTGTCTTTGAAAATAGTAGGAGCAGGCCTTCCATTTTGATGAGCTGATTATATCCTTCAACCTTAAATCAGCCCCGTGAAATGCAATGTCTGAGTGCTGTGAATCACACTCATTAACTTTGAAAAACGATTTTAAGGAGTGATAGCACACTCCTCCAGGTTATAACATAGGGAGACTTAATTATGTTTGGCGAGTATTGTTTTTCACACCCCTGAGCTAATTTTTAGGAGTCTGATGGTGTGCGAGTGTGATCGCACTCCTGCAAAATGACCGAGTATGATCATGAAAATTCACCCAATTGTCAATCTAGACACGAAGAATATAGTGAAAGAAGAAAAATGAAAACAAAAAACTTCATATTTACATTTATTTTGTACGTAATTTTAGTCAATGGGAATGTCAGTCCCAGTTAATTATAAGAACCGCAAATGCAGCGTCAAATAGACCTACAAGTGTCAAACAATACAACTGGAGTGATATTTTTTCAATATACAAAGTCATAGTTTGAGCTCAAACAACATCACACAACCAGAGATGCTTGGGTCATGTTCTAAAGTGACTATCACCGGGCACTGCCTATTCTACCCTGGAATCTACCATGAATTTGCCAAAAGTCATATCAAATTTGCAGTTTCATGCTATTCCATGGAATCGATCAAGACCATGTGTTGGTATATCACAAAAATTCATGGCCATTCCAAGACCTATTTTTCTCGTAACCTTGTCAACATGAATTCCAAGAAAATATTCATCAAACTCTATATTTCTGCTTCAAATATGTCTTCAGGATTAACAGGGTTGGATTTCCTGGATTTCCTTGAATTCTCGGAAAATAATATGTTGAAATACATATTCATTTCATTTCAATGTACATTGTTAAATTTGCTTAATGAAACTTGGTAAAAGGTGTTAAAAATGTCGAGGAAAATTCAGTTAAAGGTCCTGGAAAAGGTTATATAGACCTGGAAAAGTCCTGAAATGTTGTCTTTCACTAAAGGGTAGGAACTCTGGATTAAGATTAATTGAACAGAATTAAAATCAGATATATCTCAGCAAATTATCAACTATTTAATATGAATTTCAACTAATATACCATTCTGGGTAACTTCCCAGGGAATAGGCAGTGCCCTGTGATAGTCACATTAGAACATAAACCTTGCATGTGGGTTGTGTGACATAGTGTTTGAGACTTCATTATCAATTTCATCGTTTGCTTGTTTACTAAGGGAAGAAACCACATTAAATCAAACTTTCTGTCCTCCGATATTACCATCTATGCACATGTTTGATGATGTGACAGGAGTTATTCTGGACTAACTCTAAATTACCATTGGTACAACTTGACTGGAAACATACCAATGATACCTAAGTTTTTGCATGGTGATTGCTATGTGATACTAGCATGAACTGCTCAGCATGTTACAGATTACTACAAGCTCTTAAAAGAAAGACAAAACTAAAAATGTGGGAAGAGATATATATCGTCAAATTTACAGCAATTTTACAGAAGTGATCCGTTTGAGGTGTTCTATATGACCAGAAAGTCAGAGAAAACCTGTAGTAATGCTATGAAAATGATGAATTTACAATTGTACCACTTATTCTATTTTCAGTCTTGTAACTGCTCTGTTTGCTGTGACACATTCCACAAAAAGTAACCAACCTGCTAACAATGGAGAACTTGTATGAAATTCTTCAGTGTCGTGAAACAGACGCGCAGGAAGTTCTGAAGCACTCATACCAGAAACTAATAAAAGAACTTCATCCAGACAAGGTTAACAGCAGTGGCTTGACAGATTCTGAGAAACTAGAGAAGAAAGAACAATTTTTGGCAGTTGACCGAGCATGGAAAATCCTCAGCGATGACCATCTTCGCCGAGAGTTTGATGTAAGATGGCAGGAACGGTGTCTGGCTCAGGATTATCCTGTTCACGAGGTGGTTTGTCTGGAAGATTTCGATAATGACGAGGAAAACAAGCTGAAAATATATGGCTGTCCATGCGGTGGTGGCTTCAAGCTCTCCGAAACAGACATCAGATTACGAATGGACGTTGTCTGCTGCGACTCGTGCTCTCTCAGCATTCGAATCAACTACGACAGCGACTTTGGCTTAACATGAATCACATTAGTCTCATATATCACTCAGTGACAAAAATGTTACGAACTTTGTTTTATAATACATGTAACTTGATTCCATTCAGAATATGCAGAATTGTCATTTCCGACAACAGGGTGAAACTATTTGTATCAGTGTTCTAACAAAAACTTTTGATTGATGTTCATCTGACAGTGAGTGACAAGATTGACAGCACTGGTTAAGGTGTGACAGTGACAATTTCATTACTGACTCGATATTTGGATATGGCACTCGACAGAATGTTGGATGACTGACATGACTGGTGTCAGTCAAAGGGCAGGTAAAATTGCAGTGTATGAATAGGAGTTTTCTGTCTATAATCAGACCCGTACTTAGTCCTGTTCATTCTAACATATGTTTCACAGATTATTTCCTTTAGAAATGCTATGTTATTTTAACTTGTTTAATGGAGATTAAGTCTGTTTGTATGAATTTGTTATATGTTCTGGGAAATATATATATAGTCAATAACATCCCAAAGTTATTTGTCACAATTTTTTTCAACTTGATGCGTCTACAATATACATGTAGTATAAACATTGTTTGTTTTATAATCCCTATGTAACTGAGCATCATCCAGTATGTAACTGTACCTATATCCAGAATGCTGATTTTGTCTTAACAGAATAATTATACTTACTTACTCTTCATATTACACATTGCTTATTTTATATTATTTTAACATTTTTCTTTAAATTTATCGACTGTTGAGGCCATCCGAAGTTTGTCAAAGAGTATGTCATGTACTCATCACTTGTACTAGAACTCATTTATGCCGACTGCTTTGTAGATTCATAGCACCTACCCAGGATATGTGTGATGAGTGCAGTGTTACATTTTGGATGGTTCAGTGCTCTTGGTCCAATATATTTATATATTTTGTAATATTCTACGGTGTACATGCTATCAGATATCCTCCATACTGCAGGTCCGTATACTCCATACCCACCATGTATGAACATGTGCTCTTTGCATCTAGTAGTCGAACTGTCCATTTAAAATAACAGCCAGTTATAATAATAAATGGATGATGTTCGATAGTGATATGCCACCTTTGTGGGATCTTATATTTGGATGGAGATCGAGATTATGTGGAAAAAATGCTGGAGGACAAACTCTTTGAAGTTCCAGATGGAAAGGATATGCTGCTCAAAATCGCCCAGGCCAGAAAGGGTTAATAAGACGGCGAAGTCGTCTTCTGGCATGACTCGACTTTGTCAGACGAACCATGACTGGAGATGATTTTAATTAGTTAGATCATCCAAAGTGTTGCCTCGGTTGTGAAACAAGAATTTAAGATAACTTGAGATATCCAGTACCATGTACCATAACTCTTCTGGGCAATGAACACAGTTCAAAATGTAACACATTCATGACTGGGACCATCCTTTTATGGTGCTCTGAATAGGGAAGGCTTGGGCATTATCTTTGAATATAAATAAAGAAAATATATTCCTGAACATAGCTAAGCTATCATCTTATTGGTAATGTTATTAATACTGAAGCATAAATGTATGCACAAGAGCCTTTTAAAAACTTATTTGTTATCGAGCAAGTAACCTATTCAAGAGTTGCATGTACCATGATACATTGAGGAGATGATAAGTGTCCTGTCCGTGTCTTGTGCGCTGTCCTCAGTGTTGTATAGGTTGTATGGAGGGTGTCTGGTTCCATGCTGCTTCAAAGATTTCTTCTTTGAAGTAGCAGGAACACAACTGGGATGGGTGGTGCTTAGTTGGTTCATCATGATGGCTGAAATACAGTTGAAAGCGATGTTAAATCATATTCACTCACTCACTCACTCACCCATTGGATAGATGAACAAAGATTCATACCTGCACATGAAATGCAAAGGTTTTTAGATTTGCGTTTTGGTTCTTTCAATAGCTCAAACAAGGACAGAAATATCAGCATATCTACTTCATGTGGTTTGCTTTGAAATATATATTCTCTTAGATTTAAAAAAATGTACACTCTGCAGGCATGGCTGAGCAGGTGGTCATGAATGAACGATGAAATAGCAGGTTAACATTCCATCCGCAAATTTTTTGTGTTTTTGAACAGGGTGTTGAGGTAATTAAAGTCGATCATGTAGGAAAACTGAAGACCTGCATGCAGAAACCATAGGTACAGTCGTATGACCATAGTGTGTCATTCTCTTCAATGTCCATCTGACCAAGTATCTCCATCCCTCCAATGCCTGGGTGTAACCAAGTACCTCTGTCCCTCCAATGCCTGGGTGTAGCAAAGTATCTCCATCCCTTCAATGCCTGGGTGTAACCAAGTACCTCTGTCCCTCCAATGCCTGGGTGTAACCAAGTACCTCTGTCCCTCCAATGCCTGGGTGTAGCAAAGTATCTCGGTCCCTCCAATGCCTGGATGTAACCAAGTACCTCTGTCCCTCCAATGCCTGGGTGTAACCAAGTACCTCCGTCCCTCCAATGCCTGGGTGTAGCAAAGTATCTCTGTCCCTCCAATGCCTGGGTGTAACCAAGTACCTCTGTCCCTCCAATGCCTGGATGTAGCAAAGTATCTCCATCTCTCCAATGCCTGGGTGTAACCAAGTACCTCTGTCCCTCCAATGCCTGGGTGTAACCAAGTACCTCTGTCCCTCCAATGCCTGGGTGTAGCAGAGTATCTCCATCCCCCCAATGCCTGGATGTAACCAAGTACCTCTGTCCCTTCAATGCCTGGGTGTAACCAAGTACCTCCATCCCTCCAATGCCTGGGTGTAACCAAGTACCTCCGTCCCTCCAATGCCTGGGTGTAGCAAAGTATCTCCATCCCTCCAGTGCCTGTGTGTAACCAAGTATTTCCATCCCTTAAATGCCTGGGTGTAACCCAATATTTCCATCCCTTCAATGCCTGTGTGTAACCAAGTATTTCCATCCCTCCAATGCCTGTGTGTAACCAAGTATCTCCGTCCCTCCAATGCCTGTGTGTAACCAAGTATCTCCATCCCTCCAATGCCTGTGTGTAACCAAGTATCTCCATCCCTCCAATGCCTGGGTGTAACCAAGAACTCCGTCCCTCCAATGCCTGGGTGTAACCAAGTATATCCGTCCCTCCAATGCCTGGGTGTAACCAAGTACCTCCGTCCCTCCAATGCCTGGATGTAGCCAAGTATCTCCATCCCTCCAATGCCTGGGTGAAACCAAGTACCTCCACCCCTCCAATGCCTGGGTGTAACCAAGTATCTCCATCCGTCCAATGCCTGGGTGTGACCAAGTGCCTCCATCCCTCCAGTGCCTCTGTTTAACCAAGTATTTCCATCCCTCAAATGCCTGGGTGTAACCCAATATTTCCATCCCTCCAATGCCTGTGTGTAACCAAGTATTTCCATCCCTCCAATGCTTCTGTGTAACCAACTATCTCCGTCCCTCCAATGCCTGGGTGTAACCAAGTGCCTCCATCCCTCCAATACCTGGGTGTAACCAAGTGCCTCCATCCCTCCAGTGCCTGTGTGTAACCAAGTATTTCCATCCCTCTAAGAAGCTACAGGAACTTGATAATGTGATGTCTAGCACTGTAATATCACTTGTTTTTATTGCACCAGGTAAGCGTCCTGTCTGTGTCTTTTGCGCTGTCCTCGGTTTTCTATAGGGTGGATGAAGGGTGTCTGGTTCCATGCTGCTTCAAAGATTTCTTCTTTGAAGTAGCAGAAACACAACTGGGCTAGGTGGTGCTTAGTTGGTTCGTCGTGATACAGCTGAAGTATTGTTGAAAGTGACGTTAAATTCTATTCACTCACTCACTCCATCCATCTAACGCCTAGGTGTAACCAAATATTTCCATCCCTCCAATGCCTGTGTGTAACCATCAATATCCTCCGTCCAAACTTTGGTGGATAACCGTCAGATAGTTGTGTAGACCAAGATAATCTTGGTTTCTACAGCTCGGGTCTTTCTGATTCCCAAATGTGACTGCTGAGCGTCGCATCAACAAAGTGTTTATGGAATTGTGGAATACCGTCTCGACGATCCATATGGGAGAATGGATGATAGGCATAGATCTGTGGGATCCGATGGTAACCAGCATACATGTGCCACTTTTCCAGATCATCGAGCGGGTGGTTGGTGGGTGTCCGGTGGGCACAGGTTCCTGTTGCTTCAATGCACTTTGCTGAGAAGCAACAGGAACTTGATAATGTGGTGTCTAGCACTGTAATATCACTTGTCTTTATTGCACCATGTAAACGTCCTGTCTGTGTCTTGTGTGCTGTCCTCAGTGTTTTATAGGGTGGATGGTTCCATGCTGCTTCAAAGATCTCTTCTTTGAAGTAGCAGGAACACAACTGGGCTGGGTGGTGCTTAGTTGGTTCGTCGTGATATAGCTGAAATATTGTTGAAAGCGACGTTAAATTCTATTCACTCACTCCAGATCATCGAAAATATCTTGTCTCATTAGAGGACGGCATTTCAAGTTTTGGGTATTGCCTTTCGGGATTTCAGTCACCCGATGGTTGACCCTATGGTTCACCAAATTGACTGCTCGGGGCGTGAGTTTTCTACAATTAATAGGGCTGAAAGTTCACATTTAAATCAACAATCCCTATTTCATCCTTCCAACCATCCAGTTTTTATTCGTGAGAATTTTTTTTGTCTTTTTTTTAACTGTTCAGGCGGTTGGATTTATTCCACATCTCGTCAAATCAGTTGCTTGTTCCAGAGAATCGCTGGATAAGATTACAGACTCATCGCCGGAAGGGACGTCATGCCACGCATGCGAACATGCCTGGTGGTACACCCACACCCTGGTGTACATTATGGCATACGGGCTATAGGGTACAGGGGGTACCACCAGGCGTGTGGGCATGCATGACATGAAGTCCCCGGCGATGACGTCACTTTCGACGACGTAGGGTATCGGTGGCACCACCAGGTGAACACAGAAACGTGCGATGGCGTCGCTTCCGGCAATGACGTCAACGCATGGTACAAAATTTCAGTAACAACCACCATAGTCAGACTCTCCCACGAGCGTTGCCCACCTCACACGGCTGGTTATTGTGACCAGTAAAATGGTGCGTGTCAGGAGTGGGATTCGAACCCACGCCCGCATGTGCAGACCAGTATACCCATACCACCGAGAAAAAACAATTTCATAGATCTTGAGACTGGCGCCTTAGACCACTCTGCCATCCTGACCAACGCTGGTTATCCTGGTCATAATGATTCATATATAGTGCTATATCTGTTCAATGGTTTTACAACATGGCGAAGTATAACGAAAAAGGTGTGTGTCAGGAGTGGGATTCGAACCCACGCCCCACATATGTGGACCAGCACTTAAGACTGGCGCCTTACCACTAGGTCATCCTGACCAACGTTGATTATGATGGCCATAATGAGTCATATATTGTGCTACATTTTGTTACTTGCTTTTGCATGTCGTGGCGTGTTCGCCGTGAATGCCCTTATGACTGCACTGATTGGTTACTTCCCCAGCCCACCGATTGACTGGTCTATGCGCGTTAGGGCATTAGGATAGGGCGTTAAGATGTTGAGACGGCGTCACTGCATTTCGATGAATTAGTGACAATTCCATACCAGGGCGTTGAAGCGTTAAGCTAAGCGTTGGCGGGCATTACTGTGTTGCTGTTCATAAAAGCAAGCGTATCCTAAAGTCGTACACGGCCGAAGGTTGAACTTTCTCAAACGACGGCTTCTGATTGGGCAAGAGCCTACGAGAATTGTAAATATACCCAACTGATGTACTATAAGAGATATGGTCATACAGCAAGAGAAGGGGAATCCCCCTGGTCCTAGCTGGAGTCGAATCCATACACAGGGTGTGGGTGCACCACCAGGCGCGTGCGATGACGTCACTTCCGCCGATGAGGTCACTCCCGACGATGTACATAGGTGAACGAACATGCATGCGGTGACGTCAGGGAATTCCCAGAAGCGGCCCTCGCCAGAGTCGACTCGATGGAGAGGTGTGCTATCAGCCACCACTACTGGACGATGACAGCCATCCTTGATGTCACGAGCGCTTACGCCGGAACCAGTGACGGCCCCTCGGCCTCACAATGGTCTTTGCCCTATCCACCCTGATGCTGTGGCAATGGCGGTTCTGTCTTACAGCGACAGAAAAGAACAGCTCTTCAGAGCCTCCGTCTTCCGAAAGAGAGACTGCTAACTAAGCACAATATTCACACACACACACGCGCGCCGCGCGCACACACACACACGCGCACACACTCGCTCACTCAACATCGTTAGTGCGTCAATGCGTTAAGATTGGCGTTGGGCACGCCTCACGGGCCATTTGGACCGCGGATGGTCTATCTGTACCGGCCCCAAACACCTTTCTTCACACCCCTAAAATGCCCACTTTGGCTACTACTCCTACAGATGACGTGGACTTGCCTTAAGTCGTGGTCTACACCACGAGAGCTTCAATTTGACACCTTACACGGCCTATTAGGGCCAAGAATGGTCCATTCGGAGCTCAGGGATGGGACAGTTGGGTGCTCAGAGCTCGGCGCTCGAGGATGGGGCAGTTCGGTGCTTGGAGCTCAGAGCTCGGGGATGGGGCAGTCTTGAGCTCGGAGCTCGGGGATGGGGCAGTTGGGTGTTTGGACCTCGGAGTGTCTGCGCATGCACGCCATATCCCCTACTTCGACGACACGCCAGACCAGTCGGGCGCTGTCCCACGAAAGCTTCACTATGATACCCCACACGTACCATTCGGACCAAGAATGGTCCCTCAATCTCTCAAACATAACCTACGCACTCTTAAAATGGCCGCTTTCGCTACCACTCGTACTGATGACGTCACACACACACACACACGCGCGCACACGCATACGCACACGCTCAATATCGTTAGTGCGTCAATGCGCTAAGACGGGCGTTGGGCACGCCTCACGGGCCATTTGGACCATGGATGGTCCATCTCTGCCTCTAAAATGCCCACTTTGGCTACTACTCCTACTGATGACGTCACAGATGACGTTGACATCCCTCAAGTCGTGGTCTACAAGATGCATTCGGACCAAGAATGGTCCATCAATCGCTCAAACACACCCCCATGCACCCCCAAAACGTCCGCTTTCGCTACTACTCCTACTTTTGACATCACCAATGACGTCACAGATGACATGGATATCTCTCAAGTCGTGATCTATACCACGAGAGTTTCAATTTGACACCCTACACGGCCTATTAGGACCAAGAATGATCCCCACAATCACTCGACAGATCCCCCGCGCCCCTAAAATGCCTGCTTTCTATAATACGGCCAGACTGCGCATGCGCAGAATGATGAAACCGGACTAGACACCAAACCAATTCGACGCTACCCCAAGAGAACTTCAAAATAAGGTCTCACACGGACCAATCGGATCACTATGGGTCAATCTCGACCTCAAATACCCGTCCATTCAAATACCCTTTTTCTAATGCGCATGCACAGACAGACGATATTCCCACTCCACACATCCAGTTGGACGCTCCCCCAAGAGAGCTTTACATTGATACACGACGAAATCGAACCAATATGGCCCACCTCGACCCCAAAACATCCCTTCCAATGCCCTTTTCCCACAATTCCCTGTCTGCGCATGCGCAGAATGTTGAAAAGGACGATACACTAGGCCAGTCGGATCGTCCCATACGAATGCTTCACGATGACACCTCATACGGCCCAATCGGACAAATAGTGGTCCGTCACGACCTCAGAACGGCCATTCCAATACACTTTTACTACTGCGCATGCGCAGAATGGCGCCAGTTCTATCCCACACCTTCCAGTTGGATGCTTCCCTACGATTGATGCTCGATGATACCTCACACGACCCAATCGGACCATTATGGGTCCACCTAGACCCCAAAACGTCTACCCCAGCGCTACTTGCCCAGTGCGCATGCGCACAGTAACTTTTCAAAAAAAATTCAACGCATGGCCTCGAGACCCCTCCCATCGTGTTCTACAGCTCGAGATGAAGAAAACAAGGGGTCAAAACCCATACCGCAAATGTCCATGAGTGGGTTTCCCAGCGGGACCAAGATTGTCCACTGCGCCAGCATGGACCTAACATGGCCAAACCTACCTGAACTTTTCAACAAATTTCACCGCATGACTTCGAGACCCCTCCCATCGTGTTCTACATCAAAGAAAACAAGATGCCACACCCCATAGTAAAATCCGCAAGAAAAAAAAATTACCACCCCTATCCCATACATGCAAATGTCCGAATCAGGGGAGATCACCCAGAATTTGGCCCACAGAGGTTTCGCCTAGTCAGAGTTGTCGTCCTTGCGTCCAGAGTGTATAGATGGCGCTACGATCTTAATTCTCGTATCATTTGGGAATTTGTCCCTGGACGCCATTGTCCAATTACCAATATGACGCAAACGGACCTGCACGGATGTTTTTTAACGTTTTGCGAGCGATTGAACCATGCAAAATTATATAAAACTAACGGGCGGGTGCTTGTATCTAATGCATTTATACCACGGAAGACACAGGGATTCATAGACGTCCGTTTTTACTACCGTTAAACGGTAGAAAAAAAATGTCAAAAACTGAATATAGACAGCAAAAAACTCAAAAGTGTACGTTTTGGACAAGAAATACTCAATGTTTTTGACGAAAACTCAATACTCGAAATGGTGCAAATTATTTCAGTGATGTGAAAATCATCGCCGATCCTTCGACAATTTGCGAGTTCTGCGAAACGTACACAAACGGATTCAGATTTTGCTGACGTAATGCGCTAACTAAACCTCGGAGACCTTTGCTCGATTATTTTTTGGGAGCCTCGAATACTCTCTGTAATGGTTCCCGACTGGCGCCGAAGGTATGAGTGTATTCTCCTTCGCTCGGCTGCTGGTGCACAGCTACCTACGTTAAAACCCAACAGACGAAAACAGTCTATATGAAGGAATTGAATGCTAGCTGGCGGTCTGCATTTGCGTACACTTCGCCATCCATAAGATGGCTTGCGAATCGTGTGTCTCCATTATCGCGAAGCGATATCCAGTGTTTTACCGGATTCTGTTCGGCCTTCATCCGGCGGAGAACAGACTCGAGAAATCTGATGAATTACAGGTTTTCATACTACTTCTGAAACAGATATTCCCTGGGCTTACAAAATATATAGGTATGTATAACTTTCGTATCATCCAAGAGGTGTGGTGGATCTGAAATTTTGAACAAGTAGTTCATCACATGATTCGAAAATGGCGAGTTACGTTGGGGTTACGTCGGTAGACTTTAGCTGATTGGCTGACGAAGTCACGTGGTATTGATTTATGGAAATTCTCTTTAGCCGTTGCCGAAAGTAGGCTGAACATGGATACACACGATCCCAGGGTCAGTCTTACCGCGTATAGATGACCGAAATGGTTACAGGTTGGGCGGTCTGCAGACGAAAAATACACGAGGGTGAAAATGAAACCTGGGACATTTTGCATATCATTTAGCAGATGAATTTGATTCGGATTCGTTCATAATTAGAATGACAAACAATTTTCCCTAAGACAGAACATCGGGCAAAGTAGACTCAAGCGGTAGGAAATTTATGAAAATAAAAATGGATCGTTGCTACGGCCGAGACATTGCGTGTATGATACCCGTCATGAACAACAACAACAACGCGGTCTAGCACTTTACGTTGAGAACATGCATTTCTTCAGAAGTCGGTTTATTTGAGGTCTAGATTTTAACTTTAACGGCATTGCATTTCTTGTTTATGTCCGTGAGTCTTCAATTTTTGTTGGTAATTTTTATCTTTCACTGTAAAAACCATCATGGTATAAAATGAGAAAATGTGGTACAAAAATATCTGGAATTTCCTTATTTTTTTTAATGTTTTTGCGTATCTCATATAAACCCATAGCCTAGTCTTTATATAAAGGTTCATTAATAACAATCGTTGATTTACTGCTTGTCAGGGAATGCAGCAGGTGGCCAGATTTTTATTTATTTATTTATTTTTTTTTATGATTATTATTTTTTTTTGCAATGCAGACAATTCCAATATTTGTTTCATATGCAATACAAAGATACAAATGAAATAAAATTAAGAGTATATACTTACCACTTACCAAACATGTTTAGGTTGAATACTGCTCATCAATGGAGATAATCACTCGCCTGAACTAATTTGTGCTATTATAGGTGTGCTAACCACCACCCTCAGAATAAATGAGGCGATTTCAATTTTTCCCATTGAGAAGTTTACATCTAGTTGTGCAGTAACTAGCACTAGTGAAAATGGCAACTGGTCACGAAATGCTTGGTTCCGCAAATTTGGATTCTTTGGATTCTCACAAACTAAGCCACTAAGAATCCAACTGGATTCTCGCAAAATTTTGCGAAATTCTACCCACGCAGTTCCTTTGTTCTGAAGTTTGATGGCAACCATGCGATGGACGTAAAGTAGAAGTCTGAGTTCATTTTATAGCGTCTCTTGCAAGCGTTATATGATAATTATCTTTGAATGTTTATGATAGTTTGTGATCTCTTACCGCTGTTGGTGTTGCTACAAACACGAGGTCCAAAAAAATGAAATCTATTAAAATAAGTGAGCAAGTTACAATACAGAACATGTGTTTTTACCCCTCGGCCAACTTTGGCCTAGGGGTATTGTCGTCATCATGTACGGCTGTCCGTACGTCCGTACGTCTGTACGTCCGTCCGTCCGTTACCGCGATATCTACAGAACCGTTTCATGCATGGCAACCAAACTTGTTGTATCTATTTATCTTCACGTAAATCAGAAGCCTATCGAAAATGAGTCATCTCGGACAATATTTTGCAGAGTTATGCCCCTTTTTACAAATAAAAATCCATTTATGATTTGTTATTGTGATAATTTCAGAACCGTTCCATATACGACATCCTAACGTGATACAGTTGTTTCTCTTGACCTGAACTAGATGCCTATCGAAAATGAGTCGTGTCAGAAAGTATTTTGCAGAGTTATGCCCCTTGTCCATTTATGATTTGTTATTGTGATAATTTCAGAACCGTTCCATATACAACATCCTAACGTGATACAGTTGTTTCTCTTGACCTGAACTAGATGCCTATCGAAAATGAGTCATGTCAGAAAGTGTTTTGCAGAGTTATGCCCCTTGTCTAATAAAATCCACTAATTCCTATGTTAAGTTTGCATATAATTTCTATATCATGTTTGTATACTATCACATTTATTTATTGATTGGATGACTGATTTATTCTCTTACACAATGCGAAGAACAAACGTATATCTATAGTGTACATGTATGTATTTATTCCAGAAACAAATTAATTTAAGGGGAGGAAAACTTCTTTTTTTTTCAAAGAAAGTACACTTACAATACCAGGGGTAAATATTTCTTCCCACAAGCCAATCAATTGGTAGAGACACCCTTCCATTATAATAGCTGGGGTTCAGAGCCGAGGGGTTTCGACAGCGCAGCTTCATGTTTTGTCATTCAGATGACCATTATCCAAATCACATTAGATAGCTCACCTTAGTACTACAGAAACTATTTGTTCATATCTTAATTGGTAGGGTGGTAAAAACATTCAAGAACTCAATATCAACTTGTGGGTGGGCCGTAAAAACTTGGAAAAACTCAATTTGAGCATAAAAAGAACTCAATATTTTATAGTGGGTAGTAAAAATTTGGACTTCTATGAATCCCTGAAGACAACATGTTGAGATTTGCTGGTCCCCGATGACGTCATGCGCCGTCGGTCATCTTGAACTAACGTAGGACGAACGTTGTGCGGCTGCCATTTTGAAAATAGTCATTTTGACAGTTCACATTATAAATGCATTGGAGTTATACATACATTCTTTATTATTATTATTATTGTACGCTTACGCTAATACGAACTAGTTATGGGGTGGCAATTGACAAATCGGCTATCAAACAAACTACTCTGAGGCGTAATAATGAGCGATATTGCGATATTGTGAAATATCTCTGCCAGGTTCCAACTTGACATGCATATGATCTTTGTGATGTCACTCCCACTCACGTGACTTGCCCCTTCGAAAGAGCTGATTCGGTCGTGTTGACCTTGGAAAGGGGATATGTAGACATTGGGATCGCAAATTGGTGTAAGGGCAGCTACGGCTACATGGGGTATAATGTAGGAACAGATAACTCTTGCTGGGCCGTCACGTGACCGGAAGTGACCTTTGACCCGGATGTGACCCGAGACCCGGATGTCACATGACCGGATGTGACGTCATAGTGACGTCAATTTGATAAGAAGTAAAACCCTTATTCCCGCTTATTTAGAGGCAGAAATGTGCGAATCAGAGGAGATAACCAGGAATTGTTCAAATAGAGTAATCTGCCCCTAAATGATCGGGAATAAGGGTTTATATACTACTCACACATGAGATGATTGTTCGATACATGCTAACAACCTGTGGATTGTGTGTGGATTGTCCGAAATGTTCCATGAAATTTATGGGTATACGACGTCTCAGAGTTCTTTAGGACATGACCCGTTTCTGTAAACTGTAAACCGTTTCATCACACGCACTATTGTCAATCAATGAAAACATGACAACGTGAGGCAGAAAGTTCGGGGAAGTCCATGCAGGGCATATATCACAACACAGTTATGGTCAATCACAAGCCATAAGGCTCTGTTAAGGGACTAGAAGACGCTCATTTCCCTGCTATTATGGGGCTACAACATTGTGATTTGTCGAATTTTCCAAAACAAGCTGAATTTCATAACAAAAGTATCCAGAGATCTACAAACACAACAGAATCATTCATGCGTTTTACTGGTGGTCTGATAGTTTGATAGGATTGAAGAATTTTTTTTGGCATTTTAGATTCGACGCTTGGAGGGTGCAAAGTGCTCCCGAGGCTAAAAATTATGCCCCTGAAATCCCCCCAAAATCACACTTAGTCACTTACAACAAGAAGGAAACTTGTAAATGGCTAATAAATGAACCTCCAGTAATATTCCCGACCTCCACCCAGATTCCCCGCCCCCACCCTCTCTTGGAAATAGGACTGGAAAGACTCAGTTTATGTTATACCCCTAATATTTTCGAAGAAAGCATGGTGTCTCACTGTTGTTATTACATACCGGGTATTCAAAAAGAACTATATGTGATTAGTATTATATATCAAAATGGGGAAAATTTGACGGCATTTTACAATTTGATGAACCCTACTAAATATAACAACAATCTAGAAAGTTAACCAAGAATCTATTCACTATTAACCCAGAAAATAAACTAATTATGAGTTGTTTTGCCGTTTACTAATAAACAACAGGTGACCGTTTGGCAAGGGAGACAACTTATATTGCTTCATTTCACAGTTGATTGTGAAGAAATAGTTCACCAGTTTCTCGCGTTTTAAGTAGATGTCATATACGTCGGGTAGTTTATACTATTACCGAGAGAATAATCTGTGCAGCTTGGCGCCGTTATTTGATGGAAACAGTTAATGGTGACTGGCCGGGAATATCATACGCTGAAATCATACGCGCCTACTCACCCCCCAAAAGTTGAGCGGATAGTTACCATTTCCCCTGGAGCCTCTTCTCGTAGTAGGGAGTCTCGCTGGACTAGAATGCTGCTGGGCAGTGAATTAGAAATTTCACAAAAGTTAAAATGGGTCAGAGGATCGGTGATCATAATGATTGTGAGTTGTTTTATTGTTTACGGCTTTCCTTATCCATGAATTATATTCAGTTGACAGATACTCTGTTTTCTGAGACGTACGGCGTGTGGTCACATGTCTGAATCTCGGTGGGTGAATGGCGATTTTGAATAACAACCATCCGTCTGTCAAGCTAATGCCGGCTGCATTTGACCATCGCCATAAATTTGATGCCCACTCGAATTGGAGTTCGCATTGGCTCTGTCTTATTCACTACACATACAGCCTCTCTGTGTAATTTTCATTTAGTAAACATTTGACGAGCGGTTACTGTAGCGGTTACTGTTATATGAAACATTTAAAAATCCACACAAATTATTTCAGATTACCAATTGATCATTTTATCGAAAATTAAATGCATAATGTAAGGTGCTGTAGTTTGGGAGATTTGACTGGCCCGCGATGTTCTGTCTGAAATTCAAACAACGCAGTTTGCTTGTTTTGTAACAACTTGAATTCTCCCATTTGCAGATCCACAAGTGATTCCTGGGTAACAATTTGGCGAGCTTGCCAGGATTGTGGCTAATTGAGCTGCAAGTTAAACAGGTGTTATATACCCTGTCAGTAGAGGCATTGGTCCGGGTATTGGAATTCCTGACAGTGCCAGGTGTGTACACTGCTGAGCAGAGATAGGCCCTTGTGAAGAACATTGACAAATTTCAGCCATAGAGTACTCCAAAGACAATGGAGGAGAAATAACCCTCATTGGACTTTTGGAGCAGCTATCCACAGAGAACCGTATTGGTGGAGAAAACAGCCCAGCCCCTGGGAATTCCCAGCGCAGATAGTCAGAACAGTGGACGTGCAGAGCAGTCTGCGCAGATGGCAGGTACTGGAAGTGAGACTGCAGTCTACAGAAGGAAGTTCAGAATCTCTCGGCCAGGTGCTTGACTGTGATAATATAAACTGTCTATCATTTACGAGGTTGATTAGGAAAATTGATTCAGGTCTTGACCGAGGCTACAGCTATCAAAGGAAGAGTTTTCGTGGTCTTCCGAAATGCGCGAAATTTGTCCTGGGTCTGATGTTCAGCCAAGAACCAAAGCAAAGAACTGACTACAACAGACAGCCTCTCAGTAGAAGGACGAGTCGCTTCGGATGCCCTAATTGTAGAAAAACTAATGATGGGGCAACATGTCACCACTGTTTCCGGTGTGGGAGCTACACCACATCAAATCGGACTGTGACTGGAGGGGAGACTAACAGAATCAGTTAAACTAGAGTCGGCTACCGAGGGGCAGGTTGTGGCGAAGAACAATGTTGAACACGCGTTGTTACTGTTTTAGAACATTAACTCGCACCTTGTCATGTTCAACTTGTAAATCTGTGTTTTATTGCTCTAGAAATTGTCAGAAAGCTCACTGGGGAGATCATAAATCAATTTGTAAAAGGATAGGTGAGTTGGACGGGAAGTGGAACGTTACGTCCATGGGGTTTTGTGAACTGTGAGAAGTAGTATGTGAATTGCCTCCCAAAGATAAAGGTACATTGGTACACCTGGTGGGGGAAGAAATGCATCATGTCGAGTGAGATAGGTGGTGTGAGGGCCAGGGTACTGTGAGACACCGGATCCCAAGTTTGTATCATGTCTGAGAAATGATTGCAAGAAAACTTACCTGCTACATCTATGAAACCTGCACAGGAATTATGGAGTTCAGACGACACACTGGCAAGCTGGCAGTAGCTAATGGAACCACCATACCATTCGAGGGTGGGTTCAAGTAACTTCTGTCTGGTTGTGAAAACATACAGCTGCTATTATGTTATCCTGTTATGGGATATAATATTATTTTAGCAGTACGTCAATGGTTTCAGGGATGACAGACCTGACACTAGTGGCAGAAAAGGAGCCTGCCAATCGCTGGGAAATGTCCCTCCCTAATATCGGTAAGCTAAAAGTCTAGGAAGTAGTGCAGCTGATGCACAACTGCTCAGACAATGGCATTGGTCCAGCGAAAGTTCGTAGAGAAGACACTGTGATAGCGAAAGGTAGTTCAGTAAAGTGTGTGGCTCGCACAGGGATAGAGGACGGACACATATATGCTGTAGTAGAGCCCAGTGTAGAGCAGGTTGGGCCTGATAGAATATGTGTAAATGAGACACTAGTGACTCTCCACAAGAGGTCAGTAAACCGGATGGGGGTGAGCATCAGCAACACCTCTGATCATGAAAAACGATTGATGAGTAGAACTGTGTTGGGGCCATTACAACAGGTAAGATCATTTGTACGCCTTACCCGAGACCAAAGTGCTTGAAACAAATCATGCCAAGAACATGAGATCAAGAGAGTTTGGCACAAACTTTCTTGGTGAGTACTGTATCAAGGGAAAGCCCACCATCAAGGGTTTATTGGTCCAGATAGCTGCAGTTCACTACCTTTGTGACCCCATATTGTGGGTTATCCCTTCGGTTTACCGAATGCATCAGCTGCATTCCAGCGCTCAGTGCCCCTCTGGACGGACTTGGTCGTGTTTGCCTATTGTACTTAGATGACATTATTGTGTTTAGGGAAACTTATGAGCAGCACTCGAAAGATGCTCAAACAGCCTTGAAGAGGCTACAGTTGCATGGTTTCTAACTGAAACCCACCAAATGCAACCTGTTCATGCATGATGTGAAGTACCTATGCCATATCGTCTCAGCACGGGGACATTAGATTGACCCATTGGACATAGAGGCAGTCCAACGGCTGAAAGATCACAAACCAACGACTGTCGGGGATGTTAGAAAACTGTTAGGTTTCAATGGATACTACCGACGACACCTTCCAGATTTCATTCGGCAAGCAAAATCCCTCTGTGACTTGCTGAAGGGCAGCTGAAGGGTAGGAGGCAACAACCAGGTACCATCGAGCACCACAGTAACACCGACATTAGAACATCAGAGAGTTCTTGAAAACCCGATTGACCTGTTTAGCAACTCCGAGGCGTATCCTAACTTTAAAGAGCCGTTCATCCTGCATACGGATCCTTCTAATGACGGACTGGGGGTGATAGTGTACTAGCGTCAGGATGATGGGTTAGTAGAATGTGAATAGCCGGTTCGAGCGCAGGGAACCCGGGAAGCCGATGACGTCGTGACGTCATCAATAGGTCGAAGTCGTGCGGTGTTCGTCTATTGATAGTGTTATGACCATAGCCCAAGGGGTTGTAGGTCAACGTCTGTTCACCGGACCGTGACAATAGCCTGAGGTGTTTGCGGTGTTTTATGTCTGTTCAGCGGACCGTGTCTATAGCTTTTTGCGGTGTTCGAGGTTATGGTCTATTTATGGAGCCATACTTATAGCCTGAAGGTGCGGTGTTCATCGTCTATATATAGACCTATAACCCGGAGATGCGGTGTTGTAGTTCAACGTCTGTTCACCGAACCGTGACTATAGCGTGAGAAGTGTTTGCGGTGTTCCATATCTGTTCAGCGGGCCGTGTCTATAGTTAGCGATGGAGCGTGACTAATGAAAGCAGGCGGCTAATTCGGGACCGAAGTCGCATTGATTCCTATGTTGATAGACGTTGAATGAGGCATGAAATGCGTAAATTCCTCAGTTATGCCCCTAGGGCGTCCAAATTTCGTTTCGGGGTAAAAAATGATTTCGATTTTTTTTTTTTTTTTTTTTTTGACTGCCGATTTTCGTCGAATTTTCTATAAATTACCCATGGCAATATCTCAGGAACTAAGAAGGATAGAGACTCGCGGCTTACGGATTCCTCTCGTATAGATGCACAATAAAGGCCCTATACAATTTTATCGCCCGACGGTATCTTTCGCCGCAATTAGACGATAATCGGTGTCACGTGATTCGGCGATTTCTCGGGAAATAAGCGACATACGGGCTCGCGGTTTGCGGCGTTGTATTCCTCGTGTAGCGGTCTACCGTAAAGCTCTTAAGCGAATTTATCGTATCTCAGTAGGTTTCGCCTCTATTCGGCGTCGAAATACGCTCTGTTTACTTACTTAACCGGACATGGAACTCGTCAACGCGAAAATTAGGTCGACCGTCACATGGTCAACTGATAAAATGACCAATGCGTATATAAAGACTTCTCATGTGCTTCTCACTTTATTCTACTACTGTCGCACCTGTAAAGCCAATATGTATCGACTAATGAGTAATCTCTACGTTCAAGTGAGGGGTGAAGGAAATTCTCCTCAAGTAACATTTCAACGTATACGACATAATGGGCAGATTATAAAACCTTATGGTGTTGCCATACGACTGACGAGAGATGGGTGGTTTTCATTCAAACAATTCCTGCCTAGAGTGGATAGAATGATTCAGGCTAAAGAGACGGTTGAAACTCCATTCAAACTACAAGATAATATATACATTAACACTGCAGCATATGAAGGGGAATGGTTCGTCTACATAAGAGAGTGGTTCCTAAAATCACCAACCAGCGAGTTGAAACCAGGTCGGAACGGACACACGCTGAACACGAAAGGCTGGGATATGTTGGAAAAACTCATTCCTATCATTGAGACCAACATGATTGAAATAGAACAGTGTCCCGTCAGCAACGAATTCAACAACTCTATCACAGGACCAATTCTCCCACCTAAACCAGTTGAATCTGCCGCGAGTGATCTACCGAGCGAGAATTTGGTGAATGATAATGGTGGATATTCATACGATGAAGCGCACGACGTCTCTATGTGCGACATTTTACACCACAACCAAATGGAACAGTTGCATTGTGACACGTGCAATCCTATGGGGGCGGGATTACTTCACTGGTGAAAACTCAAACAATGTGAACATTAGGAGAAAGACTAAACCGTTGTATAAACTGTGTGTCCGCCATACCTCGTCAAACACCTCTTCACGACATTCTATGTTGTTATACCTATATCATAACTCTATGAGAGAAATTTTTGCATTCCTTTAGAAACCGTTGAACGCATCATGTCGGCAGAAGACAATCTTGACTATGTAGATATGTGGATTAAATTTTATCGAGACAAGAGTAGAGCTTACCTAATGGAGGAGATTTGTGAGATTGGGGGACAGAGAGTGCATTCACCTCCAAACTCTCTTAATATTGCACAAGGCAACAGTACGGTGAACTCGACTAACAAATCACATACAAGAGAAATGACAGTTGAACTAATTTCACCGGCACAGCGAGTTGTAGAGCAGGCTAAAGCAGAACTCTGTAGACAGCGTCACAAAGTAAGCGTGCAAGCGCCAGTAAAGGGAACGCGGAAAGAGGAGGAGGAGGACGCGGAAAGAGGAGGAGGAGGAGGAAAGGATAAAGAGCATATACCGTATAGTATAAAGTATAGAGAGAAGTGATATTAGAATTAATCTACGTTT
The DNA here is from genome assembly GCA_036873755.1 of Hanleya hanleyi. Lineage (NCBI taxonomy): Eukaryota > Metazoa > Mollusca > Polyplacophora > Lepidopleurida > Hanleyidae > Hanleya > Hanleya hanleyi. The sequence continues at coordinate 328,004 of JAVTVY010007140.1, forward strand.
TGGCAGAGAAGCGTCAACATGTCAAACAAGTGTACGGTGTGTCAGAAAACATTCTCGCGTCCAGATAACCTGATGAGACATCAACTTATACACCAACAGGAGACTCAACCGATAAAAGCAGAACATCCGTATAAAAGTACTCTCGAGACTTCATCTATGGCTCTTTGAAGAGCATCACAACATCCATTTACTATGATCGTCAGCGGCCCGACTGGTTGTGGGAAGACATCATGGGTAATGAAATTTTTGGAATCTGCTAATATCCATCCCTCTCCAACACGCATCGTATGGTCTATGTTTTATGTATACTATGATTGTCTTTTTGAATTTGGTGCTAATACTGTTATATGGAAAATGGAATAGGTCTTTGGATTATGGACGCGGATATTCTCTAATGGACGACGGCTGGATTATGAATGACGGACTAGACGCTTGTAATTACAGTCAATGGCAGTCAGCCTATGAATCTACAAGTCTGAAAAATGTAAACTTCCTCCCCGGCATACCCCATGACATAGGCGAAGTGTATTACTTCGACCCCGGCCAAACCAACGTTATTGTTCTGGACGATTTGATGGGTGAGGTAAAGCGCGAAGAAAAAGTTGCCGACCTATTCACCAAAGGGTCGCATCACAGAAATTTGTCCGTAATTTATCTCACTCAGAATCTCTTCCCTCAAGGCAAAACATCTCGTGATATCACGCTGAACTGCCAGTATTTCGTTCTATTCAATAATCCTATTGATAGACAGCAAATTAGTACGTTCGGGAGACGGATCTTTCCTCGGGATACGACACATTTCATGGCAAAATTTCGCGAAGTCACATCTCGTCCGTACGGATATCTGTTCATCGATTTAAAACCCCATACAGCGGAAAATGACAGACTGTCTACCAATGTAATATCAGGCGATGAGGAACTCGTGAAAGAGGAAGAACAACTGCCACCTCGTCCAGCCTCAATTCTTAATCCATCAACTCAAATTCAACGCATACCATCTCACAATCCGACATGGTCCGCTAAGAGGAATGAACAAGTGGGAGAGGGATTATATACGAGGATGGATCCACCGTGGTTCAAACGGAATGAAAATGTCCCAGCAGAGGCAGATGATCCATAGAAGCGGGAATGAAATGGAACGACGAAAGAGAAAATACCCTTCAGATGACGAACTCATCCATCCTGGGGAAATAGATCTACCTACCCACTTGCGGAAACGGGTTAAATATAACGTGTGGAAAAACATGTTCGGAAAACCTATCGCGAGAGATTGTAGGGTTGACATTGACGAGAGAAAACAGCGATATATAAGCCAAGGTTACGACGAGGATGAGTCTGGTGCAAATGCTATGGAGGATTATACCCCAACGATGATGAAGACTTTACGTCAAAAATACTGCAATCTCCTCGTGAACATCCAAAAGCTACAAACCGATTATATTCATAACGAGATCTTGAAAACAACGAGGCGTCTGCAAACGATATACGACGTAGACTACGAGGAAGCACTCAGACAGACGATTAAGATGCGAAAATGCTTATTTGATAAGTTGATTGATGACGGTGATAGCGAGGACTCCGAATAAAGACCCTAGTGGAAATATTCGTACATAAACATTGAATGGAAGGCTAGATGTCGAAATGATACCCACAATGGAGATGTATTTTATATAAGCAGTTTTCGTTCATTACTTGTGCAGTGCTATGAGTTGTTGAATAAAGCGATTATTTAGTAATCTTCTTATTGCTTTGCCTCTATTTTATACTAGTCATATAATTCCTCCTCCTCCTCCTCTACCATACACACACACACACACACACATACACACCCTCCTCCTCTTCCTCCTCCCCATAAAAGAGTACATAAAAAGACAAGGCTATGATATACTTTGACATTTTTTATTTATCTACGAAGTATAAATGCGAATTGTCCCTTTTTCAAGCAATGTCACAGATTTTTCAAGTATATGGTTTCATGTTCTTTGTATGTATCGTCGTCTTACGAGTTGATGAACATAAAAATATATACAATCATTTCACTGGTACTCGTTCACCCTCCATTGTCGTGACCCCGTCTCAGCGTCTATCATATATTCACTCGCATAACGGATAACGTTCAAGGCTTTCTCAACGTCCTCCACACAGTTTTTCAAATTTGACCACATAGTCAGGTCCAAAGTCTGTCCGTCTTGTGTTGGATGGATTTTGTTGCGCCTATTCTCATCCGTCTTCCGGCGACGAACATAAATTTTATCCTGTCCTCGGTAGAAGCTGTAACTCAAGTACACGTCTTCTGACAACGGTGAAGTTTCGGCATTGTCTACGCGTTTCACTATCAGGTCGTCGATCGTAACGATATAGTTCGTCAACTTCATCTAACCCTCCCGCGATAAACGTATGGTTTTTATATGGGGCAAAGGGTCGGATTCGGTTACATCTATACTCTCGGTAATATATATGCAGGCGTGTCCTTTAGAGGTTCCCACATTGACGAAGACATTGTATCCCAAATGGAACCCAGTCATGAAGATGTATCCAACATCAACGGTAGAAGTCTTCTTAAGTTCAGGCTGTAGCAGTTGAGCTAATGTAATGTTGCCAGTCTGTAGAGCTTCCACAAACGTATAAAAGGCCTTCGGACCTCGTTTAGGTATCAAGTTCAACAAAAGCCGCACTCGACTACTCGTGGTCTTCTCAGCCATAATGTCTTCGTACATTTCCACCGTTAATATCGCAGTTCGTCTTAGCGAATCACATATTGCGGACACACATGTTATCTTTTTGATGAGAATCAAAATATTTTCGCGAATTGCTTGTCGGTGGACCTCTTCCATCGTGCTATCGGTGACGCGTTCGAATAGTAGCGACAGTATGATACGTTAAGGCAATTCGTCCTTATATATGAAATATTGAGGTGATAATGACGTATGACTGTCAAATGACCGCATTTATGAAGACTTTCCTAATTTATCGACGTCACTTCCGGTCGACCTAATTTTCGCGTTGACGAGTTCCATGTCCGGTTAAGTAAGTAAACAAAGCATATTTCGACGCCGAATAGAGGCGAAACTTACGGAGACACGATAAATTCGTATAGGAGCTTTACGGTAGACCCCTACACGAGGAATATAACGCCGCAAACCGCGAGCCCGTATGTCGCTTATTTCCCGCGAAATCGCCGAATCACGTGTCATCGATTATCGTCTTATAGCGGCGAAAGATACCGTCGGGCGATAAAATTGCATAGGGCCTTTATTGTGCATCTATACGAGAGGAATACGACGCCGTAAGCCGCGAGTCTCTATCCTTCTTAGTTCCTGAGATATTGCCATGGGTAATTTTTTTTTACCCCGAAACGAAATTTGGACGCCCTAGGGGCATAACTGAGGAATTTACGCATTTCATGCCTCATTCAACGTCTATCAACATAGGAATCAATGCGACTTCGGTCCCGAATTAGCCGCCTGCTTTTATTAGTCACGCTCCATCGCTAACTATAGACACGGCCCGCTGAACAGATATGGAACACCGCAAACACTTCTCACGCTATAGTCACGGTTCGGTAAACAGACGTTGAACTACAACACCGCATCTCCGGGTTATAGGTCTATATATAGACGATGAACACCGCACTTTCAGGCTATAAGTATGGCTCCATAAATAGACCATAACCTCGAACACCGCAAAAAGCTATAGACACGGTCCGCTGAACAGACATAAAACACCGCAAACACCTCAGGCTATTGTCACGGTCCGGTGAACAAACGTTGACCTACAAACCCCTTGGGCTACGTTCATGACACTATCAATAGACGAACACCTATTTGTGACGTCACCTCGATCTACTTATGACGTCATCGGCTTCCCGGGTTCCCTGCGCTCGAACCGGCTATTTACATTCTACTTGGGTTATGGCTCCCGCACCCTCAGTCCTACCGAGAAAAATTACCATCTATACTCTGGAAGTTGGAGTTCTTGGCTCTGAAATGGGCGGTGGCCGAAAGGTTCGTGACATTTTGTACTACACCCTCCATTTTCTATAGTATAGTAACAATAATCTCGTATCATATGTCTTAACATCCGCTCGACGGGATGCTGCAAGGACGAAATTGGTTGCAGAAGTGTCCGATTTCAACTTCATGATAAAATATCGCCCTGGCCGAGCCAATGAGGATGCAGATGGTCTGTCCTGCATGCCTCTCGATATTGACCACGTGATGAATAGTTGTACAGAGGAGATGTCTCCTGAAAAGATTGGAGCGGTGATGATAGTTCACTACGAGCACCTGAGCAAAGATGCTGTGTGGATCACAGCTATATCAACGAGCCTCGACAACTTACCTAAGGATGATCCGCCAACAACTATTCCGAGGATCCCGCGCGAGGACATTACCCATTGTCTACCCAGGACAATGAATTAGAGATTGGAAAAAATTTCCGTGCAAAGCTTGCCGGCAAACCTCCACCGAAACAGCAAGGTGATCCTTGTGGCTCCACCGAAAATGGAACAATCTGACGACCAAGAAAGATATTCTGTACAAAAAGAATCCCTTGTCGGCTGAGACGGTCAGGGAACAGCTAGTCCTTCCCCAAGTTTACAGGAAGCAAGTGCTAGAGCAACTTCATAAAGACATGGGTAATCTTGGAGTGGACAGAATAGCATTTATCACGTGAGAGACTTTTCTGGTCCCATATGCACAGTGATACTGAGAGATATGCCACTTCCGAATGTTCCTGCTTAAAGAGCAAGGCACCGCCTTTGAAACTAAAGGCCCACTGTGCCCGATACACACCACAGCGCCCATGGAGCTAGAGTCCATTGATTTCTTACGCCCAGAACGAAGCAAAGGCGGGTTCAAGTATATCTTGGTGATCATGGGGCAATTTACGGGATTCGCACAGGCATACCCTCCATTAATAAGTCCGGGACCACTGTGGCCAACAAGGTTTACAATGATTTTGTGCTGCGGTTTGGAGATCCACCACGATCAAGGAAAAGAGTTTGGCAATGACCTACTTCACTAGCTTGAAATGTGTGCTGGCGTTTCACCCAGTCGTTCCACATCGTACCATCCACAGGGAAACGGACAAGTGAAGCGTTTTAATCGGACCCTTGTCAATATGCTCCGGAGTATATACTACCAGACCAACACAAGAGCAATTGGAAAGATTACCCCACAAAGGTCGTTCACGCATATAGTTGCACTAGACATAGAGCCACTGGATTTTCTAAATTTCACCTAATCTTCGGACGCAATCCTAGACCGCCAGTCGACCTGATGTTCGGTGTAGATGATGAAGTAGGCAAGACACACAATATCACCTATGCAGGAAAATGGAGATCCTGCATGGAAGAGGCATATAGGTTGGCCCGCAAACATGCAGAAAAGTCCTCCTTAAAGGCAAAATCCAGGTATGATCGTTCTGCGAGATATACCCTCCTTTAACCAGGTGGTTGTGTAGTGGTGCGCAATCTTACACCGAGAGGGGGACCAGGAAAGTTGTTGTCCTTTTGAGAAGACACCATTCATATTGTGCCACGCAGAATGGGATCTGGTAGCCCCGTCTACGGAATCAAGCCTGAGAAGGGCGCGGGACGTACTAGGTCTTTCCATAGGATCTTAGTACTGCCATGTGCAAGTCTCCAGGACAATACACCCGCTCTTCCATCTAAGAAACCTGCTAAATAAATGCCCAACGGAAACAAAATAGTATTTATCTTGGTTTGGAAGATGTCAGCTCTGATGAAGAAAGCGACGGAGACATCTACACAGGACCAGATCTTCCTAGACTCAGAAGAAGGGTTACTGAGCCCCGCAACCAACTGAATCTATCAGTCAGTATTTCCCACCCCAACCAAGGACACGCAATACCAGATACAGATGGCAACGTAGCCGACAGGTCACCAGGACCTGAAGAAGCGGAGGTTGAGACCCCAGCTCAGGATGAAAATGGCCGACCATGAAGAAATAGACAACCACCAGGGATGCCTACGTGTGACCATTTGGGTCAAGGTTCAGAATACCAACCTAAACTGTTGGACCACCAGCACCAAATTGGGTGTTCCAACCAATGATGGTGTGAATGAGACCGTTTGGTCAAATAATGTGCCGGCCTCCGTTCCTCGTTTCTATGTGCTGAACAGATATGGAACTGTAGTTGGAAAGCCTCATCGTTGAATACATTGTAAATAGATTCAAGGAAAACTGTGACTGTATTAGGAAGACTGTGTTACTGTTGTACAAGTAGAAACGTAGATGCCATATCTCTGTTCAGCTCGTGGTAAACTTGGTTAACTTGTAGGATGATTTTCTACTATTGGTGTCCCCGAGTTGTAGCAGATAGTCTACAAGGGGTATGAGCTACAGCAACCTAGGAATGTGTAGTCCTAGGATAGTACAGGTTAGATTATTCTGAAAGTAGATGTATGGGAGTAAGAAAATTTCCATTAGGCTAACCAATATTAGAAGCTATGTACATGCTAGTGAGCTTATGGACTCACAATTTGAGTAATGGTTGTACTCTGCTAAATGGTTTAGATATGCGGCCTGATCAGCCGATAGGGAATGATGTTACTAGCGAGCATAGCTTATCGGAAGTTTAATCCCTCTCTAGCAGATTTCCATGATTGTTGTTGTTTACTGTGCTCATGTATCTAGTCTTTGTACATTCGTGCTCATCCCAATTAATGTTATGTGAAATGTCGGGGACGACATTTTGATTCTGGAGGTGAATGTGAGGTGCAGTAACAGGGGTCTTCTTAAAATTTGATAGTTGGGCAAATCCGTTTCCGTCCCGGTTCGCATTTGGCGAGATTTGTCTGGCGTGCGCTGTTCTGTCTACGAAATTCAAACACCGCAGTTTGCTTGTTTTGTAACGAGTTGATTTCTCCCATTTTGCAGATCCCCAGGTGATTCTTAGGTAACAAACACATTATGGAAAGGTTGATTTAATTCGTGAAAAGTAGACAACACATTCAACACACAGTAATTTGAATAATTTGTCTAGTAACTAACGCCGAAACTGTTCCTAATCCTGATACTTCAGGGGTTGCCTCGGAATACCATATTTACCCGAGCGTTATGACCTCGGAAAAATGTTCAGTTATATACATCTATTTGAGCACGCATTCTACAGGCTCTTGGAATAAAAAAAAAATCCAGAAAATATGTGTACTTTTAATAGCTCCATATTAAACATACATGAAAAACAAAACTAATTTGTGTAAAAGCAACGAAATGTTAATGTTAAATTCTGAAAGAAAAGGATAGTTTTTGTGTCCGGGGACCTTACATAGACGAATTGAGTGAATGATAGTTGTCTACATAATACCCGATTGCTTTTTGTTATATGGTATATACATTTGGCATTTCCTGAAATGACAGCATTAACGCCCTGACATCGATGTTCCGCAGTGGATTCCTGATATGAAAATACGGTATAGTATAGTCGAATACCAAGAATTCCCATTACAATTCTATTGATCGGTTTTAATGTCAAATATCAAATTCTGCAGGGTGTGTCTTGGGAAATAACGGTAAACGCTCGACCTATGGATTCAAATAACTAAAGTGCTAATAGGATTCAACATAATAATATGTTGGAATATCACTCTTGTTGCTGCGATTGATAACATATTGGCCAACAGTGATGATTTTTTTAGAATTCGAGGGATGAATCCGTCCGCACTGGACACCTCCCTTCCTCCCTGCATCAGCCTGTTAAAGAACAACTATATATGAATTTCTTCAGCTGCAACGATGTTGCCTACTGCAACACGAGATTATGTGGATCTGAACACAATACATTGACATGTGCCATATTTTATTAATACTCATGAACTAGATGTTGAGGTAATTCTCCAGTTGAAGAGTCAGTAAGTGTAGCCTTATACTCGCAAAGATCATACCTGGTGTGCAGAGAGAAAGTATAACGGAAAAATTTCCAGGTAGAAATATCCCCAGACGACTGAAAGTCGGATTTTAATGGCCCTACTCTTGTCAATAACTTACTCGTTTAATTTTGAACAACCCTTATCTGCCGGGCCAGTTGTGACATCAATTTACTTATTCCTCTAAATAATTATATATGTTAATAATACATGTATGGCAAACAAGTAGACTTCTAAAAATCCATGCTTTGGAGTTGGGCCCTCTTCGTTGTAGGTCAAGAGTGCCCTATAGGCGCCATCTTGGATTTATCTAGGATGGTTTGCGCTGAGGGTTATACTGGTTGGGAGATAATGACTCCGATATGTAAGCAACGACGTGCTCTCAGTTCGAGTTCTGAGCAAGATTTCGCCCAGGTAGGGTTACTAAAGAAATCCATGCAGTGTGCACCAGGTGATGTCACTAAGCCCCCATGGGCAATTATATTGGATCCATATCTAAAAAGATAAAGGTAAATTTATTATTGTGCCAAGTTTGATGCTTCCATCACAAAATGCACGATTTCATCATTATTTGGGCTGGATATTCTATAAAAGGATTGGTAGATAGAAAATAGAACATTCCAGTGATACCGATACATAATACATTTTTATTAATGTCACATTCAGCTTGGACGATCTGTTAACGGAAAATATTTATCGCCAATGGCTCATTATTCATGCGCCGGGGGAGACTGAGGTACAATCTAGTCCCATACTTAACACACTAATTTCATTGGATCATCGTCAACACAATATATGTTACTTGATTTTCCAATCCTAGGATGTTCCACTTTGGAATGTAGCAGGGGCATTGTGCATACCGAAGGGTATGGCCTTGTGTATGGCAACTCTGTATCCATGAAACTTAAAAAATGAAATCACTTTTGCAACTCAATCAGTTTCAACCCCACAAATAGCTTATGTATGGGCGTCAGATCCGACATTCAGTATTCAGTCTTCGTTCACAAAGGATCTACGAAAAGTGGGGAGATAAAGCCTCTCTTCCTATAAAAGACTCATATACAACAACTTCCATGGAATCTCCCACGGCCAGAAACAAGAGGAGACAAGAGGCTGTTCCGATGAAGGGAGAATGTTCACAATATACTCGCAATCAATGCGATACACGTGCCATTTTAGCATGATATAAGATCCAGGCTAGAAAGACGTTTATATTACTAAATGATGGCCTGGCGTTATTGTTTAATTCAAAGCTGTTGACTACAAATCTGCTTGCCACGTGACAGTATTAGTAGATAATAGTTCATTACAGTAAACTAATGTGTCAAAAAGCGTTAATCAATTAAACCAGCAGTTGGTGATTCCTCTGTCATGAATACTTTCATTACCTTTGAGCCCAAAGGATGGACACAACAAGTACTATATATACTTATCTATTTCATGGAAATACATATCTGCCAAACATTGCCGAATAATAGCTTAGGGTTCATGGATTATTATGAGCATAATTTTAAATGGCGAAATGTAAAATGGCGGCCATGTAGGGTCATATAAATCCTGTTTTATTTTCGTTTAAATTAGGCATCTTTGTCCACTCAGAATGCAAATACAGTGACAGAATTACACTTGATCAAATCATAGCTAAGCTTGTCGGGCTTATTTCAAGGCTATTTGCATAATCGTGAGAACCTGTGCCCGTTGCTAAATTCAAAATAGCTGTTACGCGGGGTCATGTAAACGTTTATATGTTTATATTTTATTTCTAGTTTAAGGAATTTATGAGAGAGCTAAGTACCTATTTGTTAAATTGAAGATTCTTACATCATTGCATACTGTTTATGGATTATTATATTATTTTTGGTGCAAATAATAATGATTATTTTCAAAATGGGGATCATGTATGGTCATTTAAACCTTTTTTTATTTATTATTTGTAGTTTTTTTATTAGTCGTTTAAATTGAGGCATCGTAGGCACCTCATAATTCTCAAAAATTGAGCTTGATCATATCATAGCATATTTATTCGGGCTTATTTTAAAGCTGGTCGCGTAATCATGTGTGCGTTTGACCATCGTTAAATTCAAATGGCTGTCATGCATGTCGTTACATTATTATATTTTATATATTTATAGAGCAAAGTACACATTTGTCGAAATTGAACATTGCCTTAACTTACTGTTTACGGGATATTATATATTGGTGAGGTATGTAAGAAATGGAAAAAATTCACGACTTTTGGCGACTAAAAAGCAACCGGAAAGCCTCCCTCAGAACCTCACATTCCGAGTAGAATACGGTGGATTAAAATATGTAGCCTTGGTATCTCCGTCGCGCTACCGGCTTAGGCTGAATTATAGCCTAATTTTTGGCGCAAAACAATGGTGAAATCTAAAATGATGACCTAGTTCGGTTATCTAAAATTCTATTTTATTTTATCCAAATTGTACCATTTTGTTAAATGAATGAATTTTTTGTCGGAATCGAATTTATCACACCTTTGGGTACCATTTTGGCTTATTTTGAGCCAATTTGTATAATTCCTTTGGCCACTTCACAATGGCGACCATGTGAGATTATCTGAAACTCGCGACGTCATCCAAGTTGCCACATGAACAGGTACAATAAAAGCGTACCTGAGATACAACACATATCACGAATCGTTAGATTATTGGTATGTGCTTTAGAATAGTTTAACCGGAAGACTATACTGTGAAGTCATGTGACTCTGCCAGTATGTCGGCACCTCCCACTTCGCTTATATGTGTTGTAATTCATAAAATTCAGGGCGTTTTCATTATAGCTTAATGTACAGATTTGCCAAAAATACGACTTTACGACACCGTATTTCATCATTCCAGGCTCATTTTGAGCCTATTTGTAAAACCCTATGCCAGGTCGGGTAAATTGAATATTATAATATATGGCAGTTATGTACAAAACGCCTGTTTTGTTATCAATTTTAACAACACAATGCAGTCACAAATTTAATTTTCTGCATGAAGTTTATTATTATAACGTCTTAAAGACGTGTTTCTATGGTGTTATTGAAGTTCAAAAGTGAGGATGACATCCGGTTGCATCTTGATTGCAACCCCATTTAGAATAGATTAAGCATGGATGCCAGATATCATGGATGCCAGATATACGTAATGCCATCGAAAGTGTTTTTCTAGCCCTTTACTGGTCTTTTGAATGAAAATGGAAAGAACTACTGTTTTACTTCTCCAGATCCGTGAGTTTAAGTCCGGTTTATGCCTTGGGTAGCTTGTCACTATTCTTGTTAGAATACCAACTAAAAGCAGAGCCATAATATGTTCATTTAGATAGATGACCTCCTGATAAATGATCATTTCACACTGCAATTGTATTTTTGTTTGTTTCCCTGTACAAACGCGATTCCTGTGCAAATTCATACAACAATTGCCCCCTAGAATAGATAACAAAATTGTAATTCTTCAGATGATTCTAGACTAGTATAAATATGTGCAGATGATATGCGCCATTTTCATCAACTTTATCAGAAAAGGTTAATCATATAGGCCTAGTGCTTCAGTCAAGTGGAAAACCAACATGAATATCCTTGGGACAAGAAACGAATGAGTGTTGTGCATGCCAGTCCGGGCCTCTTGCTGCTCAGCTCATCGCCATGGGGCGGTAAATACTCAAATGAACGGAAATCATTCCCGTACACATTAGAATGGGCAACTGGTAAGACAAAGACAAATCTGGATTTCATTTTAGTGAATCATAACAGAAGTCATAACAAACGTTAAGAACAAGGGCCGCTGTCTACAGTAAAAGGTTCTTTGAGTCCTTTCCATGCCGCGTAACCGACTCAATCAAGATCTGAAACCCATGATGACATCCAGCATTGCCCTGAATTCTCAAGCGTTTGGAGCATACGGATATGCTTATTTCATTCTAGAAATGCGATGATAGATTGCGAAGGAAACAATTGGCGAAGGCTACAATTGTCGAAGATATCTAGATGACGTTTTCATATTATGGGTCCTGTTCGTTACATTGCTGGTTAATAGACAGGACTTTCGCGGTGTTTACTTAACCAGATGAAGAGTGAAGTGACTGGCACAAGCAGTTCTTTGTGGTATAGGAGTATGACTTCTTTATCTCTAATTAAGCTATTAACACATTCTTTCGTCATCAAATACACCAACAAAACGTATGAATGTATGAAGGTAATCGCATATTACGTGCAGCAAAACTGGTCTAATCTGTCTCGTGAACGCGGTAATCTTCACCAATTAGAGAATGTAATCGCCTGAGTTATAACTTCATCCTATACATATGTATGTTTCTATATTCTTAAGGCATTTCTATATTAGTAGAGTTCCTTGAATATTCCGTTAACCCGCTTCTTCTATTTCTACACGAGCTCATCTTCTAATAGTTGTTCTAGTTACTAATTACTAGTTTAGTGTTGCTGGATTCTATGCTATACTTGTACCATTTGACGAGTCGCACAATAAACATATCGGAGTGTATTGTTCTCGTACAAAAAAGTTTATATTTAACAAATGTTATATAGATGATATTCTTACACTGAGTAGTGTACATGTTAATACTTGTATATCCTCATCCATTGAACTTGAAGAAAATTCATTTTTATAGACCAGATGCACGGCGTACATTTCATGTCCGGTAATGCAAGTTCACCTGGGTGGATACGTTTCTGTATTTTGATCGGCGTTTACTCTTTAGCCAGATAAAAAAACTCAAGTACAAATCGCTCGGAAAGCGTGTGACTTTTATCACATAAACTACTCCAATTAATCAGACATAGAAGAGTCATTGAATACAGACGAGAAAAAAAGTTATTCAACTAAGACCAGGTAAGAATGTCCTGAGTAAGTTCAGCTGGAACTATAGCAACTACAATTGGAGCGTTTGCAAGGACTTGTAGGCTCCAGTTTTTCTCACACTGGCTACTCAATTACATATTCAGGAGTGATTAGCGTGATTAGAAAAGATTTCCTGCTGTAATTTGTTCATTTCTCGGCTCTCGTCTATGCATTCATAAAGTAAAGTAGTGGGAATTCATGGCAAAGAGTTGCGAGATCGATTTCGAATTCAATCTGTGGCTTAATCTGTGGTTACATTTCATCTATACAGTAGACACAGAAAGTACGTACTGTAGCATACCTGCTCTGAAAATACAGACGTAGAGACGCCATTCAGTGGGAAGAATTAGAAGCTGCATTTCTGGAAAAATGTGGAAATATATAGCCCGATTTGTTCGATATAAAATGACATGGGATTTTATTGCACTGTGCCATGAAACATAAAATGGGTACAACTTGATGGTAAACATTTTTATATATATATTAGAAAAGATTATCATCGCCAATTTTTATTCGCATTGAGCTTCCCACGAATTTGCAAAGATTACTGATATGTCATTTACCAAATTACAAGCGTCTAGTCCGTCATTCATAATCCAGCCGTCGTCCATTAGAGAATATCCGCGTCCATAATCCAAAGACCTATTCCACCTAGTCGCTTTCTTATGTATATTGTATCTCAGTCACAATTAGATTGAATTGTGAATACCTCAGGATATAACATCCCTTTTAAACCCTCAGGCGTTTTTACTCATCAACACATTGCTATATACCCATGTCAGTTAGCAACAATTAATAACATGAAGAATGAACTGTTGGAGTACGGAGTAACCTACTTGTCCATACGTTTCGTTATATTGTTTTCAGGCAATTTCCTGACTTAATTAAACGATGATTTGGAATGTACAGATCGTTAAAAAAACATTCAGCCCTCCGAACGTTATTACGATGTCTCTGTCGTGGTAGATAATGCCCCGCATTGGAGTCAGCGGAATGCTTTTGTGATATTTTGTCATATAGGCGTCGTGGGCTTTGCATACTCCCTGTGTCTACACTACGTTGTATTACAGGAATTGTGTGAGTTCTGACGGGATCTGACTCGGCTTACAATACATTTTATTATGTTCAAATGTAGAGGCCTATATTCCATCGCAGTTTCATCTCTTAATCATTGCAAAATCAATTTTGTTATTGACTTGCGCGGCTTTAGAACATACATCGGTTGTTTTGTGGACAAAACATTTAATGACAACCTGCGTTCAATCCACGTCTGGGTTTCATGAAATAGCGAGTTAAATCTGATTCATGGAATAGGCTGTTATAACAGGAAGAAGATGTGGTTCCGGTTATGTTTTCCTGGTCACGAATTAAGAGAATTTACACGCCATAGAGATACCGTCCCCTAACACATGAATTTACATCTTATGGTGATTCTGAGGACACCAGCGTTGGATCTACCATTCGCCTATATACTTCCTTATTATAATTCAGTTTATCCAGTTTTTCATCCAGGTTATGAGACCTCATAAACATAGAACTAATAATAAGGGTCACACGTTCATGGTTCGCTGTATGGAGATTAACAGGTGAGACCTTTTGACTGTGATCACATACCATGGCCTTATTTGACCTCAAATTACCTTGCGGCGTAAGTTTCCCGGTCAGCTATCAAGATATATCAAGATCTATTCTGACATCTGACCCGTGACTTATCTTCATCGAATGTATGGTACGATATAACGATAGACTTTATGTCAAAGAAATTATGACAGGTTGAATATCGGGTGGGCTCAGTACTCAAACCTTGTCCCGAAGTTGCAAGTTTCAGTAATATATTTTTTTGCTCATTTTATTTGCATCACCTGTCCGCCTTGATTGGAGGTGTGTGTGTTCATAATAAATTGCTCTATACCCGATACATCAATGTGACATGACAGAACCTGTGCAACATACTAAGCCGGTGAAGGTGTGTATCAGTGTGCCCTAAAACTTCATGGTCAATACTTTCGTTTAACCTTTTCGCTGATATTGATATGAAGGGGTCATCATACGAGAAGCTCAACTGAACATAGAATTCCTCGGAAATAATTTATTCTCTCCGTGAATGAAAACCTGTTACTGGTTTACTGAGGGTGGTTTTGTATCTTGTGAACAGCTGTCTATTCATTGAGTTCGCATACCTACAATATACCCACCGACGGAAGATTATATATCATTTAACAAAATAAGAGTGCAACGTGAACATTGTACAATATATCATGTACATCATATATTCACAGTGTGTGACATTTGCAGTATTTCCCAGGTGCCGGTAACGAGGAGCTACGAAACAGAGAAAATGTCCTCCAACACTAGTACATGATCCGTTAACAACCAGTGGTGTTTGCTGCACAAGGCTTTAGTTGATGTGAGTAGAAGCAGAATACATTCACAAATGGGACAAATATGTGCTTTGCCGAGGCTGGATGAAACCGGTCGATGCCCTGCATTGATTTTTTAAAATCCTATGAAAATGATACTCTGAAATTGTAAAACACTATATAATTTTTGACGGGACCATATTGTGAACGCCGCCATCGTAGTCGGATGAGACCAAGTGTGGGGTTCTATTCGAAGTATTCAAAGACGATATTCTTGGAAGACAGTCCGGTCTCTTACTGAAGGAGATGCATGATGGGAGAGACAAAATTCAAAGAGGAGGTCAGACAACTGACGATATTTCTCGGTAATAGTGAAAGGCCGAGGTAATCCTATCAATCCAATCAATATATTTACATAAAACTGTCAGAGGTTGACGAAGGAATAGAGAAGCGTGCAATTATATCACAGAGTGTGGATAGTGTCAGAGATTAAAATGACCCGCAAATATAAATCTGGCGCCACAAAACGATGCGCGCCAACCAAATCCTCCGAGGTTGAACAGTTGTGCAACAACAACAATAGTTTGACTAAACCTGGACGACGTAGAAATAAAAATTCTAGAGAAGGGTTGCGAGATCAACAAGGATCGACATCAAGGAATTTGAAAACACCACGACATAATGAAACTTCGTCGTTCTTCCCCAAAAGGACTGAAATCTACATATGTATAGTGACTTTGGTGATTCGGATTCACTACGTGAGTCAGAAGAAAAACTGGTGGGTCTTACATCCAGACGAAGTGTTCCAAATCGTCGAAGGTGAGATTTCCTTGCATAAAATATCACCCGTTAACAATCATGAGGAAAAAACCATATATTTGTCAAATCTTCTATTAATATGTTCAAAGAGTCGAACCAGCAAAGATCTTGATTAGCACGCAGAAAAAGTCGGTATCTAACCTTGGGAGTCCATCTCAACGTTATTGTTTTCTAATAGTAACGTCACAAAGCGTGAAATTATGAGATACGGTATCATTCTAGATCACAACTTGAAAATTATTTCGAATAAAAAATACGAAGTAGCTTACGTTCATTAAAATTTTATTCCATGGCCTTTCGGAATTTGAGGCTTATAGAGTCCTTTGACAAATACGTCATGGATTAATCGATACAGAATTCCTCTTTCGATGACGGCCGGATTTGATGCCTGTATTCTGATAATGTTGTTAAAGATATAATGCTCGTATGAGCAGGTACACTATTAACAATTGTCATTATTCGATTACACGTCCTCTTGTATGTATTATGTGTTGACGAGGGACTGGGTTATGCTTGCGAAACCAGTTATTTCGACTTGGAATTGACGAAATGAACACGAATAATATCCGTTTTGTTGACAATCCTAATACTATAAAATCCTGTTGCATATGCAACCAATAACCACAAATTCAACATGAACCATGCAAAGCACTGAGAGCCCTTCGGCCTTGGAAGTAATTGTATATGGTTGACGAACAAGCAGAGATGGACATGTTGTACGTACGTACGCACACGTTGATAATTCCTCAACTGATGTCAATTTTGGCTGAAGCCCAAGGCTACATATTTGTGCCATGTAAGTTCATTCTTGAGTTATGGTAGTTAAAAACCAATTGTGACAAAAGGAACAAGTTTGACCCAGTGATCCCCAAAAATAGATCAGTCTCAATTTGTGACAGACTTCTGCTCTATGGCGACAACCATGTGTTATGCAAGTTTGGTGCTCCCAGGTAAATCATTCTTCAGATAATTACATGACAAAATGACGGAGATAGACGGACGTACATGATGAAGACAATATCCCAAGGTCAAATTTGGCCGAGGAGTATAAGGGAGTGAATATGTGATTTCAATTTATCATGACAGGGTTCGTCTGCATTATTAAACCGAGTTTGAAATTATAGATGCTTGACATTGAATGTAATTGGGTGTTGAATGTGATATCTTGGAGAGTTTTGACCGGGAAATGATTGTCGAATGTGTACGAACGTTCGGAACGCCTATACTTTTGGAATGTTCTCTAGCTCAGTTCATTAGGCGAATTACATTATCGATCACATTCGGTTGCCAAATCCGATATATTACTGAATGGGCAGCACACAAAATTCTAGACTTCTCTTTCACACAAAGACATCAAAGTAAAACTTTTCGTGTGCCCATGCGAGATAGAGTTTGCTGTGGGCTCTATGGCTCCATGTATTATAGATCTAGATATTCCCAGCGGGGTAGTTTACGTTACGTAACCACTCTCCCAGTACGTGATTAGGTTGCAGTCTCCATGGAGACCAACGGAAGATCAAAGAACGAACAAGAGGAACCACATTTTCCTCCAGAATCTTCAGATCCAAATGAATTGCTGGATATGAAGTAGATCTGTGTTATTTCAAAAACAAAATGAAAACAAGCAAACATGTCACCTTTGATTACAGTCGTCAGGCCGTGGGGTCCCGGGTGTTAAAATGGACAGGACCCTACACGTGCGGTGTCCGGGTGTGAAAAGGAATAGAAATCAAACGACGTGATATGATTGAAATAGTGTTGAAAGCGACGTTAAATCATATTCACTCACTCACTCACTTACAGTCATCACATACGACATCCCGAAGGCAGTCCTTGTTCACGAAGGATTTTCCATGCCGAGAATGAAAGGACAATTTCTGATCACCCGTCAGCACCGGGAGTTTTGAGATAAACTACATTTGTTCATAAGAATGTGCGCAGTAACATGGACTTGTCGGTAGGAACATAGTCTATCACTGGAAAATGTTCAGGCTCGTTTGTTTCTATCTGCTGTACCATTGGTCCAGACGATCAAATTGTTATAACGTTTTCGATGGCACATTTGGCACTGTAGATTCCCTGTGTCGGTCGTGGTAGCTGAGTCAGTATGTCGGCACCTCTTCCCACTTCCCTTATATATGTCCAAATAATGAAACTGTCATCAGTATAGCTTGGGTGAGATGTAATTCTAAAATTAGCCTTAATGATGGAGGGAGCCCATCTTTGTTTTGGGATGTTGAAGTACACCCCGTCTACATTTCTGACATTGTTGAGAATTTATGTGGTAAAGTCAGAGTTCGAAACTGAATTGACAAATAGCTTGTATTGGGGATGTGATCAATATGGTCGGCTTAGACAGAGGTGGCTGGGTCAATCTGCTTCTCAAGATCTGTTATAAACTATTTCAGAGAGGTTTTCAACTCTTTCGGTTACCACTTGGTAAGATGGTTTGTCAGTTTGACTTCAATATCTGCATCTCCGGGATATAGTTGGCTGTAGCTTTGATGTGAATATCGGTGTCTTCGGATTGTAGCTGGAGTTAATGGCCACGAATAAACGCGAAACAGACGATGAAACAAAACTTCCTTATTTTGTCTTCTGATTTGTAGACTGGGACAAATTAATGTGAAATTGATAAAACAGAAGTGGCCATCAACCGAAAGCTGATAAGATGTTTGTTATACCTCTCCATTCATCATGTTTGTCATTCCAACCACGTACATGTATAATGGTCATTCTGATACAAGCATCTAATCCTTCAATCAATATTCAATCGTCTGAAATGAAAGAATTTTCGCGTCCATTATGCAAAGACCTAAATCATATCACAGCATTAGCACAAAATAAAAAAGAAAGAAAACAACAATCATACATAGGCTAGTCTTCTGCAAGTATTAAATCCGTATCGCTAAGTATTATAGCGTAATGTACATAATTTTCGTTGTAAAGTCGTTATCGTTAGACTGTTCATATGAACAACATGAGGATCTTAAAGTACACGTACATACGGTTCCCCGCCTGAGGCTGTCGGTGAAATTGATGGGTCGGCTGTATGTGGATGAAACAATGAGCCCACTTCATTATATAGATGTGTCCGAGGACACAAGCGGTAAGCTACTTTGCTGAAGTATCTCCCTATTCAAGTAGTTCCCTTCCTTAAAGGTGAACTGAAAAGCTTTCCAATGTTCTGTTAAAATGTCATAAAACAAGAACTTCTATAGTTGTTACAAATATGTGTGGTAATAGTTCTGTGGGTTATTGTTTTATTTTGGGTATATGAGAAGTCAAAACTTATACCACCAGAAAACGAGAGCCAGAACGTCATCGCTTGCCTCCCGTTGTTTTTGGAACGTCATGACGTTAAAGTGGTCCTCACTCATTCATCCGACGTAGCATGACGTCACATTTGAATAAAACCTGAATGAAGGAGACCGCTATAACGTCATAACGTTCTACAAACCAAGAGAGACAAGCGATGCAAGTTTTCAAGGCGGATTTATAACAGGATAACTTAAATATTGTTATTAGCACAATTTTGCAAAATATATTTGCCCCAAAAACGTATAAAAGTTATGTCACATAAGACAAGATGTATATAAGCAACATTTTAGATAAAATTAAAAGCTTTGCAGTTCACCTTTAACTCCCAGTACTACATGTACGCTGTAACGTGGCAATAATAAACAGTACCCCAGTGGCTGCGAGAGGAGTATAGTTGAATAAACATGGAGAGGAGGAGAATATGTAATTTGTAGGTCAATTAATTATTTTTTCATACTTCCTTCCAGTTGCTCATTCCGAGGTTTACGGGTATGGATTTCGCCCGTACGAGTACCTCAGCCCACCACAGGGAAACTTCAGCTCACGGGCCGCAGAGGCTGAAGCTCAGCTTGGAATGTATGGTCTGAGGTCGTTTATACTACCGAAGCTGTTTATGGTAGTCTTTACGTTAGCTGAAACCATAGGAATAAAAGACCAACCGTTTCTGGTGAGTGGACTTTTATCACCGGCTAGGTTTAGACCATACAATTCAGCATAATAGTGCTTGGATGTGACGTAAAAGTGTACTGTTCAATCGAAATGGATGTGGTAATAAAAAATGATATCGTCTAACGTGAAAGATTGTACTTTATCTGTTTGAAGAAAAGATAACATGTGGTTGAACTGAAACTCTAAATGATTGAACTTATATATATATATATATAAATAATCTTATATTTGCTTTGTCCTCTACTACTTCCCGTTTTTCTCTCCAGGTTGCCAAAGTGTTCCATGCCACTGTCTCTTCATTTTTGCCCTTATCTATGTTCAAACTGACAAATGCACTCTACTCATCTTACGACGCCGGTGTTATGGCGGCTATATTGGGCGCCGCGTCGCTTCATCTATCATTATTCGGAACCCACGTTCTCGTCAACAGCTTTCTGTCCCCCTTCGTTTTCTGGGCGATCGCGTCCATTCTCGACATTCTTCTGTCCAAAGAAACCACCAACGCTAGAAATGAAGAAACAATCGACAGCAATGGTGGACAAAGATTAGGAGCCAAGTCAGGAGACAGTCGAACAAGTATGCCAATTGAAAGCAGGCTTTTTGTTTGGGGAACGCTACTGGGAATTTGCTCTTATATTCGTGTGGATTTGCTGCTTTTTCTTGCCGTTTTCTTTTGTCCATTCGTTTTTATTACATTGAAAGCATCTGTTCAGTACATGTTGATCATGATAAAACTCTGCCTGGGCTTTGCTGTAGGGGTGACGGTAGCAGGACTGGACGATTACATCAGCTACGGTAGGTGGTTTCTTTCTGTGTTCCAGTGGATACGATTCAATCTGGGAACAAACTTGGCTGCAACTTTTTTCGGAAGGGATGTCGGAACAAAGTATGTGGAACAACTGTTCTTATGCAACTGGCCAACATTTCTGATAACCGCCATGACAGTTAGCGTTCTTGTGCTTCAAACAGTGACCTCTGGGGGCCGACAGCTTTCAGAGGGTCGTTTTGGAACAAGCATTTCCTTGTTCGGTGTTTGCTCAACCTTGCTCATTGTTTACTCAATGCAGCCTCACAAGGAAATACGATTCCTCCACAATATGATTGTTGTATGGTGTGTATTACAAAGTCAAATGTTCTTAGACCTCATCCGTTTAATTCAAACGGTCTTGCAGTACAAAGGAAACTTCCAGCGAAATGCTATCTATGCGATCCCATTGTGTTACATCATCATTTCATGGGCATCCTTTCCGAATTCATCCGACGGTTCATACATGCGGTGGATATTTAATAATGATGACGGTTCTCATGACGTCAATCAGTGCTTGTATTACGTCAGTCGGCAAAATGACGTCAGCGGTGTGTTTCTCTCAAAACCGATGCAAAATTCTGGTGTATATACCCTCTTACACAAAGATGTTCCACTGTTGACCTTGCTACATCAAGAATTCTGTGAATACTCGAACGAGTCTCGGTTAATTGTGCCGTCTGTGAATCCTCTCAGACTAAGTCAATATAATATGTCACTAAGTGTGGTGAACAGAGTCTCTGACTATATTACTTCTCAAAACTTGCCGTATGTCTATAAGCGTCTTGTAGAAGGTCGGAGATACAACTATGCTATTATACCACGGGAAGTAGACTTTGGCGATTTAGGATATAACGAGGTTTACCGATCAGGAATTCTCAAGGTAGTCAGACGTTTCCTGGGCGGAAAATCAGAAAAAGCCGCTAAAGCTTTTATAGAGAATATGCCAGTCTGGACAAATGCGACCGTACTGGAATACGAGGGCGGTTGGTTGCTAAGTTTAGGCAACCCAACCAAAGCCCTCCCTCGACTTGAGCACGCGCTGACGCTGGATGAGAGTAGAATTCGTCTATACCAGCTACTGACCACAGCCTACAAGAAAACAGGAAAAGTTGACAAAGCGGTAAAAACCCAACAGAATTGTTTCCAAAGGCATGGTCAAGAGAAGTGTCTCCAATTTCAAGCGCCAGTTGAACTATATTCTATGTACGCAAAACGCGCACAAGAATTCCATCGCTAACTTAATATAAAAAACTATTTGACTGCGGATTAAAACGCCAAATTAGAATCGAATAAGCATTTGTTTGTATGGATATATGAAGTTACTTGGGCAGATCATGTTTGTTCGAATAATTTTCAAGCTGTGCTTGGCGTTGAGAGCGAGGCATAAAGCTCTACCAGGCATACATTACGTTCTGCTTCGAGTCTCTCCAGTTAATTAGCGCTGTAAGGGTCTGACCAATTGTACCGAACCCGAGGTCATCCGTTATCAGGGTAAACAAATAAGGCGCCTGTCTAACTGATCGAATTGTCAGGAGCCTTGATTCACCGATATATCTTTTCACAGCATACACAGTAATTCTATGATAATTTGTGAAAAAAATGCCTTCGAACCAAGTGGCATTGACGCTTTTGGCTATATTCAATAACTGTTTGGTGTATTTGAAGGTAAATAACTGTTATGAACACAACATTTAAATAGAACGGTTCATTGAATCTGCAATCTTGTAGGAAAGGAAGAGACCCAGCTTACAGGGGTAAATGAAGCGCAGCACAAAGTGGCCTGGGAGTGGATGATTCAAAGGCTATAAAATATTAGTGGAATAATTCGTGCATTTGAATCTCGTATATCTGCATGCGTCATAGTCGGGTAATGAAGGTGAACTTTTGCCATTAAGGGCGGAGACAGAGTGGAGTGAGCCTGTGAAACGGAGCATACGCTGTCGGCAGGTTGGGAAAATACCCTGTACTAATGCCGTATAAATATCACGTGGATTGCGTAAGCCAGTCTGTATTCGTCGAATGCCACATTTGTTTGAAATTCTAGTTCAAAAACACTTCTCAGATGTACGCATGCTATTATGACCGAGGTTACAACAAAAAATTAATGCACTCGAATCTTCAATCACTGAAACTGTCCCTGTTTACTACTCCAGATAGTCATATTCATGTTTTGTGAAGATCAATGAAGATAGGATAGAACGGTAGGGGACATGCACCTACAATTTATAAGAAAAGCGTGTTATAGTACTTATCGCCTTTTCCAGAAATACTGTTTTACTATCTACTAATGTATGACATGCATTACACTTCAGTCAAGATATATCAGCTGAGTTATAAAAAAAATTGGTTGTTTCCAGAAACAATTCCACCTGTTGTGGAAGCCTCAATCTACTATCTACTTATTCGTGACCTGTACATGTAACCAGAATAGCTTAAAACATAATGACACACAAACTAATGGAAATCAGATAAATTTACACTAAAATGTGTCGCAGATTACTTTAGTGAGTCTACCATGTGTTTCAGTTCGAACCGACATTTTTTACCAAAAATGTGCCTCTAAACAACTCGTTCTTCAACTCTTTCTACCAACTCGTGAAGTTCACATTTAGTCAGAATTCGGTTTCGACATAATGACGACGCTAAATAACATTCAAGATCACATTAATTTACTACAATAATTGTCGCGGATGACATAAGTAAGTCTATCATGGTTTCACAGGTCATATCGACATTCCTTCCCAACGTGGAAAATTGGAGAGAAATGTGAGAGGTGGAAAAAGTTGACGACGTCTGGCGACTAAAAAGCAAACATATGACTTATCTCGGCACCTCATATTCAGGCTACAGTATGGAGGATTCTCGGACGTAGCCTTCGTATCTCAGCTGCGCTTTTATTGTAGATATTCATGTGGAGACTATGGAGTAACCACACGGCCCTCTACCACTGGCTTAAGCGGAATCAGATACGCTATAGCGGGAGCTGTGATAACAACTCGAATAAAGAACTCGTCTGATGTTAATAGATGAGCATCGAGGGCGTCAGATGGAGTAAACGTCTCAACATGGGGTAAACATGGTAAATGTAAAAATACCCAGATAACTATGGTGTTCTATTTGTGCCAATTTGATCTCGCGCGTCGACTTGCAACAGTCGACGCACGACGCGCGACGCGAAAAGTCGACGTCGTGTTTTGAAACGCGACGTCGCCCTTTCCGTCGCGCGTCGCGCGTCGACTTTTACAATGTTAAAGAGATAGGCCAAAACTCGACGTCGTGTTTCAAAAGTCGACGTCGCCTTTTGGCCTATCTCTTAGCATTGTAAAAGTCGACGCGCGACGGAGAGGGCGACGTCGCCTTTCAAAACGCGACGTCGACTTTTCGCGTCGCGCGTCGTGCGTCGCCTTTTTGAAGAATCAAAACTCGACGCGCGACGGAAAAAGTCGACGTCGCGTTTTAAAAGGCGACGTCGCCCTCTCCGTCGCGCGTCGTGCGTCGGGTTTTATAATGTTAAAGAGATAGGCCAAAACTCGACGACGTCGCCCTATCTCCTAACATTTTAAAAGTCGTCGCGCGACGCCCGACGGAGAGGGCGACGTCGCCTTTCAAAACGCGACGTCGACTTTTAAAAAGTCGACGCGCGACGGACATTCGCGTCGCGCGTCGCCTTTTGGTTTACAAAAGTGCGCATGTCTGGGGAGCATGTATTCCATATTGTTCACGAGACACTCAATCAAATTATCAATTGAAGTTTGCCACTATACGTTGTACAAACGTATTATATAAAATTCACAATCTTTGTTAACTTTCTTCTTTTATGTAAAGGTGTATGTGTGTTTGTACTGTGATGTGTTGTATTATGGTATATTTCACCGTACTGTATGGTATGGTATTGTTTAGAATTGTATTGTTTTGTAATGTATTGAGTTGTAATATGTTGAATTGTAATATATTGTGTTGTAATGTATAGTATTATTTTGCATTTTATTGTTTTGTATCGTATCATATAGTCTTGTTCTGTCTCGTATTGTTTCGTTGTATTGTGATTTGGGGTGTTAATTTCGAACGAAAAATATCTGCGATTTCCGATCCATGTAGCTTCTGACCGGTGTTGGTAATTTGCTGAGAATTTACTGCAACAAAGCAAGAATGGCAAGATATTTAACATACATATAGAGACTATGTACCACATAATTTATTTGTTTCGCTGTCAGATATGTTATATTGCTGATCAATTTTCGAACACAGGTACCTGTGTTCCACAAAATGCACACCCCTCCATCGCGAGGACAATACGCATCTATTAGCTTGTCAATGTGTTCATATTTCGCCGGACTAATACGTAAACTAAATTCAAGTTTCCAATAATGAACCAAAAGCTTATGTAAGTAACAGTTTTGCAGGAGTAACAGTAACGACTGGAAAACAGAGAAAAACTAATTAATAGCTTGTGTAACTCAAAGGAAATGTGGGATCTTACTGTTTTCCAGCCGAAAACGAAAGTAAAAACCCCACACCTCACCTTTACTTTGACAGCATATAGTCACTAGTCTAAATTGGCAGAAAACAAAGCCTTACTATTAAAAAGGGTTGTATGATTCGAGATAAAATGCAACGTGGTGCGTTTTATCAGGAGACATTCATCAGGATGTCTCCAGAATGTAAGATCTCACAATTCCATTGAGCTACACAAGCGATTAATTATTTTCCCTCAGTTTCCCAGTCGTTACTGTTAATCCTGCAAAATAGTTACTTACATACGCTTTTGTTCATTATTGGAAACTTGAATTTAATTTACGTATTAGTCCGGCGAAATAGTAAGCATGCATGGAGACTATGTACAACATAATATATTTGTTTCGCTGTCTGAAATGTTTTTTTTGCTGATTAATTTTAGAACACTGGTACCTGTATTCCACAAAATGCACACCCCTCAATCGAGAGGACAATTCGCATCTATTAGCTTGTCAATGTGTTAAATATCTTGTCATTCTTGCTATCTTGCAGTAAATTCTCACCAAATTACCAACACCGGTCAGGAGCTACAAGAATCGAAAATTACAGCTGTGAACATTATAGTAATACATGCTCCCCAGACATGCGCACTTTTGTAAACAAAAAGGCGACGCGCTACGCGAATGTCCGTCGCGCGTCGCGCGTCGACTTTTTAAAAGTCTTTTTTGCGACGTCGCGTTTCAAACACGACGTCGACTTTTCGCGTCGCGCGTCGTGCGTCGTGCGTCAACTTTTGCAAGTCGACGCGCGGGATCAAATTGGCACAAATAGAACACCATAGATAACCATGCTGTACAATACGTTTGGTTCACAGGTCGTACAGATCTTCGGCAAATTAATAATTTTAAATAACTTCAAAACTTATTCATGAAAAACCTGTGATGTATGAATGTAACTAGAAAGCGTAATTTATATCATTTCATGGAGATTTAGACGGGCAGTGGCTTTTATATCAGCGGGCAATAAATTACAAGCGTCTGGTCCGTCATTCATAATTCAGCCGTCGTCCATTAAAGAATATCTGCGTCCATAATCCAAAGACCTACTCCATATTCCATATAACCGCATTAGCACCAAATTCAAAAATAAAATCATAGTATACATAAACATAGGCTAGTTTCCTGCAAGAGAGAAGCGGTCAACATCAGTTTTCACTGATGTCGGCAAGACATCATGATGTTCCAAAAATATCAAATCCGTATCGCTGATCAGTATTCGTAATCCATATGATATTCGTTGTATGTACGCAGTGCTTTAGTTTTTGTAAAATAATGTAATGATAGATTTGAAATCACTCGGATGCTTTAACGATTACGGTCGGATTGTCGAGTGGAGTAGCAGTGAACTGATAGTTTTTAAAAATAACTTCGAACCAAGTGGCATTGACGCTTTTGGCTATATTCAATAACTGTTTGATTTCAAACTTTCAAATTTGGTCGGAAGCGAAAATTGGGTGTAAACAAAGTGGATCAGTAACAGTACTCAGGTCTTCCCGAGGCAAGAGAGAAGATTTTCCTGAGGCAAGAGAGAACAGAAATTGGTCGATAGCTTTCTCTATAGTTTTTCTTCTAGACTTGAAAACAGGATTGATTTTTGCAAGTCTAAGACTATGATATGATAGCTTAACAATATGGGCGATATGGGGGAAGATATTAGGGTCGATATCGTTTTTATCAGTGATATGCGAATATCGTCAACACCAGATGAACCATTTTCAACTACAGATATGACTTCAAAAATATGTCATAGAACAAAGTTTAAATAGAAATTCATCATTATAGCGCTGGTCTAGATAAGCTGAGAACTGATCTTGGGTGTTTCGGATTTTCAAGGCAAGGTCAGAGAAAACTGACGAAAAGTAGTTATTGAAGTGATGGATGGCGATTTCCGCAAGATCAGTAATATCGTTACCATTGGAGGTGGAGAGCGCTGGATCTTCTGGATGACATTGTTTGTTACAAATGTGTACCTATGCTAATTAGCTCTTTGGATGGTAGGGTTCAAGGTGGGAGGGGATACCACCCGGATTTTGGAAATTAAAGGTCATTTTGGGGTCAAATAAAAATTGGTAAAAATCGTTCCCAGCTTAATTTCCATCGTGATGTTTGTTACCAATGTGTATCAACGCTATTAGTTTTATGTAGTGTAAGGCTTTAACGCAGTTATGGATAGTAGCTTAGTTATTGGAATTGAGGTCATTTTAAGGTCAATTTAAGGTTATTTGAGGGGTCAAATGAGGTCAAAATGAGTTTTTTTACCTGAGATACGCAGGTCTACAAGAGGCTCGCGTAGTTTTTCTTCTTGAGACTTTTTGAAATACGCATGCGCGAAGAGAGTGTGACCTCTGCCACACTTTCCAACCTCCGATCTCACATGACAATCCTGCCCTCAGGCACTTTGGAATTCATTTGCAACTTCTTTGAGATATTCTGTGGAATGAATCATTGGTTCTTTGTTTTCCGTTCAGACGTCAATTCTCTTACGTCACGAAATAGGAAACTATTTTCCTCTAACTGTTCAGCCGCTTAAAAGCTGACATATCGAATAGCTGTAACCATTTTCACTGAACATCGTGTATATGAAACAGATACTTGAATTGCTTATATACCAAGGACGATGAGCCACAGCCTTGTCAATGGTTCAACTATTTTGCATACAGTTCAAAGTCGACTGTCTTAATAAGTAGAAAAATAAGTTAAGATATTCTAGTAATCATTTTATCGACTCAATCTAGATAATTTACAAATTGATAATACGCAGACAAGTGACGCATTATCTAATAATATAAATGAATAATACTTGATATCAAATTATAGATCATGCATCATAACAACAAACGCAACAATTACTTTTCAGAAGTAAGGGGAACAACTCAGCAACTTTACCCGAATTATGTTGTTCAACTCAGAGAAATGACAATTTGGTAGGCCCCTATGTTTAGCTTAGCCCCCAAGCAATTCGCATATTGGGAAATATGTTTTGAAAAGAAGAATATTTTAACCGTCTGCACGAATCGAAACGACGACCCTCAAATCCGTGGAGTTTCATACTGTCTTAGCTATGTCGGCTCACTGATAAGGAGTGAGTGAGTGAATATGATATGACGGCGCTTTCAACACTATGTCAG
This sequence comes from Hanleya hanleyi, assembly GCA_036873755.1. Lineage (NCBI taxonomy): Eukaryota > Metazoa > Mollusca > Polyplacophora > Lepidopleurida > Hanleyidae > Hanleya > Hanleya hanleyi. The sequence continues at coordinate 356,373 of JAVTVY010007140.1, forward strand.
TCATATCATGACGTTTGGTTTCTATTCCTTTTCACACCCGGAAACCACACGGGTAGGGACCCATTCCTTTTAACACCCGGGACCACATCCTTTTCACACCCGGGAACCCCACGGGTGCCCCAGTTAGTCACCTCTTACGACAAGCTCTCTGAGGAGCTGAGGTCTATTCTTACCATGACCTGGAGTGTGCACAACGACACCCCAGATCAATCCCGGGAGCCCCATGAGGCGGCTCACTGATAATACTATATACGCAACTGTTTTTTTAATACAATGAAAATATTCATTAAGAATCGAACCCACGACTACTCACGACCCCTCCAATATGTGGAGTTGCTCTTACCCTCCGAGCTATGCTGGTTCATAATATTCTCTTGAATTATCAAAATGAAGGCTGATACGTAATGCAATGTAGGCAACTGGAGTGTTAAAAGGACCCTACCCGTGTGGTTTCCGGGTGTGAAAATGAATAGACTGAAATATAAGTGCTGAAAGCAACGTTAAATCATATTCACTCACTCATCAGAGTTGTTCAATTGTTTCAGCACTGATTTCTCAGCTTCGTCCGTTAGAAGATGAGTTAGACAATCCTTTGCGCGAACAATTCATCATAGTTGTGCAGTTATATATATTGTGCACTATTGGTTACAAGCAAGAAATTTGGCACGCAGCCATTTTGAATGGTCTTCTTTTTTGTTTAATTAAGATCGAGACACAACTTCTCTAACCTCATTCGCGCAAGCCAGGGCCTTACGCAGCAAGGATTGATGTCCCCTCTCTCCTTGGAATTCAGAATCCCCTTAGATTAACATTACCGGTACCTCTTTAATCACTACAGCGAATTCAATAATCAGCAGAAATGGACAGAAACATATTCCATCTGACGTCATTCTCTCAAGTCAGAGCCCATTTCTGCTATGATTTAGTGGTTTTACACTTGGAACACTTTCACAATTTACGTTACTTTGTCAACCAGTTTCACGAATGGACTTCGTATATCAGCAGATACTGACCAGAAAAGCTATCTATTTGACCTCATCCTCTTAAGCTAGGGCATTGATTTCCTGAGAGTTTTCAGTTGATTTTGATACTACCTTTAGTCATTTTTGTGAATGGAATGATTTGATGTATCAAAAGATAAGGACGAGAAAAGTGATCTGTTCGACATCATTCTCTTACACAAGGACCTTGTTTAGCGAACTAGCCCTGATATTTCGCACTTAAATCATCTTCGGAATCACTTAATCCCGAAATTCGATATGGAGAGATATCCATAGATACTGACTAGAAATGTTTCCTATTTGCGGAATTTGATTTTAAACAAAGAAATTAATTTAGCGCTATGAACTAATCCTTGAAATTGGTTTTGTTTCCAGATGTTTGAAAGCCTTGTTTTGATTTGTAAAATTCAGTGGGTAATCATATTTATTAACCCTCGTCACCACAGGTTGCTAAAGAATTTTTTTCACATGATAGTTTTTGCCTATCTGTCGGTCTGTCTGTCTGTATGTTCGTACTGTTATCTCCGAAAGTACTTGATGGATTGACATACTATTTGACATACATATGCGGTACAATTCCAAAACTGTGCCTGCCTCCTAAGAAGCCGATTAATTAAAAGTCTCGGCATCTTGGATTGACCAAATTTCCAACTCGATCTCCAACGAAACGACTGAACCGCATGTTTTGAAACCTGGTACACATGATACTGAGACCAAAGCACGGTCAACGCGATCAATACGACTTCATCTGTCCATTCAGTATAGACGGCATGGACCAGTCGTATCGGACTCATGTCACAATAACAATATCTAAAATTGTGGATTGTAAATCGAAAATTACTTTCCTTGGCATGGAAACGCTGGCAGATGGCGCTATATCTCTACAACGAATACAGCTACTCCGATTATGATAATCCTAATATTCAGATGCTTATTAGAACATCCTTTCTTTTCTAACGTGCATGAGTAAGTGCTCATATGAAGGCCACTCCCTCCGCTGATATGTCTTTCACTGTATTACTGCCACAGACGCAGGTTTTTTTTGACTACAGTGTAGTCATTTCCCACTTGTTATTTCATATATATTGGTTTGTTTGCTAATTACTTTAGTGTGCACTGTGTTTTAATGTATTCATTGTATACATTTGTGTTTCAATGTATGGGCTGGCAAAATAAGATCATTTCGAGGTCAAATAAGGTCCAAATATGGACAAAAGATACAGGTCTTAAAAGGCTTTATCAAGCGGGTATGAGACATTCAAAGTCATTTGTAAGTCACTGCAATTTACTTAATGTTGATGGTGCTCATTTTGAGGTCACTTTTGGGGTCAAATAAGGCCAAAATTTATTTCTATTGTGATGTTTGTTACCAATGGGTATCCACGCTAAATTTTATTATAAATTAAACCTTCTCGATCAAAATAATTATTGGTGTCAAGTTTTCTTTCTCAAGCTTGAAGTAGTTTGAGTTAACCTTTTTCTGGCCTGGGTGATAAAAGGTTCAGAAGTTTAGAGCCCTTTGAACAACCGTGGTATCACCAGAATGATTAAAAATCGAAAGCGAAGACTTTCTGTAGTTTTGGAATATTATATTTAGCTAATTTTGAGCCCATTTCTATAATTCTGGTGATTGACCGTCATGAGGTAATTCAAAATGGCGCTCATTTGAGGGCCATCCTTAAATCACCAGTTTTTTCAAGTTATTCATATAATTGACATTTGCTTAGCTCATGTGCAAATTAGTTAACACAAAGGATCTCTAGTCAAAGCCTAGCGTCTTATGCCTATTTTAAATCTGTTTGCTTTTTCAGCTCAAAATCTGATGGTTTAAATCAAAATGGCAGACAGATGGGGTAATATGAACACTTTTTTCATGTTGCTCGTGTAGTTCAAGGCCTTATTCTTAGCTCACTGAGCAAATGTATCAAAACTGAGTGATCTCTATGCATAGTTTAACATCTTATGCCCATTTTGATTCCATTTACATGTGCCACTATACTTATACTACATTCAACTAATTCAGCTTGGATACCCATTCGTACAAATTAGTTCTGTGCATATTAATTTATAACCGATTTTGATCTCTTAATCAGCATCGTAGACATTGGTAATGTCTTGCCAGGCCATGTCTCTTAGTTTTCGGGATTTAATTTACGCGATTTGTAACTACTTATTCAATGTTTGGCTGTGGGTAGATAACAACTAGTGGTGTGAAATGCAGAAAAATGACCAGCATAGGTCGTTAAGTATGATAACGGCGCCCATGTCATCTTAATGGAAATTACTGTTGTCTATTAATGTGACAGAAAGGCCAAGTGAGAGTTAAAGGATACCTCCAACATATTACCATCCACGGACGATTTGGAAGGCTCAGAGGATTTTCAGAAGATGGTGGGCAGCCGCCCACTGAGTAATGGAAACATTGGTTGAGTGAGGTGCCGTGCCTGCTGGATACTGGCTCAGTGGTTTCCATTATGTCTGAACAAGTTTTCAAGCAGAATTTCAAGCTCAAGGAGTGGCCCTGAACGAAAAGTCCCTGGTACCCAAGCACTGTTTCCTGGTTCACAAGGTGTCAATGCTGATTGCTGAATCTGCGAGTACAAGAATGTTACGAGTCGCTGGTAAACCATCCATCTGTATCCCAGCCCTGTCTATGTGTGCAAAGGTAGAAAGACTCTCTGTAGTGAAACCTCTGTCAACATATTTTAGTGAAAGGCGTCTGCGTAACACCTGCATGGGTCACGAAGGTTGTGAGCGGATGGAACTACTTATCCGGACACACTACTACTGGTCGGAAATGTACAAGCACATTAAGGAGTGGATGAACATTCGTACTCCCTTGGGAAGCTTGATGGCTGTCGACCCCCGCAGAATGTGGCGGTGTAATTTACCCTGTTGTATGTTGCTTCTATTGGCCCGGAAAACGTGTTGGGTATGATGGATGTATGCACGAAGTTCGCTGTCGTTGTCCCGACCAGAAATCAGCAGGCAACCACTACCGCCACGACTTTGGTGAAAGAATCATTCATGCGGTATAGTGCCCCTTGGTGTATCAACTTGGACCAAGGTCGGAATTTCGAGGCTGACCCTATCAAAAAAATGTGGCGTGTCTATGGCGTGAAAAAGACCAGAACCTCTCGATACCATCCACAATGCAATGGACAATGTGAGAGGTCAATAGAACGATCCACGATCTATTGGAGACTCTTTTCCACCGGAAAAAACCCGGAAGTGGTCAGAATACATATCTGGTTTGGCGTATGCTTACAACGTGACACCGCATTCTGCGACTCGGTATTTCGGAAAGGTGACACCTACGTAGTGGAAACAGCAGATGGGAGCTCTTCATTCCTGAAGGTGGTTCATCGGCGGAGATGAAGGTCTGTGAGAAACCTGTTTTGCAGGGATTTGGCACAAGTTCCGAATAGGAATACGGTAATACGACAGACGACTAACTCAACTATCCATACAGTATCCGACAGCAGTGATTCTGAGGACAATATAATTCGGTGTGCATCCTCTTGGCAAAACAGCTGATGGACAACCTGTTGCACTGCGACGGACATCGCAGTCCAATGCAGGGAACAAAAGGGAAACAGAAGAAGTCAATCGATGGCTTTGCTGCTAGGTGTTGGCAATGGGAAGAAGCCTGTCCAGACCCCATTCGACCAATACAAGACGTCTTTAGTAGGATTTTCTGATTTCTCTTTACCTTTCATACTAGAGACCGATGCCAGTCACGTTGGCCTTGGGACAGTGCTGCTCAGAGTGAAGATGGACTGACCAGGGTAATAGCATGATACCACTGTCTTTTCGGACAATAATCCAGTAAGTTATGTCCTGCCATCATTCAGCGATGGGTCTCTCAAACTTGCCCAGTCCAAATTTGACATCGAGTATCGAGCTGCTAAGCATAATAAGAATGCTGATGGACTCTCGCGTCAACCGCAGTTAGACGACGTCGTGGGGTATGACGATGATGATGAAGTGTCCGAGGCTCTGGGGTGCCATCTATCGATTAGCGCGGCTACCACGGTCTTGTCCTGTCCCGAGCGGCGCTTTGCTACTGTGAAGCGCCATGGAAGTGGAACGATTTTCTGAGCTTTTCTTTCAAAGCTTTTCTACCATACTTTTGTCTGCCTTCAAACCCCAGAAACTGTTTGAAATGGGTCCGGTAATGCAGTTTATTTTGGTACCATTCTGAGGGGTGTACGTTGGAGCGTCAGGAAACTGGTTCTGACGAATGGGTTCGTTTGAAATAGTTCGGGGATTATTTATTCCTGCTAAGGACATCTATCTGCCTTGTTGCTACCACTAGCCTCTGTTATTGTAACTTTGACAGTTAAAGAGTTGTATTTGTTGGAGACAATTGTACGTGTGAAACCTTGATCTTTATTTTTGTGCTATAGAAACGAAACCAAAGAGATTCACTTGTAGTTGAGTTACAAATGTCGGATTTGTACTACCACATGCTTAAGTGTTTTTTGTGTTCTTGAGTAGGGTGATACTTAGGTACAGTTGTCAGCAATTCAGTCGTAGCTATAACAGTGTTGTGGTTAAGTGAACTGGCGAGTTCTGAGTACAGGTGTGTTACTATTGTTGCATTTTCTAATCTAGGCGTATATTACTTGTGCCATTATTTTGGCACTGACTCATGCTGAGGTTACAAATCCGTGGTTCTTTGTCAGATTCATCTCGGTATAAGCAACTGATACTTATATAACAGGTGAACAACAAACACACCTACTCAAGATCATTGTTTTATTAACAAATCTAGTTAAAGTCTTACTCAGTAGTTTGTTCTCTTCAGTTAGAGAGCTCAGCAGCGTAACTCGGTTACACAAGCAATATTTTTTTCGAAGTAAAAATCCACTCTTCAACCGGGCGTGGTTAACTAATATATCGGTAAATTCCTGAACGTTCCTGGAAGAATGACGCTTATCTGATTCTGTATATGTCTTCTCTCCATATGAAATAATACGAGAGGTAGGTGTGGATATATTGCATTGGTATACAATGAAATCATGACTATGATAATTCCGTCTCTCTATAGGTTAAACTTTCATGTGATAAAACATGGCGGTCGAATACATGATTCTGATTGGTCGAGCCTCTTACGATAATCGGGTATCGAGGTATGGCGTGGAAACAATAAGGGGATTTCCCTTTCTTTAACCTACAAGGGTCCAGAGATTTCCCAGCAACAATGGACACGGGTTATATCCAACGTACCTCGTGATCAAACATGGTCGACGATTCTTTAAACATTATAGTCATGTGATCAAACATGGCGGATGTATATATGATTCTGATTGTATATACCTTTCGCTCTTCTCCCCTGATCAAAATCTCACTCATCCTACTTCTGCCCTTTCTACTGTTGTCCTCGATCCTAATTCTACTCCTATACTTGCTCTTCTTGGTCCAGCTCCTGCTGCTACTCCTCCTGTTCCTACACCTGCTCTTGCTGTTACTCCTGTTGTTCATACCCCTGCTCCAGTTGGTACTCCTCTTGTCACTACTCCTGCTCCTGCTGTTACTCCCCTTGATCCTATTCCCGCCCTGGCTGCTCCTCATCTTGTTGGTACTCCTGCTCCATTTGTTACTCTTCTAGTTCCTACACCTCTTCCTGCTGTTATTCCTATTGCTCCTACTCCGGCTCCTGCTATTAGTCCTCTTGTTCCTACTCCTGCCTCTACTCTTACTCCTCTTGTTCCTAGTACTGCTCCTGGTGTTACTCCTTTTGTCCCTACTCTTGCTCATGCTGTTGCTCGTCTTGTTCCTCTCCTGCTGCTATTCCTCTTGTTCCTACTCCTGCTTTTGTTGTTACTCCTTTTGTTTCTACTCCTACGCCTACTGTTACTGCTCTTGCTCCTACTCCTGCTATTACTCCTCTTGTTCCTACTCCTGCTGTTACTCCTTTTGTTCATTTTCTTGCTCCTGCCGTTATTCCTTCGGTTCCTACACATGCTCCTGTTGCTTCCCCGCTTGTTCCTACTCCTGCTCCTGCTGTTGTTCATCTTGTTGCAACTCCTGCTCCAGCTGTTACTCCTCTTGTTCATGTTCCTGCAGTTACTCCTCGTATTTCTGCTCCTGCTCCTGCTATTACCCCTCTTGTTCATACTCCTGCTTCTGCTGTTACTCGTCTTGTTCTTAGTCCGGTTCCTGTTGTTAGTCTTCTTGTTCCTACTCCTGCTCTTAGTGTTACTCCTCTTGTTCCTACTCCTGCTGTTACTCCTCTTGTTCCTACTCCTGCTCTTGCTGTTACTCCTCTTGTTCCAATCCTCTTGTTACAAATTTCTGTGATGGGACCCTTTGGTGAATAGGTCGGCAACTTTCGAATTGTCCTTGGACGCACTCATCAGGTCATCTAGCACTACCACGTTGGTCTGCTCGGAATCGAAGTAATACTCTTCGCCGATGTCGTGAGAAATTTCTGGGACGAAGCTCACATTCTGTAATCGCGTATTCTCGTACGCGGGCTGCCATTGGCTATAACACCATACAACGCGTGTCGGAACTGGGGTTGCCACACCTTGCTCTAAAAACTTCATCACCCAGGACGTCTTTCCACATCCCGTAGGGCCGCTCACCGTCATCGTATAGGAATGCTCTACTCCACTTGGTTGAACTATAGCGGGATTCCGTGGTGTCTGTTGGTCGTGTTTGCATTGAATGTGTCTGAGCATACTATCGCGACGAGAGAAGGTTCTCTGACAGAAATTACACGTCCACGACATGTTGAGTAGTCAACCAATACAAACAGACTGATGAGGGAAACGCTTTAATCCCTATATATAGACGCCACCACCACCGCCACGACCACCAACACCACCACACCCACCACGACCACCACCAACACCACCACGCATGCGCACCCGAATAGTGGCGAAAGATACCGAAATTCGAGCTTCTATACGAATTTATCGAATTTCGGTAACTTTCGATAAATATCGAATTTCGGTAACTTTCGCCGCTATTCGGGTGCGCATGCGTGGTGGTGTTGGTGGTGGTCGTGGTGGGTGTGGTGGTGTTGGTGGTCGTGGCGGTGGTGGTGGCGTCTATATATAGGGATTAAAGCCTTTCTCTCATCAGTCTGTTTGTATTGGTTGACTAATCAACATGTCGTGGACGTGTAATTTCTGTCAGAGAACCTTCTCTCGTCGCGATAGTATGCTCAGACACATTCAATGCAAACACGACCAACAGACACCACGGAATCCCGCCATAGTTCAACAAAGTGGAGTAGAGCATCTCTATACGATGACGGTGAGCGGCCCTACGGGATGTGGAAAGACGTTCTGGGTGATGAAGTTCTTAGAGCAAGGTGTGGCAACCCCAGCTCCGACACGCGTTGTATGGTGTTATAGCCAATGGCAGCCCGCGTACGAGAATACGCGATTACAGAATGTGAGCTTCGTCCCAGAAATTCCTCACGACATCGGCGAAGAGTATTACTTCGATTCCGAGCAGACCAACGTGGTAGTGCTAGATGACCTGATGAGTGCGGCCAAGGACAATTCGAAAGTTGCCGACCTATTCACCAAAGGGTCCCATCACAGAAATTTGTCCATAATTTATTTGACTCAGAATCTCTTCCCTCAAGGTAAGGCATCTCGAGATATCACGCTAAACTGCCAGTATTTCGTTCTATTCAATAATCCTATTGATAGACAGCAAATTAGCACGTTCGCGAGACGGATCTTTCCTCGGGATACGACACATTTCATGACAAAATTTCACGAAGCCACATCTCCGTACGGATATCTGTTCATCGATTTAAAACCCCATACAGCGGAAAAGGACAGACTGTACTAATGTAATATCAGGCGATGAGGAACTCGTGAAAGAGGGACAACAACTGCCACCTCGTCCAGCCTCAATTCATAATCCATCAACTCAAATTCAACGCATACCATCTCACGATCCAGCATGGTTCGCTAAGAGGAATGAACAAGTGGCTGAGGGATTATATACGAGGACGGATGCACCGTGGTTCAAACTGAATGAAAATGATGACGAGTCCCAGCAGAGGCAGATAATCCTTAGAAGCGGGAATGAAATGGAACGACGAAAGAGAAACTACCCTTCAGATGACGAACTCAACCATCCTGGGGAAATAGATCAACCTACCCACTTGCGGAAACGGATCAAATATAACGTGTGGAAAAGCATGTTCGGTAAACCTATCGCGAAAGATTGTAAGGTTGACATTGACGAGAGAAAACAGCGATATACAAGCCAAGGTTACGACGAGGATGAGTCTGGTGCGAGTGCTATGAAGGATTATATTCCAACGATGATGAAGATTTTACGTCAAAATTACTGCAATCTCCTCGTGAACATACAAAAGCTACAAACTGATTATATTCATAACGAGATTTCGAAAACAACGAGGCGTCTGCAAACGATATACGACATAGACTACGAGGAAGCACTCAAACAGACGATTAAGATGCGGAAATGCTTATTCGATAAGTTGATTGATGACGGTGAGAGCGAGGACTCCGAGTAAAGACCCTAGTAGAAATATTTGTAGATAAACATTGAATGGAAGGCTAGATGTCGAAATGATAGCCACAACAAAGCAGTTTTCTCTCTTTATTTGTAAAGCAGTGCTATAAGTTGATGAATAAAGCGTTTATCTTGTAATCTTCATATTGGTTTGTCTGTATTTTATCCTCATCCTCCTCCTCTTTTATCCTAATACGCCAATGCTAGTTCTATGAAGCGTGTTCAGACATGTCCGATAGCTCTGAAACGTGTGTAACTAAATACATATTAAATGTAGAAAAAAGCGATAACGGGTATATACTGTCTACAGACGCCATCACCACCGCCACGACCACCACCACCACTACCACCACCACGCCCACCATGACCACCACCACGACCACCACCAACATCACCACGCATGCGCACCCGAATAGCGGCGAAAGTTACCGAGCTTCGATAAATTCGTATAGGAGCTTTACGGTAGACCTAGACACGAGGAATACAACGCCGCAAACCGCGTGCGCGCATGTCGCTTATTTCTCGAGAAATCACCGAATCACGTGACACCGATTATCGTCTAATTGCGGCGAAAGTTACCGTCGGGCGATAAAATAGTATAGAGCCTTTATTGTACATCTATACGAGAGGAATACAACGCCGTAAGCCGCGAGTCTCTATCCGTCTTAGTTCCCGAGATATCGCCATGGGTAATTTATAGAAAATTCGGCGGAAATCGGCAGTCAAAAAAAAAAAAAAAAAAAAAAAAAAATTGGATGCTTTTTTCACCCCGAAACGAAATTTGGACGCCCTAGGAGCATAACTGAGGAATTTACGCATTTCATGCCTCATTCAACACTATCAACATAGGAATCAATGCGACTTCGGTCCCGAATTAGCCGTCTGCTTTCATTAGTCACGCTCCATCGCTAACTATAGACACGGTAGTCCGGGATGTTAGGGCATAAAAGGGACTGTTTGGTTCAGATTCTTCCAAAAGCACCAAATTTGGCCCATATGTCGCCCATGCAATACCTTTTCGATTTTTGACGGGCGCCAAGGTGGTCGCCCCCTGGGGCCGCCATATTGGCGAAATTCATTATGGCCGCCACCCGGGTTAGAGATCAGGCGTATTTAAAACAATAAAATGGCTAGAATCATGAATAATACAACTTTTTAGTGGTTATCGGAGTCGGGGAATCTGATTCTGATCTTATTTCAACGAGTTGAGGTCAAGGTCACCCTAAAGGTCATTTTGGGGTCAAATTCGTCATTTTTAGTGGTTTTTAGTCGAGATATACAAACTAACTCATTTTATCAATTTTCGGGGTTGAGTAACCCGAATCTGGCCATATTTTGACAATTTGAGGCAATATTGCATGTGAGGTTCACGACAGATGTCACCCGAAACGGAGATCAACCGGAGGTCAATTATAGGAAACACCAAAAGGGCTAGAATCACAAATAATACCATAGGGCTTTGCGGCGTCGGAGAATTAGATTCTGACTTTATTTTGACGATTTGAGGTCATGGTCACCTCATTTGAGAATTAAAGGTCAAAGATCAACAGTTGCTACTAAAAACAATCGAAACAAGATTATTCAGGAACAAATGTTACTAAAATACTTCGGAGATGACATCTGCTGACAAAATGCTATAACTATGCCGCTACGTGCATTTAAATGTTTAAAATACAAAACAAAGACCGCTTAAGCAACAGTATACCAATGATTACTTTTACTACCTATGCATTCTGGCTTGCGCTCTATGATGCCAGCAATAAATAATACTTGTCATCACCGCCCTCGTTATTAACGGACCCGCCTTCGCATTTGCAGAGGGTCATGTATCGGACATCGGCACAGTTGCATTTGCACCTTCCCGTGCATGCCTTGAGTCAGCCTGAGAATGGCATATGCCATAGAAGTGTCGCTGAGAGTGGTCCTTAGCGGTTGCCATGTACTGGTGCAATCTTTGTGCCAGCTCCACTCACTGAAGTCAGGGATTCCCTGCTGGAGTGAAGCGACTCCAGTAGAAACTCGCTTGTAGCAGCGCTCGCTTCACATGCTGCAAAAGCGCGGCTTGGGAGGTGGGATGTTTTCCAGCGATCTGGTTGCAGTAGTGAAGAGGTGATGCTTGGCCTCATTGACACCGGCTGCATCACATCCCTTGCTGTACATGAGTACGATGAAGCGTTCTATAAGCTCCATATGCACGGACTCGAGAGTGTCAGGATCATGCGTGAGAGCCACTAGTGTGTCGGTGGGGTCCGATATGCTTGTACAGGCTGCCCAGGCGGTCTTTTTGCCACATCCAAGAAACTGTGAAGTCGTCTTGCACCCCGTTAAGATGTGAAAGAGAGGTAGTGCCACGGACTTTGAAGGACCAAGATCGGAACAGATGGTTTGGACTGGAATGCCACAATACTTTTTCCTGAAACCCTAAAATCCCGAAGTATGAATGGATCAGCGGATTCTTAAAAAATGTTAACAAAAGGAGCCGTTCTCATTCATCAGCACACAGATCTCCAAGACTGACATGAGCGGAAAGCTCCTTCTGTGTACCCGTTTTGAGTCTGTGTTCTTCAACGGGCGTTGTGACCTCACAATACTTCAACCGTGCAACCATTTCGAGGCGGACACCAAGGTCCTCCTGCATCTAGCACATGCCACGGAGGAGGGTCATACAACAGTCGATGTTCGCACGATGGACAGCGATGTCCAGTCTTTGGAGACCCTCGGTCTATCGGAACTCTTGGTGGACTTCGGTACTGGGGTTTATACTTGGTGTAAGAACGCACAAGACAAAGCCTACAATAGCCTGTCTGAGCTCAACAATGCGTCTAGACGTGACCGTTTTCAGCTGCACAAAAGCCTCAACAAAAGCCTCAACAATGCGTTCTTACACCAAGTATCAACCGGTACTGGACAAAAATATTGTGACATTCCAGTCCATACCATTTGTTCCGATCTCGGTCCGTCAAATCCTTGGCACTACCCCTCTTCCACAGCCTTACTGGGTGCGACCCGACTTCACAGTTTCTTGATAGCGCAAGCCAGAAGGTATAGATACTAATAATCATTGGTATATTGTTGCTAAAGCGGTCTTTGTATTGTATTTCGAACATTTAAATACACATAGCGGCGTAGCGGCATAGTAATATAGCATTTTGTCAGCAGATGTCATCTCCGGAGTATTTTAATATAATTTGTTCCTGAATAATCTTTGTTCGATTGTTCTTAGTGGTAACTGTTGATCTTTGACCTTTGACCCCAAAATGGGTTGACCTCAAATCTTCAAAATAAGATCAGAATCGGAGAATGCCACAAACCTCTATGGTATTATTTGTGGTTCTTTTGGTGTTATACCTACAATTGACCTCTGGATCGGATGACCTCTATGGCGACTCGCAAATGAAATATTGCCCCGAATCGCCAAAATAAGGCCAGATTCGGGTTACTCAACCCTGGAAACCAATAGAATGAGGCAGTTTATATATCTTGCCCCAAAACCACTGATAATGGCGAATTTGTCCCCAAAATGCCCTTTAGGGTGACCTTAAAGTGTTACCTTGACCTCAAATCGTTGAAATAAGACCACAATCAGATTCTCCGACCCCAAAAACCACTAAAAAGTGCTATTATTCACATTTCTAGCCCTTTTAGTTATTCAACTATAACCCGGGTGGCCACCATATTGAATTTCGCCGAATATGGCGGCCCTAGGGGGCGCCCGTCTTGGCGCCCGTCAAAAATCGAAATAGTATGGTATGGGCGACATATGGGCCAAATTTGGTGCTTTTGGAAGAATGTGAACCAAAAAATCCCTAACAGCCCCGACTACGGCCCGCTGAACAGATATAGAACACCGCAAACACTTCTCACGCTATAGTCACGGCTCGGTGAACACGTTGAACTACAACACCGCATCTCCGGGTTATAGGTAGAGCTCTATATATAGATGATGAACACCGCACCTTCAGGCTATAAGTATGGCACCATAAATAGACCATAACCTCGAACACCGCAAAAAGCTATAGACACGGTCCGTTGTGCAGACATAAAACACCGCAAACACCTCGGGCTATAATTTGTGGCGGTCCGGTGAACAGACGTTGACCTACAACACCCTTGAGCTATGGTCATGACACTATCGATAGACGAACACCGCGCGCCTATTTATGACGTCACGACGTCATCGGCTTCCCGGCTTTCCTGGCCTCGAACCCCCCTATTACATTCTACTGATGGACGGATGGACACAAGGACGTTCAAGCGGAATCCAGTATATCCCCTACTACGTCTGGGGTATAAAAAAGTATCCACATAGCTTTGGGGGAAATCTGTAAAGTTGTGATGTTATTGCCCTGGCCTGAAACTATATGTCAGATGAGGCTTCTGTCCACTGGAGCTTTTTGCGCAGATTCTAAAAAGAATGCTGAAATGTTAGCATATTGTTCATATTTTTCATAGAATAGCTTTCACTTATCTGTGGGCGTGGACACATTTTGTTGTTGATATAATACAATTTACTTTTGTTATCAAGTTGGATAGAGTCATTTCATGCACACCTAATACATCCTGAAGTTGTTTCATACATTTATTCAGAAGATATATCAAGTAAACATTGGCTTCATTCAGTGTATCACTCGAAAATAAAGCCATTGTATTCCGTAATCATAAGGTCCACTGAATCCTATCTATAAGAGTTCCCACGGCGTGGAAATTTCACAAATTACAACTGAAGCATAATTAAAGCCAACTGAGTAATTGGTAAATGACAATTCATGAGCAGAAAGCGTTGTGGAGATTTAAATTGCAAATTTAAACTTTTACTACATTTCCCAGCACATTACGGTTCAATTCTCCATGTGGTTTCTCCCCTGTCCACTCTCCAGAAACATATTTTTGATGTAATATGTAGATTTATGTAGATCATGAAAAACATTCCACGAATATTTTGGAGGTAGAATAGAAAGAAATCATTGTGGAATACAGGAAAATTATTATGTAAATAATTTGACCACCACTGGATTTTAGAAAGCCCATGAAAGATAGGGTTGGAATTAAACCATGATACCGATGGACAGAAAAACGGACAGACAGACAAACAGACAGCCGAGGACCTGACCAATGAAACATACAAAAGGCACATCTACAGATTACATGCTATATTGGACAGAAGTTTCGTCGGCCTGCTTTCAGTAGTTCAAAAGATATGGAGTCCTACCGAAAGGCAGACGGACGGACAACAATACTTCTGAGCCCAATCGGGCTTATGGGTAAAAATAAAAGTTTCCTAAAAGGCATAACAATGAGGTTGTCATTCTGTTTGCTATTAGTGACACAGGAAGTTTATTCTTCACTTGTCTGAAAAAGGCCACCAACAGAATTTCACCATAAATGCACAGACCAGCTGAACGGTATAACATAGAGTAAACGCATAGAGTAAACGTATAGAGACGAGTGTGATAACCCAACGAGGGGAGAAAACTCGAACGGGTCTGTCATGAAACCGACTCAGAGTGATCTGCTCTCCATACAATCGTCAAGTTAATGTATCTAATTCGAGTTTTATAAGTAGCAGTATCAGTATGAGTACGTGAAATACGATAATCTGTTCGATAAAAAGAATGCACTTTTGCATGGTGAGCGGCGAGTGAATGTTGGTTAGTTGTTAGTGAAAGTTGGTGAGGGGTGCACGTTGGTGCCAGTATTCTGATCACACAAAAAAACCCCGCACAGACCAGGTTCTACATCTCGGAACAACATCAATCAGGAAAGACAGCTATAATTAACATATCTCTGAAGACCCGTCCAACATGTGTCCCTCACAATTTCTATCAACAATTAAATTATCTACTGCATCTTTAGAAATTAGCTTTCAAAGCAGTATCGAATGATTTTCACCGGTAGATTTTTGCAGTACCGGTACAATCAAATAGTTGTTATTGCTGGTACTTGAGTATCAGGCATTCTCAGATTGTGTTACTCCTACTTTCAGATATACCAGTGTTTATACCGAGACTTGAGGAGATTACAAACTCTAACAATGGGAGAATGGTTTTGGAGGTCATGGTCCGTCTGATAAAGCCGAGCCATGACAGAATTCGCCAGAACTAAGATCAGTCGTTTATTAATAGACTTTCCGAACGGCGTTCGTGACCTCATGACCTTCCCGAATATGCCCATATTTGTCAAAAAAAATAGAAGCCAGGCAATGTAATACGGTGGATCTCCATAACGAGAACGACAAGGGTTAGAGATACCCAAGTTTCAACACAGGAGACGACTGGACCCAGAGATCTGCAATTGTTCACTGTGGGTCAACTCTGCATGCGTAATCGTATGTTGAAATCTAAACCGATTACAACAGGGGTTTCAGCAACGGAGACTCATGGACACAGTCATGTGCAAGAGGGCATTGTGGGTCCACTGCGAATGCGCAACAGGAAGTGCAGTGCATGGTTTTGCTATTAATTCCCGGTTCAGTCGTTTTCTTTTCAGGACAATATGCTTATGTTTTAAAATCAAGCACATTCACGGGTTTTATGTCATAGACTAGGCCGTGTTTTCTTCCGAGGACAAGTTTACATACTTCAAACTAGATTCGGATGTATTAACTTTTAATTGGTATGCACAGTCAATACAGATGAGCCATTTTCTCACGCTTTAAGGGTATGAGTAATCTTTGAAAAAAATAATTCACGTGAACCTTGGTTAGCCTTATTATTGATAATATTTATTATTCGCAACAGGTAAGTGTAATGTATACAGGTATTCTTATTGTTGGGAGTGATATCAAGATGACGCCCTATAGAACAGTTGTCACATATATAAAAGTACGCATAATAAACACACATTAATCACGTCGCAGTTCGCATCGTCAACTCAGTCTGGTAGACATATGAAATGTGTAACATTCAGGTACCGTATCAAATTAAACTCACTCTATCATAACAATAGCCTAGTGCGATGCTACCAGACATATTCTTACACTGTCATTAACACATAGGCTAATATTGATTATTGTGACCGTTATCGCAGTAGAATGTTCACCTGCTATTCGCAATAAATTAGGCAATATATGTTGCTTGATCAAAAATTATATCCAACAGTGTGATTTCTACTCCCGAATAAGCATAAATACTGTCTATATAAAGGGTAATTGCTCGTTAGTAATGTCATATATACCAGAAGCCCCAACTAGTATCACACTATGAGTATTCAGATCAAACGACTAGATCAAGTTTTGTGTCATACTGGTTATAGAACTTGATGTTGATCGAACATTTTGTTTCCGTGAGAACGACAACCTTCAGAACCCTTATCACTTGCTGAGAGATTGTCCTGGGATCTCAAAGGAAAGAATTGAGCGCGATGCCGTTCGTGGGGGTAGCGAAACATGAAGTGACAACATGCAGAGAAATTGACAGTTTTTGAAAGATTGTCCGGGGATTTTAAAGGATGCAGTTTACGGTAGCGAGATGTGTATAGTGACAAACTTCAGAACCCTAAATAGTGTCTGAGTGATTGTCCAGAGATCTCGAACCAGAGAGTTTATACTAGTAATTAGTCTCTCTACGAAGG
The DNA here is from genome assembly GCA_036873755.1 of Hanleya hanleyi. Lineage (NCBI taxonomy): Eukaryota > Metazoa > Mollusca > Polyplacophora > Lepidopleurida > Hanleyidae > Hanleya > Hanleya hanleyi. The sequence continues at coordinate 373,457 of JAVTVY010007140.1, forward strand.
AAACATTGGTAGTGGGAAAAGCCGTCACTCACGTCACAAGTGCAAAGGTATGATGTCATTACGCAGTCTTTATTCCACCAGCGCGCGCGGCCTTTACGACCTCTATGCGCCCAACCTCCCCACAGCGCATGCTCCATTTCGCAGGCTCCATTACCATCCCTGCCACCAATAGCGGAAGTTGACCTTTACTACGTTGCTATGACGTATAGGGGAAACCAACCAACGCACGGTACACTCCTTTAGTGTTGCATATGAGCGAACTACTTTCCATATGCTCTGTCCAGATTGTGACAGTGTTTACCACTTAGAGTTATCTCCCATTTGACCATGCTTGTAATGAGTGTCGTAAAACAGATATTAAAGATAGAACAGTTGTTGGCAGTTCCTCATGCATGGCTTCAGGTTGTATTTCATTCACATGTTATTTCTATCACGATTTACAACATACGATATCGACCATCATATCGTTACATGGTGTCAGAAGTAAAACAGACATTCGAAGGGACATTATGAATACTATATTGTCAACCAGCGTGTAAAATTAACCCTGATCAGGACTGGTTCTTATACCACTGTACATCGACACGCAACAACAACAACGTCCACATACACGTGTGACAAATTGTGACAATCAAGGTTTGTGGAAGGTATCATCCTTACAAATCGAACCATTTATGTAACTATGGCGCACAATGCCATCGTAAATAACGAAGGTGGGGCACCTGCGGGGCCGCCGTCTGTCCTACAAAATGTGCCCATTCCAGACAAACTAAACTTGACAGGAAATCTGAAACAAAACTGGCAAGCGTACAAACGGATGTGGAACAATTACGAAATAGCCAGTCGTCTAGAGTTACAACCCAATAACATTCGAAGTGCTACACTATTCACATGTATAGGGCAGGAAGCTATGAAAGTTTATGACGGTTTCCACTTCGATACTGAAGAAGACTCACGGAGCATTGCTGTTGTTCTTCTAAAATTTGAAGAATATTGTGTCGGACAAAGCAATGAGACATACGAACGCTATCTCTTTAACAGGAGAAATCAAGACAGTCTTGAAACATTTGAAGCTTGGCTGTCGAGCCTGCGTGGGTTAATCAAGACCTGCAATTTTGGAGCTTTGGAGGATAATCTTCTCCGTGACCGCATCGTGGTGGGACATCGCGACAACCGAACGCGAAAGCGATTACTACAAGAGTCTCAGCTCACACTGCGTAAATGTGTTGATATATGTCGCGCCGCTGAAACTACGGAAAGCCAGTGCAAAGAAATGGCTCCCTCAGAGGCACAAGAGGATGTACAGTGGGTGAAGTCTACCAAGTCAAGTAATGACAAGAAACACAAAAACTATGGTAGGACATTTGAATCAAAACCCAAAACTTTCAGTGGGAAGGGTGGTAAATCGGACGAAATTCGAAACTGCAAATTTTGTGGGGGAAAACATGAGGCAAAGCGTGAATCATGCCCAGCTTTCGGTAAGGAGTGCCACAGGTGTAAACAATTACACCATTATGAAAAGCAATGCCCCAAATCAGCCCCCAAATCGTCCAAATACAAGGTCAAAACTGTTGATGATTCATCAGATTCTGATCCTGAGTATGTGTTAACTGTGACAGAGACTGTTAGCAATGTACAGGAAAATTCCCAGAAAACCCCTCCTAAGAAATTACACGCAACTATGCAAATATCCGGGAAATCTACATCCTTCCAGTTAGATTGCGGTGCTACATGTAATGTGTTACCGGTACACATGTACCGAGAACTGTGTCGCGATCCAGAGTTGGACCATTTGCATCCAACAGATTCGGGTCTTCAACTTTTTGATCCTGACACACAAGTCAAATCACTGGGAAGAACGCGCATCGACATAACAAATCCCAAAACAGGAAAACGTTTCAACGTAGAATTCCACATTGTGCCTATCGCGTGTAAGCCGATCCTGGGGTGTCGCGCCATCGTCCAAATGAACCTTATTACTGTGAACTATGACAACATTGAGTACCAGCCAGACTGTGTCGCCAGTGTGGAAAAAAGTCTTACCGCCGAAGATATTTTTGAAGAATATCGCAATGTTTTCACCGGCCAGGGTACTCTGAAGGGAGAGTTACACCTTCAAGTGGATAAATCGGTACCGACAGTACAGCTACCACCGCGTCGAGTTCCCATTGCGATCAAAGAGAAACTACGTAAGGAACTAGACAAGCTCAATGAGCAGGGTATTATCTCTCCTGTACGCGAACCAACCGAATGGTGTTCAAATATGGTGGTGGTAAATAAGGCGAACGGGTCAATCAGAATATGCTTGGATCCAAAACCGTTGAATCGCGCGTTAAAACGCAGCAACTATCCGATGTCGACCATCGATGATGTTCTCCCTGACCTCGCAAAGGCCAAAGTTTTCACGAAAGCAGACGTGAAGAACGGTTTCTGGCATGTCCAATTGGATCACGAGAGTAGTATGCTCACGACATTCTCCAGCCCATGGGGGAGGTACAAATGGAATAAAATGCCGATGGGTATCTCACCAGCTTCGGACGAATTCCAGCGTCGTCTTAACGAGACGTTGGAAGGATTACGCGGTGTCAAGGTCGTTGCAGACGACATCATGATTTGGGGAGAAGGTGAAACGCAATCGGATGCTGAACGCGACCATGACCAGAATATGCGCAAATTCCTGCAACGCTGTGAGGAATCCGGTATTCGGTTGAACAAAGAGAAGTTCAATTTCAAGTGCAAATCCGTATCATACATTGGGCATCAGATTACAGATGGAGGATTGAAACCTGATCCTAGCAAGATTCAGGCAATCGTAGAGATGCCGGCGCCTACCGATCGACAGGGTATACAGCGACTGATGGGTATGCTCAATTACCTGCAAAAATTTGCACCAGGACTATCCGACATGACGCGTCCAATACGCGATCTGCTTAGTGAAAAAGCAGCGTTCTTCTGGGATCCAGACGTACAAGGCAAATGTTTTGATCAAATCAAAGCAGTACTCACGAATTCTCCGACATTGCGTTACTTTGACTCGACACTGCCAGTTGTCGTACAGTGTGACTCGAGTAAAGATGGCCTCGGAGCAGGACTCTTTCAACAGGGACAACCAGTCGCGTACGTGTCCAGAGCGCTTACGGAAACAGAGGAAAGATACGCGCAAATTGAGAAAGAACTTCTCGCGGTTCTGTTCTCGCTAGAGAAGTTTGACACGTACGTCTATGGACGGAAAATCATAGTGGAATCGGACCATAAACCCCTGGTCTCGATACAGAAGAAGGCGTTATTGAGCGCACCAAAACGCTTGCAACGTATGCTATTACGATTGCAACGTTACGATTATGAAATTATATACAAGCCCGGTGTGGAGATGTACGTCGCGGATACTCTGAGTCGCGCCGTACCACGTAATATGCAAGCGAAATCCGACCGACAATCTGTGGCTGACAGAGAGATGGAAGAAATCAACAATGTCGACTGCCTTCCAATGACTGGAAATAGCATAAACGAAATCCGCGAAGGCACCGCCAAAGACGCTGCCATGCAGGAATTGATGGTGGTAATCCAGGATGGATGGCCAAATTCGCGGGACCATCTTGCTCCTAAATTGAAGCACTTTCATACATTCCGGGACGAACTTGTTGTACAAGATGGACTTGTATTCAAGGGCGAACGTCTTGTGATACCTGACAGTATGAGAAAACCGATCCTGACCAAGCTACATGCGAGCCACATGGGTGTTCAGAGCACAATCCGTCGTGCCCGTGAAGTTGTTTACTGGGAAAATATGGCTCAGGACATTGAGACACATGTTAGTGCATGCGACGCGTGTAACACTCATCAACGAGAACAGACGCGTGAACCTATGATCTCGCATGAGATTCCCGATCGCCCCTGGGAAAAAGTGGCTATCGATTTCTTCGATTTCCAAGGGAAACAGTACATTGTGTGCGTCGATTACTATTCGGACTTCTACGAGGTAGAACGTATCGACAGTTTGAAAGCACCCGATGTCATCTACAAGTTGAAAACCTACTTCGCCAGACACGGGATCGCGAAAGAAGTAGTTTCGGACAACGGACCACCCTTGGATTCAAAGGAATATCAAGCTTTTGCGCGGGACTATGACTTTGAGATCGTGACTAGTTCACCGAGATATCCCGCGTCAAACGGAAAAGCCGAAAACGCGGTAAAATCTGCGAAAAATCTGCTCAAGAAGACAACGACTGCGAAGTCAGATCCGTACCTGGCTCTACTTGAACTACGGAATACTCCGACAGAGGGAGTAGGCTACTCGCCTGCTCAACGTCTTTTCGGCAGACGAACGAGAGGACTTGTGCCCATGTCGAAAAGCTTGCTCGAACCGAAAACAGCTTCTGGCGTGAAACGTAAGCTGAAAGAGCGAAAAGCACGACAGACTTATTACTATGACAAGAACTCCAAGGAACTAACAAGCTTGAAATGTGGTCAAATTGTTCGCGTACGCTCGACAACCAATAAGAAAATATGGGTAAAAGCGCGAGTGGAAGAACAAGTAGATATCCGTTCGTACCGCGTCCGAACTGAAAACGGACAAATCTACAGAAGAAATCGCAGACATCTTCGCGAGACAAACGAGGCATTTCGACCCAGGACCGAAGTGCTATTGGAACGTCATGTAGTCGTTCGGCCTGTCGCAGAGAAACCAGCGTCAGCGGCCAACGGACAGTCGAAAACCAACCAATCCGCATCCAGCACGGCTATCAACACTAGAGTACCTCAGAATGAGATACCAGTACGTGCTCCGCCTGAATCGAGTCATGTGTCACGTAATGCGGATCGAACAACGCGAAGTGGTCGAGTTGTAAAACGACCAATGAATGAGGACTTTATATATACTTGAACTTGAAAGTTAAAGTTACATGTGCATTTCAGACGTTAAGTAATAGTTAAAGTTCAGTTCTTTAATTCCACATTTGAGTTTCTAGATATTCTTTAACAGTTGGTTTAAAGTTCTTATCTTGTGTAATAAATATCTTGTGTAAGAAATGAGACATTTCTGAGAGACATTCAATGACAACAAAGACAGTTGATATTTTAAAACAAGCTTTATTGATAAAAGGGAAGATGTGACAGTGTTTACCACTTAGAGTTATCTCCCATTTGACCATGCTTGTAATGAGTGTCGTAAAACAGATATTAAAGATGGAACAGTTGTTGGCAGTTCCTCATGCATGGCTTCAGGTTGTATTTCATTCACATGTTATTTCTATCACGATTTACAACATACGATATCGACCATCATATCGTTACAAAGACCTTTACTCTCTGCAATAACACGCCCCTAGTGGAAGAAGGGAGATAAAACCCTTTCCGAATTGGGCTATAGCTATTAGTAATACATAATACTCGTTTGAAACCAGTTGAGACCGCCCTAGAAATGAGTGGGGAACTTGTGTGGGTTGTGAGTTGCGGCTCATTTTTTGTGTGAGTTGTGACGGTGAATGATGATGGACGTTGTGGGTTGAGCCTAGCATTTTAAAATATGTTCCAGGGGTAATGTACACTTATCGCATAGTCTCTCGTTCTCGCTGTCTTGGTCGTTGTGAGAATAGCGCAATAAATTTATGGTGAAGATGTGGGGGACCGCGGCACGGATAGATGAGACGATGGACCTTTGTAGTAGTAAATGAGGGTTGTAACCTTGAGCCTTGCCCTTTGACCTCGGACACTGGAGGTCATTTCCGGTTCGCAATCACTTGGGTCATGCGTCTTGGAAAACAGCCGCACATCCTGCCACAAATCTAGCTAAGATTCATAGCGCCTCCCTTCCCTCACCGCTATGCCGACGACAAATACATTTCCCTGGTGGTAACTCGAACATCTCCATGGCGCACTTATTATTGCCTTTGCGCCCTATTGGACCTTCAGTAACTTGAGAAAATGGGCCGCCATGAATAAAAATACAGAAATGGCCCTTCTTCGGTTATATATTAATTACAGACGTTAAAATTATCCATATGGAGCCTCAAAATCACCTGAAATCGAGGGCCAAGAAGATGGGCATTTCCGTCATAATGGACCCCGTGTATACAGGGGATGATAATCACATCATCGATTATGGTATTTTTATTCATGGCGGCCCATTTTCTCAAGTTAATGAAGGTCCAATAGGGCGCAAAGGTAATAATAAGTGCGCCATGGAGATGTTCGAGTTACGACCAGGGAAATGTATTTGTTGTCCGCATAGCGGTGAGGGAAGGGAGACGCTATGAATCTTAGTTACCACAAATCCGAAAAAAAAAACGGATTTACACCAAGGAAATGGGTCGACTTGAAGCTCTCGTGATGTAGACTACGGTTGAGGAAAGTTCTTACTGGAACTGGTACTTTACTACACCAGACCAATTAAGTCTGTACTTTAAATGTTATCTAACATGACTAAGTCTGGCATGATACTACAACATATTTGCTTTGGATTCCATATTTTTGCTAAAATTTAGTGAAGATGATAAATTTCGTCTATTTTTTCAATTATTATAAATGAGGTACAATGTATGCCCCGATGTGAAGACATACGAGGAAATGCGATGCTACTCGACCTTGCCACACAAATCCGTATATCAACACCTTTAAACGAGCCGTTAGTGAAAATGATCAAGTCTAGTCACAGCATCAATTTTCCCATGGATCATTTTCTCTTGGCCTGATGAAAAAATAATGAAATTAAAAAAAAAAAAAAAAAATCAATCTCTAGAAATGAACGTCCTGCTTTAATTATAAAGTATATTCAGATCCATTTCGACCGACAGTTTATTAAAGTGGAAATGTTGCAGGACTTCCACTCGGCCACAGATTGTGACGATACACCACACGTTTCTCACCATGGCAATTGAAGTGAAGGCAAACTGTGTCAAACCACGCCTGAAAATAAGGCGTAGGATATTATCTTGTCACATAAGAGGATATGATGGATACCATGCCCTTTTAATCATTGGTATCTGTATTCGAAGTGGGGCTATCTAATTTTGATTTTCAAGGGGTTTATTATGATCCCCAGGGTCCTATTTGCAGGCTTGCAAGTTCATTCCGAACGCTTGCATAATGTCAATCTCTGAACAGCGCATGCCAGCTGAACGACTATCGTCTAGGCTACAAATGCTGCTCGCAATTGAAAGTATCCTTAACACGCTGATAACGTAGAGATTACTCCGCCAATACAAACCTTCTCCTATAACTGCATGTTTCATTATTCATTAACAAAATATCTCTGAAAAAAACAACTGTTCATTAATAACCTACACTGGTTTTGCTGCTAACGATTTTATGTTATTGATTTTTATTTGTATTTCACATGAATATAGTCCATGCGTATGGGACTGACGTAGTGAGTGATGCCATGGATGCCGTTATTAACTGGGGGTGACAGCTTGTCAGGCGATCATTTGTCGAATGTATAGCTTTGTCGGTGAACAAATCAAAGCACCGTATTCCGATCAATTGTTCTTGATATGCCTAAGCTTCATGTTGTTATGACAGCATTTCCGTCATTTCAGGCTAGTTAGCGAATAAAACAATGAAGCTACGGTTTGTCACTCAGTAGCCACTCCCCACACATCGCTGTAGTGTTTGGAAGGTCCCCTTTCAAATCGAGAATTGACCAATCGAAACGTCAGCTTAGCCAGTAGACTGTTTCAATCAGCTCCGGAGACCACACAGAATTGCTGTCTGATATTCTTCTGAGCTGTGCTAGTGCATTCGACTGCAGTCGGGGATGTATTGGACATCTTAGCTTGCTAAGGGCATTTCACGTTTCACTTAACACTACCCTTAGCTCAATGACTTCATTCTCCGTGTATTTCGCCCGATGTCAGCTTCCCCAAGCATCAAGTCGCATGTCCGCTCCATTTAAACGAGCCAATGAAATTGTCCGTATTTAAATACTTTGACCTGGAAATCTCAGACATGAGACGTGTCAATTTCACGTGAGCGATCGACATGCACTGTGGGAGACCAAACCGAAGTTGTGCGAATTAGCTATTTTATTTCTGACTCCAATGGAGCATGCTTCTTTGTTTTCCTTGAGAAAAATCATATTACAAGCGGGCTAACATACTTGTAAATGAAAGTACTCAAAGTACTGATGTCTGGATCGCCAATAATGGATTTAAAGTTTCAAAACGTTTCAGCTGGCATGTTTCAGCCGATAGCAGATGTATGGATAAATGTGGAGATTTTCTCCAATTTGTGGACGAGTCTGTTTGGGAGATCACAACTGGAACACAGTTTAGTCTTCAAGGAAGTGAATTTGTGAAGGCGGCTCATTTAGAAATATGCTTGGTCTTCATGGTAGCAAGAAACTATCTACAGTAATATGCTTAAAAGTGGATCGTCTGCGTCGATGTCTTCTACCAGTTTTTGCGAGCAGATTTTCATAATTCATGCAATTTTATTGTGACAAAGCGACAAATACGCGAGGAGATTGGATAGTTTTATTAACTAGTTTTATTAATAGTTCTGTGTAGCACAGATATTTGCAAGAGCTGCATGAGTTTGCGTTAAGTCCCCATTACTTATATATGCCTGCATGGTGTTTATAGTAAATTTGTTTGTTGACAACGATAACGTTGGAGAGACAATTTTTGTGAAAATTCCTGTTGTTGTTGCTGTACGATCATTGCGTATATAATTTAGTTTGAAAAAGTTTGAAAAACACCACCAACAACAAAACTTTTCGAAAGCGGTAACTGCAAATTCTGTTGTTTCCGCTTTCGGAAAGTTTTGTTGTTGTTCAAACTTTTTGAAACTAAATTATATTCGGTGAGCAGAGTCCCCCGGAATACATAAATTTGCACTGGACAGGATCCGGTCAAGTTCACAAGACGAGAAAAATGTAAATACTATTGTTGTTGCTTCGACACATATCTCCTCTGGAAATATATTTCCATGCAGTATGCGTACACATTAAAATAGTAACGAACGCCGACTTCACGGGAAAGAACGTACGAGTGTTGAAAACTGGGGTCTTCATAATCCCAGAACCTGAACCTGTCAAGTGCGACACTCAGATCAAGGAACAAGATTTGCAACGTATGATCGTACAGCAACATTAACAGGGATTTTCGCACAAATTGTCTCTCCAACGCTATCGTTGTCAACAAACAAATTGCGAACTATAAACACCAGGCATATATATTATAAGTAATCTGACTTACCGCAAACTCAGACAGATGCAAACCCGCACTCAGACGGCAAACACCACGAGGTGGACAGTTTACCATATTACCAGGTCATCAATTTACATTTACAACAGTCTACGGTGACAGCACAGCGCTGACATGAGTTATCGCCTGGTGGGCGCTGAGAACCGGGTTTGAGCCGATCGCCCGGAACCAAAGAACAAAAAAATAGTCCACGGATTCAAGCAATCCATGGGCGAAGAAATGAATATGAAATACATTCAAATTCAGATTTCGTTTTATTTCTAGTTAACATGAAACGATTACGACTGTTTTTTCTTCATCTTCTGGTTAATACCCTGATATAAGACTCAAACACAGTGAAAATCACTGGCGGAGTGATACAGGTCAACCCAGGGTCACAGCATTATAGTGCACGTACACATTTGCATATATTTCGTGAGTGGCAGCATAGTCTGGTCGCACCGCTACGCGGTGGCGATCCAGACAACAAAAAAATAGTCCACGGATTTAAGCAATCCCTGGGCGAAGAAATGAATATGAAATACACTCAAATTCAGATTTCGTTTTATTTCTAGTTCACATGAAACGATTACGACTGTTTTTTTCTTCATTTTCTGGTTAATACCCTGATATAAGACTCAACACAGTGAAAATCGCTGGCGGAGTGATACAGGTTAACCCAGGGTCATCCCATTATAGTGCACGTACACATTTGCATAAATTTCGTGAGTGGCAGCATAGTCTGGTCGACACCGCTACGCGGTGACGATCCAGACAAAAATAAAGTGATCGTTTCCACCTAGGGATCGTTTCAATCGATCGCTTTCTGGAGGTGTGTCTTCGTTTTATACATGTGATTGCGCCGATGTCGGAGCTAACGGGACCAATCGGATGTGACCATTTGGGAAACGCCCTATTACACTCAGATATCACCTGTTACCGCATGGCTACGAGCAGAAGTTTCTACGTATGATCGTGTCATGCTTTCGGATGATGGTATTGGACCCCGGCATAATGTGAGCCGGCATATCGTTAGGACCACCAATGAATTTAGAAGTTGACGTACAAATTCATCAGAAGATTGTAATAATATACCGAGTAAAGAGAGAGAGAGAGAGAGAGAGGGCGAGAGGGAGAGATATAGAGATTGAGAGAAAGAGAGGGCGAGAGGGAGAGATATAGAGATTGAGAGAAAGAGAGGGCGAGAGGGAGAGATATAGAGATTGAGAGAAAGAGAGAGAGAGAGAGAGAGAGAGAGAGAGAGAGAGAGAGAGAGAAAATTATATTTAGAGTCGCGTTCGGCAATATTTCAGCGATATAACGACGATCAAATAAAACTCTGTCTAAGTACATCAATAACGTAAATCAATAATCCAACAGCAATCTAATGTGCCAGGCAACACATCAAAGAACTGACACAAACATTAAAATGTATTTAACAAACCTGCAGGCTCTGAGATATCTTGAAATCAAATATTCTTTCACCCCACTAAAGAAATCTTACTAAACTATAGCTGGTCGGTAAAAAACCTCTTATAATCTTAAAATCTACACACACCCACACCCACACACACGCACACACGCACGCACACACACACACACACACACACGGAGTGAGAGAGAGAGAGATAATTAGATTTAATGTCGCGTTCAGCAATATTTCACGAATCACTTCATGATTTTTCAGGAATGTTCATCAGTTGATGCAGTTCAATTCGCCGGGGCTGTTTCTGCTAATTAAGCATTCATTAGGCATCCCTAGGGATGCCATATGTGTTTGTCAGTTTTTCTTCTGCTTCTTACGCTTCTTCTGCTTCTTCTTTTTCCCGCTTTTCTCTTCCGTCGGAATACTTTTGAATGCCTTTGTCAATCAACTTCAAATTTGTGGTGCACATTGGTCCTGCCTAGGGGAAGACACCTATTGTTTTTTAGCGCTGTCCGAAGCTGGGAACTGGGTTTTTACCTCAGTCGATCAGACGGAGGTCTAGGAGAGCAACGTGAAATCTCCCGCCAAATAATTGTCATATGGGGAACCCACGACTCATAGGATTTCCAATAGGGATTGTCATGGTTCCCGACGAAATTTTGAAGCCAAGTTGATGGACACTATTGAAAACATGGGGTTCCCCATTGCGATGCATTTCAATGGGCCTTGCTTCTGTAGTCGGGTTCCACCTTCCATCATCTTTCACGAGTTACACGTAATGTTGGCCGGTTCCATCGGGAGATTCAACACGGCGGCTCTCCAGCTTGTAGAGATGGACAGTGCGATTTTTTGCCGTTTTTCTGGAAAGTTTATTGCCGCTTTTTCATGTCATTACAACACAATGATTCCTAGTACATCACCCGTCATTTCTATATATCGTAAAGTATTTGTCGGCTGATGGCATATGTCGAAGCCAACCAAATGGTCCTACTTGTTGTTGTTGCATATCAAATGCACGGGGAAGGTCATGCACGCACTGACTATAAGACAACAGCACAATCGACGATGCCCTGATTTTTCTGAGACTTTTTTTCTTTTAGTTGATGATATCCACCAGCCTGGTTGTTTAAAAACAGTTATTCTAAATTTTTCTGATAAATTATATTTCCTGGGGGGGGGGGGTTGATTTTGGAGAAGCATCAAATTGATCTAGCTGTTTGTGTCTGTAAACTTATTTGCTGTGACACTTGTTGATGAAAAATAATTTGCTTGTTAAAACCTGATATTCTGAAAACTTATTCTGAATTGTAGCTGAAACAAGGGAGTGTCTACATTCCACATGTAGGCCTACATTATTGAGATTTTTGACTGATAGCATGGATGGAACCTTTCCCAAATGGACATACCAATAGGCATTCATTTGCCATACGATCACATTTCACATGCTTTGTTCGGCCCCCGTGATCTGGAACCAACAGACACTATCACTAGATGAAAGAAGGAGATCATGATATACATTTCAGGTTTTACCGATGCCAAATGACTGGAACAGAAGACAATTAGACAATAAGAAAATCAATAAATATATCAATAAATAATAAATTACATAGAAAATTGTCATGTCTTATCAAGGTGGACATCAGAAAGACTGACAACACAGACCATACATTCAAATTTCGCCTTCCAGGGGGGAAAAATATTCCACAAACATAGTATACGTATTCTCTTTTGTGATCTAATTTTCGTTTGTCAAAATATTGCTCCATAGAGAAGTTACTGATATAAACAATCCTGTTCTAGATTATGATATAATGGATTCTTATCATGCTCATGCCACTAACATGAACTCCAACCAGTGGTCAAGATCCATCATCGTTCTTCAGAATTCATATTATTGATCACTCATAGATTGGATTAAGTTCTCATAGTACTCAGTTCTCATTTCATAATTTTGCAAATTCTTGTAACATGGTCAGGTCCCAGTTCTATTAAGTACACGTATGAAAGGTGCGAACTGGTATAATGGATTTCATCTTGTTGTGTATGACGAATAAATGAAATATAATGAAGGCCATAAACATTTTTAATGAAGTGAGTTTTGATATTAAATATGTATACAATTGATTCCAACCTGTAGGTCATGGATTCAGCACTTTCTGATATCAGATGCAACAGGACTGTTACACAATGGATGTACTGGATGAAATGGAAAAACCAAAACAGACTATTGATTGGTTCAGCTGTGTCAGAAATGTGTGCAATGACAGAGGTGGTGAGAATCAGTCAGTGATTGGCCACAACCCCCCCCCCCACCCATTGGATATCAGCTGATTCATCAGGAAATAAACATTACACATATAATGATCACCGACAGAGTGATACATGTGTCAATCGGTCAGACATTTCCAAGGATGTCCAGTTCTAACTTAAACCAACCATGCCGGACTTCATTCCTTCTCTCAGAATAATTGGATTTAACTTTTACAAAACCTGCAGCTCCCAGTAGCTCCTGGATCTAGAACACATAAATGAAGGGATCTAGTTTATCGGTGCTATGGCAAACATATCATGTAGAATGGGATTGTGTGGATAATATCAAATTCATGGAAGTTAAAGTCCTGCAGCATCCACAAATATCATCAAAGGTCATAAAACTTTCTGCTCTGCACCAGTATGGATCTATACTTGTTTTTTTGTTTTTTTTTTACAAAATTATCTCCCTTGACCAGGTAAGGACTTGAGTGTCTAAAATGATTTAGCTTCTAGAAACAAAGACTTCATCTCCTGAGTAGAGGTAAAAACCGAACATATTTTGATTATTTTATTCAAATTTCAATTCCACTTCTGGTATATGTACATGTATAAAATACATACAGAATGAACTGCATACAGAATAACACAAAGAACGGGTATATACATGTATGCATCTCATTACATTCTTAACCAAAGATCAATACCTGGGTGATATTACAACAATACCCTGGTGTTATATATTGTTATGATTGGCTTAACTTTAGCTGCTGAAGATATCTCTAATTTGAGAGCAATGGGCAATCATACTCAATTTATTTTCATAACTTTATTTATTTTCACAATAAGCAACATAATCGAGATTAGCGATTGAAGTTTTACAACATAATATAATACGCATCATGGGTCTCCTTCAGTTTAGTGTAGACATATATACCCTTGAATATCTGTTACCATGATTCAGTCATAATATTGTGTGTATTATATTGATGTGGACAAGGAATAAACATAATTATTTGATAGTATTATTAATTGTATGTTGTACATGATTAACATGAACTTTTTATCCATGTTGGAATCCAGCCATTCGTTCCATATGGGCAATATTCTCATCAGCCATCACTATTCAATATGAATGTGATACATGTACAAGTTCATGGTAATTGATACATTATGGTGAAGGTGACCTGTAACACCAGTATACAAAATTATTTCGAGCGCATTGAATCCTCATCACATGATGCTGAGACAGATCAGAACGGAGTGTCGGTAAAATCAGGTGTGTTTTGTAGTGGATTCTGTCAATGAGGATGCTATACTGTACACATACAAACTATGAAGTGTTGATGTGTAAGGCCTACAGCACAAAATCACAATCAAGTTGGTAAAACTAGACACAAAGGGTCTCATTTCTGCCGCTGACGTGTTGATTTGGGTGGAACCTAATGTTTCAAGCAGTATTCCAGGTTTTCCATCAATGTACTCTATTCCATACCTCAATATTTCAAGCACGTGAAATCAGACAAAAATTATTTGCGGGGAATGTGACTTCCACATCCCTAGCTGGACATGCTAGTGGGGAACCCTCAATTCCAGGTTAATTACCATTGGTGAAGTTAAAATCTAACAAATGCAAAATTGAGCTTGGCATCCGGCCCTATGTTATTCAGTGATGTATTCCCCTACGGACCCTGTTGCTTCGACGGAGGTCTTTGCGCTCATCCAGCGCGCTTGTTATCTACAAATCCACTTATACGCAAATTTTCCCTTTTGTTCAGTCTTTTCCGTCGAATAACTTCCGAATGCCTCGTCAATCAATTTCAAATTTGTTGTGAATATTGCTCCTGTCTAGGGGAAGACACCTATTGTTTATAAGCTCTGTCCGAGACTGGCCACTTGTGTTTTATTTGCAATTTCTGTTATATGCAAATTTTTCATCTGGACCTAAGGTAAAGTGGCTGTTGGACTTCCAATTTCATATTATCATTTGCATGAATAGCAAGTCTGAATCTATTTGCATCTAAAATACATTCAGTTCCCGATCATTCAATTGTGTACAGTATGGTGCTTTTAGGCCCTGGAACATGTACATGTATAAACATTTCTCCAGCAAATGAATGAAACAGAGACAGTTGCCTTGCAGGTTTTAAAGCTACTGATACATTAATTCAAGAACATTTCAGTTTCAAATCTAGGTAGGAGGGTAACACGACCATGCGATTGTTTTTTTTGTGCTGATCCACCTGATAGGCGGCGACACCTAGGGGCAAATTTAAATTTAATTTTTGGACAATAATTCCTGAAAAACCGAACAAATTTTCATCGAGCCCGAAGCTTTAGCTGCGGAAAGCTCAATATAGGGATCTAAATGATGTTTGGGGATGTCCTTGTTTTGGTTCCTGTCTCTGTCCCCGGCTGACACCCCCCTACCCCACTTCAATTCTCGTATATTCCGGGAGATTATATGATGCTACACTTATTCAACCTAAGTATGCACTACCCTCGAGAGGATGTCCCCACCCCTGAGGCACCAAATATAATACAGCTTCTCAGCCTCATGCGATACTCACCAACCTAAAGTAATGGTGTCCATTGTTTCCGGCGGCGCAGCGCCACCGGATATCTGAATCCAGTAAACATGGGAGCGGCCATCTTGATATTGGACGAGTAACAGGTGTTTTCTCGAAACATACTTCACAGATGTGCCGTGGAGTGATCCAACTAGTTTCATATCGTAAAACGACAGGATTGTATCACCCGTTCGTGGTTAACACATTAATATTAATTCTGTTATAATGAATTCACCAAATAAATGTCCTTTAGTACTATTTTATTATGGCTGAGAGACCAAATCGATGACCATACATGATCAAGTTATTCACCTGTACGTCTGCAGCAAAATGTTTGAGATTGAACTGCGAGTTACTAAAAACTTGAAACAGTAAAACACGCGGATCGGATTGATGTGTAGAGAAAGTCGATCTAGGCTTAATTTACAATGATACACATCAATAAAGAAATAGTGGCTTGATGATGATGGGTCCCATATAATGCCACAGCGCGAACTCTTATATCAGGCTATATGAAGTGACTTAATACGCCAACCAGAGAACATTACTTTCAAAGTCCTAGTGGGACATAATGTTCATGTGCACATTTTGCCAGCAAGCACTGAACTTCCGGCTAACCCCACACTTTCCAGATGGGTCCTTGCGCGAACTACATTAGTCAAACCTTTAATGAAAACAAATCGACTTTTTTAACCATAATGGCGCATCGTGACCTGTATTCACCAGTTGCACACGTAATCGGCTTGTAATACGCAGATTATAAGCTACAAACGTTTCCGCTGGCATTGATGCATCTGCATCAATAAGTTTTCTTGTTATACACACACATGCGGAATCACCTACAATAAATTTATTCCTTTATAGTAATTACTATTATTAAGAACCCCTGTTAGTTTTGAATTTCGTGTCACCTTAAATGAAGTACAACATCTCCTTCAGTTTTGCTATGAAATCATTCTGTTCCACATCATAGGATTTACCCTAAAGTCTTTTCACGAACCATATTTTATTTCAGGAGTATAATATAAAAGAAGTGGCGAGGGAATCTCTGCAGTGCCGAACCCCTGTCAGTTTGAATTTCGTCTCGCCTTAAATGAAGGACATCATTTCCTTCAATTCCCTGCAGTGCCGAACCAGTGTCAGCTTGAATTTCGTGTCGCCTTAATTGAAGGACATCATTTCCTTCAATTTTTGCTATCAAATAATTGTATTCCACATCATATGATTTACCCTAAAGCTTTTGCAACATACTATATTAATTAAAACTGAGTTCCTAAAGTTTGGGTGCACACTGTGCATATGATCAATTTCCTGAATTGAACTGAATTCAACCTCTTGGTTCTTCAGACTGACAGATGATGGCATGCAGTTGTCAGTGTGGTTGTTTTATGTGCAGGGAGCTTTCTTTGGCCTTCATTTCAGCACACCTACCTCTACCCTTGAGGAGGGCATGTCCCCACCCCCGGGGCGCCGTGCCCCACCCTCTATCTCCAAAACTATCCCTCACCCGACCCTCATATATTGCGTTTGAGCTTATGTATCCAATATATCTTGAGAGAAAGTTTGTGTGTAGTCTACAATGTTGGTATAATTTTGCCACATCTCAATGAATTGCAATCCCAAATAAGCTCGATTTGTCAGGCACAAACCCATGTTTCTTGAATTTGGTAAGTGGGTCCCTTGTCTAAAGATCTTGCTTGGTTTTTCGTGACAATCCGCCTGGTTAAAACTGCATTTCCAGGCAATAACATTTGAAAACCTTAAGGATTCTGGTATGTGGGTTCCTCGCCTCAATACCTCACTTGTTTCTCATGTCCATCTGCCTATAGGTGGCGTGGGCCAAGTTAACATTTTGTTAAAACTGAACAGATTCAGTTTTCTATTTCTAATGTCAAGTGTTCTTGCCTCAAGATCTCGGTTGAGGTTGTTTTTTATGCCTATCTGTGTATACGTGGCGCCACCTGTGGGCCGAGGTAAAATTGCGTTTCCGGACAGTAATTGTTGAAGACCTGAATGGATTATTTCCAAATTTGGTATGTGGGTACCTTCCCTCAAGTTATCTTTTGGAAATATTTTGGTGCCCATTCGCCTATAGGTGGCACCAAGTGGGGGCCATGTTCAAATTGCTTTTCCTAAGTTTTATGTTTTTTCTCTCTCACAAATAATGAATGTTTCTTTTACTTAACATGCAAAGGGGATGCCTCCTCGATGGTATTCGATCGACCGTATCTAGTTATTCAGACGTCAAAACTAACAGCTCTTGAGAAAGTGTAAGTGAAAAAAAGTATACAGCATGTTGCATTGTATACTGCATAATATTCCAATGCTCATTGTCCAAATAAACTTCTGATGCAATTTCAGTTTTGCCATTAAGCACTACAGTATTTGGAAAATATTTATTCAGAATTATAATTTGGTGAGTGATGAACATGATAATTTAACTTTAGCTAATAATAATATTTATAACAATAATACCGTACTATTACTAATATAGTTATTGGTTAGACTGAAGAAAAGCAAAACTAATCACATCACACGCCTCATATAAGTATATTATAATGGTCATTTAATGAATGGTAAACACACAAAATTCGACATTTTCAGCCAGATAAATGTTGATAATTTGGAAAGAGGGGACAACTGACGGACCTCCCAGCTCCGTGAGGGCATTGGAGAGTTTAGACTGACTAACAGATTTCAGCTGATGTACCTGGAAGAACATGTAGCAGTTATAAAAAGAATCATTACAACTGTCCATATTGTTCGTAAGGGTGCACGTCAGCTATTCCACATTAAGTTTTCTTTTTTTTTAACCACAGTGTTTTTTCACTTCGTTGGCGAGGGTGATGGAAATGGGCAAAGAGGAAGAAAACGATTTCCTGTCATCCATAGAGTGTGTGAATGCTTTTTCATGTGTCAAACACCAATGATTTCTCATAATACAAGCGTCTATTCTGTCATTCAATATTCAGCCGTCGTCCACTGAAGAATTAATAAGGTGCACCTGCAGCATTTAAAAAAAATCATTTGGCTATACCTTCAATTGCTTGATTATGCGAGAACGACATCGCATGAAATCAACCCATAACGACAAAAACAACAGAAGCTGGCATTTTTAATGTGACACACTATGAAGCTGTTCAGTGTCGACGACCCGCGTTTATAAGTACGTCAACTGACATGGTTCCGAAATTCACTATCTGAGCTTCACTCATATAAAAGTTACATTTATCGGACTATTTAATTAAACAATGAATATTCCGGTGATTCTATGCCATGGTTTTTTGATTTAAGAAAATACCACATGGCCATCATGGTGGAAATCTGCGGCTTACTGTTCAGAGCACTATGAGTTATGTTCGGTGTTGTTGTTGTTGTTGGAGATTGAAGCACAACTTGCCAAAGCATGTCCTTTACATTACATCACCCACACATGTGCCAGAAGTTAAGGTCAAACAGGTTCATCGACATTTTCAATCAAATTGAATAAAATTTAGAGGTCAAATTTTGTCGGTCAACTATCCTGTTACGTATGTTGGCAATTTGAAATTGACACGGACAGCACTGTTTTTTTTTCAATCTAACTCCATATATCTAAGGGAAAACGTAATGTAAGGGGAAAACGTGACAATTAATGGCCATTAAATTGAAGTAATATACTCGGACTTTATTCTAGAATCAAGAGTACAATTTTATTGGGCACAAAACTAAATTCAAACGCGAATTCTCCCTTGACGAAATTTTATAGGCATTATAATACAATTCACAGCCTAATTTAATATTTTAATGGTTATTATTTAATGAACCAGGTGAGAGGGGACGGTCGTGTTAGACCATTAAAATAGCACTGCAAATTTGATGGTAATGTAATGGCTAAAAACTTCTAAGTTCCATTTATAATGTCTTAAGATGTCTTAGCCTTAACAATATAAAAGTTTAATGGCATGATTGATGGTTTAGGGAAAACAATTCGTCGGCATTTAATGCTTCACGCATGAAGCCCTGCTGCCCCATGAGATGTACGTCTTATTATCGCATTATTCGTTCTTCTGAATGCACTTATATAGGTATAGTTCACTGCACAAGTGGAATGACCAAGGGCTGTAATTCTACGTCGTGAAACGCGTCTCCCAATGGTTCCCAGATCTTTAAGTTGATGCACCGTGGGTTAACGGGGTAGGCGGCGTATGATGACAGAGTTATGACACGATTTTTCAAACTAACCTTCGACTTTACTAATCATTGAACGCATTGGGCGTGGTAGAAGACGGCCTGAACCTATAGGATTCTTTGTGCTTGTAAACTTTGATGGGGATCCTCTGGAAATGCGGTGATATCCTACCTCGACCCCCCCCCCCTGTAATCAACCTAATTAACCAATTAACAACGGCTGTGTGCACTGCTTGGGAAAAGAATACTGCCATGTGCTACTTGATTTACGTCAAGGTGTGAAGTATACTTATTACCTCGGAGTTCGCGGTGAAAAATACGGTTTCCGGTTCAATAAAACGTAATATTACACAGGTTACACCCATAGAATATAACCAGGGATCCAATGAGCATAATATTGTTTATTATTGCTCTAGCGTCTACACGTTAGTAAAATACGGGATAGCACACAAAGGGATTTCTGGAGTCAAATATTTATTACCAGATCACACTGACAGGTTACATATCATCCCAGTATCACCCAGAAACGATTCGTCGGGTATCGGGTATATTTAACAGAGTAAAACAGCGCTCTCAGCCGGAGCTAACACGGGAATGCCATGAGGAGTTGTTTCCCCTGATGTGTTGACAAACACATATTGAAAGGGACACATAGACTGCTGGCCATTCAGTTGAGTGTTACTAACACTGTGACAATTTAACATTCACCCAAAGTAGTCCGGTGGCTTAAGGTCAAGATCGTGACTGACTAGAATAAAGCACCATATTTTGCAGAGAGGCTCATTTGGGCATAAGGATTGATATCAGAAGGGGTACCCATTTCCTCAGGAGGTGGAAGGCCCTTAATTTGCATAAATCCAATATGGCCGCCATAATACATACAGTAGCCTCCTGTTGGCGACTATTTGACAGCTTGAATCGCCTTTTTACATGATATTCGTTTTCTACGAGCCTGACCGACTCAAGAAGAAACTAATAACAATAACTGGAAACTTTATTACCCGTTGAATATCCAATATGGCCGCCAGAGCGTCACCAATATTGGTATTATTGCTTTACACATGTATGTGTGTTTGTCTATATGCTAATATATATCATATATATTTATAAAGTCTCCATTGAGGGGGTTCGGTACATGTAGCTCTGTTATGATTGACTAGATCAAGCACGCATGAAGGTTATTGGCTATTTTCTTTTCTATAGATATCCAATATGGCCACCAGCGCCCTATCCTCAATGCTGAATTTCGGTACTAAAGACAAATTTGTTTCAAAGGATGAAACTTCAGGTTATCGTACATGCCACGGTTGTGAACTACATCAAATGTTGCCAATTGGATTCTTTCTGGCTCCTTCCATGTAAATTAGCATGTGTAAATCCAGCGACAAAGGGAGTTACTCTTCCAACACCGGTTGGAATCAGGCTAAAGCTGTGCTAAGTAACTACCCTGAGGTAGATTTACTTGTTTCAAGTTTCACAAACGGTTTCGATATTTGGCACTTACCGTCTCGCGTAATCGTTCACCTGCTATGCAAAACCCTGCTATCGTAGAAGCTAAATTAGACAAAGAGTAGTTGAAAAGTCGAGTTGCTGAGTATGTGAGTATTTGGGCATCCCAATCAAACATGCTAAGACCTGCTACCCATCAACTGCTATGGTTATGCATGGAATTCAACTGGACTCCAGAACTATGAAAGCATCATTTCCAGAAGACAAAATTCATAAACTGAAAAACATGCAGGGTGAATTCTCGCGACGCGAAAAAGGGAACTGCAGAGTCTCATTGGCTCGCACAGTTTTGCCTGTAAAGTCGTCATGCCCGGCAGGGCATTTCTCCGCTGCCTGGTAGAATTTAACAAAAGTTGTATCACAGGCTCACCATCACATTCGCTTGAATTAAGCTAAAGCCTATGTTAATCCCTGGCTTGCATTCCTGGAGTCTTTCAACGGGAAATTAATTTTCTTTCTCCAAATTGGGTATCAAATGTCGACGCTGCTTGTACCTTGGGTTTGGCGGCTGTTTTCGGATCCTCGTGGATAGACCAAGAATGACCAGCACATCTTGCTCATATCACGGTCAGGCAATGCTTGTCGTGGAAATTTGGGGCCATGAACTGGCAAATCATAACGTCTCTTTCTTTGTGATAATATGGCCATGGTTGAAGTAATCAATCACCAGTCTTTCATTGCTGATGAAATTAATGCGTCAGTTAGTAGTTGCCTGCCTTCGAAATGACATTCTGTTCAGATCAAAACATATTTCGGAACAATCTTATTCCTGACAAACTCTCGCGGTTACAATTTCAGGAAGCGCTGTCTCTAGCTCCTTGGCTCAATCGCTCGTCGAAACCCAATACCCTGTCTGTTGTTCTTCTGACGGCGTCCCTTGCTGAATCTTTCTTGAAAGTATACAAGCGCGCATGACTATATATAGAGATTTCCTCAATAACACTGGTCAGTGTGCCAGTAAGGTATTCCTTATATCATAGTCACAGTTGGTTTCCTTCAAAGCATTCCTGCATTTCAACAAGTATGCACCTCCCACAGCTTATACATTCGTATCGGCTATCAGTTATGCGCACAATTTGGCTGCAGTATATAACCCATAACTAAGGATATACTCCATAATGTATTTTATGCTATACCCCACATTGTATCCATGTAATTCTTTTACGAGCAATGATCTTGGTAGCATTTCATGCATTCTTACGCGTTAGGTGAACTGACAGATCGTTCAGAACGAGATTGCAATAGCAATGTTCTTTAATACAACAATGCCTCTTTCTCCGATCTTTCTGGCCCATTACAAAGCATGCACATTATTATCCGCAACTTCAAACATAACATATCCCATAAACCAGTTTATTTGTTTATACTGATAATATTATATATTGTCCAGTTCAAACAATTCGTGCTTATTTTCGGTTACATATTTCACATCCGAGGCCGGGCCCCTGTTCCAATTTCCAGAGGATGCGCCCGTTTCAGCTGCCTATTTCTCAGCTCATGTAAAAAAGGAATATCTTTAATCGGCATTGATTCTCTTTAATAGGCCATAGCTTTCGCATTGGCGCCGTCACTTCATCTTCAGCAGCAGGAATCCCGAATAACATATTCAAAAGGTGTAGATGGAAGTTTAACGCTATATAAGTATGACACATATCACTTGGTAGCTGTGCATTGTCCATTCACGGGTTTCATTGGATGGTAGCCCCAACCAATTTATTGCATAAATAAGGATCTGGTTCAACTTGACCCACTTTGGCAAATTTCTGTCAGGGGCTGCCGTGCCATCTGAGTCGGAAATATATAATTATTTTCTAATATTTACTGTATACTTAACACCAAGAAAAATATTAAGAAAAAATAATTCAAAATTTCAGATTGAAAATTCGTCAAAATTTGACAATATTTTGGTTCTGACGTAGGTGTAACGTCATTATGGCGGCCATCTTGGATTATTTTGTATTTTTCGCTAGACCTTTGCCAACACTATTCGTGTGGAAATTTTCAGACTCTTACCCCAGAGGATGGCGAATATATGGTGTTTTGAAAATCGTTGGGATAAAAATTGACATTTATAGGTGAAAAATGACCCCGGGCCCCTAATGGGCCACATATTGTCTCCTGGGCCTCGAAATCGGGGGCACCCCTTCTGATATTGTTCTCGGTGCCTCTGACGACACGTGTGCCAAATTTGGTGCTTTATTCCACTCTGTCACGATAAAGTGAAAATCTGGCCTTAAGCCACCGGACTAAAGTTATCAAACTGCCTCCTCTCCCCCAGTAAAGACTGGGCAATAGTATCAACAAAATTGACACATCTAGTACCATTCATACCGCCTCCAGTGATTCCAACCACTGGCCGGCAGGATCGTCTCTCTCTGGGTTAGGGGAGGTCGTTCCGTCGGCTTAGCCTTCGGTTAATTTTTACCGGTATACCACTAATTTTTTGGCCATTTCTGCTGGATCAGCGCTGGCA
Source organism: Hanleya hanleyi (assembly GCA_036873755.1). Classification (NCBI taxonomy): domain Eukaryota; kingdom Metazoa; phylum Mollusca; class Polyplacophora; order Lepidopleurida; family Hanleyidae; genus Hanleya; species Hanleya hanleyi. The sequence goes on from JAVTVY010007140.1 coordinate 397,037, forward strand.
CATAGACTCTTCACCGGGGTACACACGCTTCAAATAAGCCCGCCTAGTGCGGATATGCCTGGAAGGAGGCATCCCTAAATTCAATGGCACACTAATTACAAATTACTGGAGGCCGTGACACTTTTGGAATTTGGAAATTTGGATTTTACAAGCCACAAGAACCGAACCGCACCGAGATCAGGTCACACCACCATCTGTATAATGAAGACAGAAGGGCAACAGTGGTCAAAGGGACACAATCCAACTACATTGCATTGTTATGTCCCTTGCATTATAAACGTCAAACCAGCTTTTATCCCATCCAGGTCAACCGAAAACATACAATACTTTATGCTCAAATTTCAATAATGCAAATTAATGATGTGGCATTAATTTTATTTATCGGAAAAAGAGCGGAAGAGAATAGGAATCGAATTGGTTCAACAATTTAATTCGGATGGAGTAACAGGCTCTCTTTAGTGCAGGACTGTGACAACGAAAAAAATCTGCAAAGCTCTGCAAACAATGTCGAGTTTCACACGACCAAGTTTTCCTTGATTAGTGAGAATAAATTTATGGAATACCGTCGTGGCGATTAGCTTTCTTACAAGCTTGTATCATAGACGATGACCGTACCAGAGCAGGATATATGGAATGGCCGTATCCCAAGTGTCCCCGCGCTTAACCTCATGCCGTCATCTTTGGCCAAATTTTGGACGCTGCAGACCTAATTGTCTATCGTTAGTGAGATAATTTACATTATTTGCTTGTTTTTGAGGTGTGTTACCTCCATTCGTAGCCGGTGGCTACGTTGAATGTGTTGGCAACCGGTGGTTGCTTTTCTTTCAGTCGGTGATTGAGCGTTTATCGATCGTTAATCGAAAAAAAGCATAATTACGGTGCTGTGCGTATACATCGACCGGGG